>CM022955.1:33751046-34153898 GCA_012931725.1 Litsea cubeba | reverse complement strand
TTGATTTGGTTTTGATTTCCAAGGTTTTCCATTTGGGGGTTTTTGTGTAGATTTGATTTGTGGCTTGGAGAGTGTTAGAGATTGGATTTGCTAGCTTTGGACTTAAGGCAAGTGGATGAAATGGTTTCTTATTGTTAATCATGTTTTATGCATGCTTTGTTTTCATTAATGATTTCCATTTGCTTAAACCTTATTTCAAGACTTGTCTTCTATTGATTTCAAATGCATCAATTAATGTATCTTTCTATCTCATTTATCTCTTAGAAATGTACATTGTTTTTGTGTTAAACTTAAATGTTGTTATTTGTGGATTTCTTTGATTCTCTCTCTCTCTCTTGTATTTGAATGGATGGAAAGGAGATGTTGGTATGGATGATTGGAGATTGAAAGCGGATTGAATGGGTTTTTAAGGATGTCTTGAGACCCTCAAATCAAATGTAGGGAAGAAAGAAATGGAAATCTGATTGAAACTGAACTGCCCGTGTAGGGTCGGTCAGCTGTCAGTCAGCTGTCGGCTAGTCGAAAAACCCATTTCGGTTAACCGACAGCTAACCGAACCTTGTCGGTTCCATTTCCAGAGAGCTGTATTTCATCAGAAGAGCAATCGGTCAGCTGTCGACTAACCAAACTGCACAACCTCGGCTAACCGACAGCCAACCGAAATCAGCTCGGTTCCTTTTCCATAGAGCTGTATTTTCTGTCAAATTCTGATGTTGAAGTGTCGGCTAACCGACAGGTAACTGACACCTCTTCGGTTTCATTTCCAGAAGCTGTATTTCTCCCTGACTTTGATACTCGGTCAGCTATCGGCTAGCCGACATAACCAGTTCGGCTAACCGACAGCCAGCCGAGAAGCTGACCGAAAATGCAAATTTAATTGATTCCTTTTGAAGGATCATGTGGGACTATATTAAGAAAGAAAACCCATCATCTTGATGTTATTAAGGTTCTTTTAGACTTGTCAATGTATGTAAAGTCCCGGAATGTTTTAATTCTTAAAAGAGTATCAAATGTATATCAAACCTAACATACGGAAACCTATTTACATTGATTCAAATCTTGGACCTCTAACACTTGGCCCGGAAAGTATAGAAATCCATATGCACTTGATTTATCGAATTTCACTTGTATATTTCAAGTTTCATGTCTTGTAACTAGTCTTGCCCCAAATATTGTTTTTAGCAATTTTGCATTCTCATTATGCCCGACCCAATATTGATGTGCTTTTGTGCCATGGGCACCCCGTCCCGTATATGTATCTATTTTTTTTTATTCTTGAATGTCACCTATGAGTTGGCACCGCTAAGCTGGACGACCTTGTTAGTTTGATCCACTGACTTGGAGATCCCCCTCTCGTCCCGCCACCTGCAGCCTAGATCCCGCAGAGTATATACCCAGTTCGTACTGTGGTCCGCAGAGTTCTATATATGTATATTATATATTTAATCCTTGACTCTCCTCAGCTTGTGTGACTGAGGTCAATGCCCCGATGTGCTCTCATCACTTTTGATGGACAGCGCTTCATTGCTCGGTTCTACCGAGATCGGCGTGGGAGCCGTTGGGTCCGACCCTTTCGTAACCGGGGCAGGGGGGCAGAGGCGTGCATCAATATTTTTTTTGTGTGGGTGTGCCAGATTTTCTATTTTACAGGAATTACAAGTGGTGATCCGGAGATCGACCTTCGCAAGTAAAAACGGAAATCAACTTCTTTCAAGTTTTCCCATTGCACATATATTTAAGAAAAGAGACATTTTTTTTTGGTTTGCCATGAAAGGCGACTTTTTTGGCATTTATAGACGATTTTGGCGTTTATGGCCGATTTTTGGCGTTTATAACCGATTTACAATTCTTATCAATAATAAAAGACAAGAGTTGTGATTTTTGTCTCTTTTAAAAAAATACAAACTATAATGAAAAGCAAGAAAAGGATGATCTAACTTCTTAGGAGATTGTGGGGGACTCGTTCAGATTGACGGTCGCAAGCCATATGTGGACTTCGCCATCATCCATGCAGATGAGAACAGAGGATGCTCTTGATTCACTTGGCTTGGCTGTAACCTCAGGTTTTTAGAGGACAAAGACCAAAAGGAGGTTCTCTGTCCAATAGAAAACCAAGTAGCCGGGCTGAAAAGCCACGTCTAAGCCAATTGAAGGCAGAAGGAGAAGGCGAAGACCTTGGGGGGGGGGTACCCCCAAGGGACTTTTGTCACCTTGTAATGGTGGTCGGTTGCAAGAAACTTTCACAGAGTTCTCTCTCTTTCTTTCTCTTAGATTTCTGATGCCTTTTTCTGTCTGAATTTCCGGATTTTCTACAGTCTATCTAGAATGCTTTGGGGTTATCTCCTATTTATAGGCTCTTGGTAGCCATTTAGGAGAGTTTATGGTCTTTTATTGTCATTAAGCCGCATAATAGGAGGAGTTACAGGATTTAATTCCTTTATTTTGTAACTTTTTTTTCTTGGCTTCTGATTGGCCGGAGGAGATTGAGGGCATTTAATCGCCTTTAATCGCCATGATGGGAGGAGTTTCATGGGTTAAATGCCATGAATCAATTGACTTGTAACTCCTGGATGCTTGCTTCTAATTGGGCCATCCAAAGAAATGGATTAATGACTGTAATAAAGCTAGTCAATTAATCGCATTAAGTGGTTGCCGAGCAGTTGAAGAGTCGCGGGCCGTGCCGCACCTTTTAGGATTTTTCTGGCGATGATCATCGATGGATCTTCATCTAGATCGACATTGGATGACCATGTAACTTCAGGTATTGGTTGCCAACAGCGGGTCGGTGCCATCTGTCCTGTCTGGTCAAACGGTTTCGCCGCCGAGAGGCCTGATTTGGCTTCCGAGCATCAAAGTCTGGTCAAATGTTGTTGAAATGACCTGAAATTTGACGTGTAGCCCTTTAAGCATTTTGAAGTCGTCCATGTGCTCTATCTGATGAGTGATGGCCTCGGTGGTTCTCGCGCCGAGAGGCTTGATTTAGCTCTTCGAGGGTTGATGTAGGGTCAAACGTTGTCGGTTTGACTTAGAACTTGACGTGGAGCCTTTTGGAAGTATTTTGAGACCATCCATCGGCTTTGATCGAAGATTTGGTGTCTTCGATGCTTTCGCAGCGAGAGCTCCTTTTCAGCTACCGGAGAAGCGAAGTTAGGCCATATGATTTTGAAATGGCCCGAAACTTCTTGTGTACTCCTCTTTTGGCTGTCTTAAGGGATCTTGCAAGTTTTTGTTTGATTCTGACAATATTTGATTTTTTGGAAAGTAGCATGCCTATTTATGGCAAGTTGCGACTTCATGTAGATTTTTGGATCTTGAAGAGGCAAAATGACATTTTTTGGTGTCAAAAAATGCCCCCTCGAGGTGCAGCGACAAGTTTTCTTAACAGTTGTAGTCGATGTGCCTCGAAGAGATTTTTTTAAGGAGAGCTTGTGACTTGACCAAGAGTCTTTGAGCAATCTTTTCTTTTGGTACTTGTAGCCTTTTGAGCTCCAGGGGAATTTATGGTAGTGAAAGGGATCACGTCCCATCTCGAGGAAAAGTTTTAAAAATGACATCAGGGATGTGGATTTGGGTTTTGACCTCGTGACCTAACAAGCTGTATGTGGTAGGTTAGGGGGTCAGGGTTCGTTTTGACCGTGTGACCCAACAAGCTGTATGTGGAATGTTGGGGGGTCGATTTGGTTTTGATCTGTGACCTAACAAGCTATATGTGGCAAGTTAGGGGATCAGGTTTTGGTTTTGGTTTTGGTCTTTGTGACCTAATAAGCTGTATGTGCCAAGTTAGGGACTAGGTTTGGTTTGGATTTTTGTGGAATGTCAATTTCAAGATTTTGGCTCAATTTGGTATATGAGGCTAGATGGTTTGATTTCTGGAAGCTCATGGGGCTTGGAATTCTTTTTGTATGGTCCAATCAAATCAATAGAGGCATAGAACATTTTGTAAGCTCTTGGTAAGAGGGATTTCTCTTTGTTCTAAAAGCCCAATTTTTTTTTTTTTTTTTAGTTCCTAGGTTGTCAAACCTTGCTCATATGGGCTAACCCATGGAACCTTAAGCTTTTGAAATAGCTTAGATCTCATATGGTGTCATTTTTTGTAAAGAATATCTAAAAATATCTCCTTTTGATAGAGAATATCTAAGAATATCTTTACTTGGAGAGAATCTCTCGTGTTCCTTTATTTTGGGAGAGAATATCTCAAGATATCTTTCTTGGGAGAGAATATCTCAAAGCTCCTATCTTTTTGGGAGAAAATCTCTCATTGATTTCTTTTTGGGAGAGAATCCCTTAAGATATCTTTCTTTTGGGAAAGAATCTTTCTAATTTCTTTCTTTTGGTAAGGTTACTAATTAGTAACACTTACTCTTTCTTCTTTCCTTCTTGGTTTGCTCTCTTCTATATAAGCAAGGAGGAGGTTGGATCTCTTGCTCTTATTTCTTTCTTTTGCAACAATCTCAAGAGGGCTTCAAGACCAGAGTTCTTCTTCTCAAGATCTTCAAGGCTGTCTTCTTCTTCCTCCATCAATGGCTTCAAGTAAGTCCCTTTTTCATGAAAACTCCATTTGTAGGAAATAGGATGATAAAAAAAAGTCCTTTCTTTTTTTTTTGTTTCTTTCTTTTCTTTTTTTTTCTTTTTTTTCACGTGTTTTCCCCTTTTTTTCACGTTTGTTGTTCTTTTATTTTTCGTGATTTTTTTTTGCACGTTTTTTTTTCTCTTTTGTGGGCCATACGGTCAGATCCGTACGGATCTGGCCGTACGCCATGTGGCCTGTGGGCCAGTCCCTCTTTTTTTTTGTTCTTTTCTTTCTCCCATTTTTTTTGAGAAAGTTTCTTTTTTCTCTCATCATGATATTGCATTTTTGTTTGGCAAACCAATATGTTCATGCATGCATTTTTGTAAATTTGTAGCATGATATGATAGCATACCTGAAAGTTTTTACAAATTTGGGAATTTGGAGCTCGCAGCGATGTTGAGCCGTTCCTGATTTGCGGAGACTTTGAGGTTTCAAAAGTTTGGAGTTTCGGAGCTCGCAGTAATGTTGAGCCCCATCTTCAAGCTTTTTATTTCTTTCGGAGTAACTCCTTTTCTTCGGAATTGCCCCGGTGTCAAAATTTCGCCAGATTTTCCTTTAGCAAAATCCTGTCATTTTGATGATTGATCATTTTCTTTTCCATCCTTTGCAGGTGCTTCTTCCAGAATAAACAAGGGTAAAGAGCCTGCTGCCAGCGTACCTCGTCGATCTGCTAGATCTTCTAATCCGGCCGTTCAGCAAGCCTGGGAGAAGGTCCAGTATGTTGAGAGAAATCTGGAAGAGTGCAACTCCCTCAACAGAGATGAGATGAGGCAGCGACTGATCGCTCTCAAGGGAGAGGAATTTTATAAGAACATGGTAAGCAGTCGTCCATGGGTGATAGACGATCAAAGGGTTTTGCCCAAGCCTACCTTCTTCTTTGGTGATGCAGTCCCTGATGAAATGACATACCAGAGGAAGATGTTTTTCAGTTCTCTTTCACAGCTGATGGTGAGAATAAGATTGTTGCTACTCGGTCGACGTTGGATCGCACCATCTCGACATGAGCCTTGCCCTCACGTGCTCTAAGAGGGAAGATCCTCCAAGCTGGGTGAGAAGGATGAATGTAATCAAGACCGAGGTTTTTGTTGGCGGTTCTCCTGGATATGTGGAGAAATCGCCTGCTGACATGGACATGTTGATGCCAGCCAGCTGCTACCAGGGCTCTGATTATCCGTCGGTCGATTTGGTGGGCCTTGGCATTTTCAGCGGGTGACGGCAGCAATTGGGTGAAGCCTTTTCGACTTCATGGCCGTTTCAGTGCTGACTCCGAGTGGAAGTTGTCGACTGATCGTGTCCTGCTGATTGGTGGCGCCGTTTTGAAGGAAGCCGGGATTTTTGATGCAGTCTGCCCCTTTAGGGAGACCGTGATCTTTTCCGATGAGGCCTTCATGGCTATGTTGAAGTCATTCCTTCCACAAACCAATACCTTCGTTGTGACGAATGGTGAGATTGGTTTCTCTTTGAAGGAGCTGAGCGCCATTACTGGATTGCCCATCCTTGGCAGACTCTATGAGGAGTTTATGCCGATCAACAGCGTCCTTGAGGAGCAGTCGGAGGAGTTCAGGCTTCTGTACTTTCAGCCCGTTGCCTTCTATGATTTTTTGAAGGAGAAGGAGGGCTTGAAAGTTAGATCGAGCAGTTGGAAGATTTTTAACTCTTCGTCTCCTAACTTCTTTGAAAGTGGGGAGCCTTTTGATAGTATGACCCGGGAAGACAAGGCTAAGGATCCGGGTTCGAAGAAGATTTTGGCTATGCAAGAAGAGTTGAGAGATTTCTGTGTGAGTACAAACGCCATATGTCCTGAAATTGCACTGCGGAGAGATCTCGCTGTTTACCTCACTTATTGGCTTGGTGAGGCCATTTTTGCTGGAGGAGATGGAACGCACAACAGGCTGCATTGTATTTTTCTGGCTTGTCAGATGGCGTTTGGAAAGTAGCTTGCTTTGGTGCCAGCTCTTTACTCCTACTTATGTACTGAACTGCAGGCTACTGCATTCTTGGTTTGGCTTGGGCTCCCTATGAATAGGGTATTTTCAGCCCACATCTTTTATTCGTGGTATGTGTACCACTGTCTTGGCTTCCACCGACTGGGTGCTGTACAGGATGATGATCCTCTGATGATTCGACTGGCTAATGACAAAGCCGTGTCCGAATCACTTTTGTTTGCCCGAATGAGGATCCGACGATTCAGGGACGTCGAGATGGGGCAATCTTCAGTGAAGCTTTCTCCGGAGTTGCGGAAGAAGGATTTTGACTTTGGTGCCCCCCGAGACTCTACTAGGCAGGGTCGGGAAGGCATTACTCCTTGACAAATGTAGAAAAAGAGTGGCTTTTCAGAGTACGTGTCGGCACGATGGTGTACCACAGACATCTTTTTGTCGACATCCAGCCGTATGTGTTGGAAATATATGGGTGGGCCTCTAGGATAGGTTTCAAAAACTTTTGACCCACTTGACGCAGGGATCAACTATCCACAAGGCTATAAAACCCAATCCAAGATCCATGTCCTCAATCTCAGTCATCATGATCAATAAATACAATCTATCTAGAAGATAGAAAAAACAACTAACAAGCATCCATAATAATCTACAACATGCAAGGAAGTGGATTATACCTTTGGAGCTCGGTTGTGCTCTAATGGAGGAGTTGCGTCTTTCTTTGATGATGAAACGCTTTCACTAATCAAATAGGGATCTCCAAGACCTCTTGATCTTCCACGCTATGACCCGTATTAGATTCTCCTTTTCTCAAGAAGATGGTGGGATCTCCAAGAGAAAACTACTAGGAACTCTAGGGAGGAACTAGAAAGAGAACTAGAAGAGGGAAAAGGAGAAGAGCTCGTGCAACACTTGCACTTAGAGAGCCTTGGGCGTGAATCCCAATGGAAGGAGCAAGCATGGACGTCCAAGGCATCCTCTCCTCTATTTATAGCTTTTTCAAGTTACCTTCTCTTTCTAATTGAAATAGAAGTCTTACTTCCATAACAATTAGTAAGTCTCTTCTATTACTAATTAAAATAGAAGTCTTACTTCCACAATAATTAGTAACTTACCATATCATAATTAGAAGTCTCACTTCAAATATGATTAGTAACTTTCCAATTCCTTTCTAATAAAAATAGAAGTCTCACTTCTACTAAAATTAGTAAGTCTACTATTACCACTATTAGAAGTCTCACTTCAAATAGAAATAGTAACTTTCCTTTTAGAGTTCAACTAGAATTAGATACTTTCTAATAATTGGGCTAGCGTGGGGACCACTAGGGATTCCTTAGAAAGCTGGCTCCAACTGAGACTCGCGACCGCACATCTTATGTGCAATCCGGGCCCACAGTTAATTACAAATAACTCCACTATATAAATGCAATTGAACTCCAGTCTTAGGAATATTATATAGAAGACCATAAACTTCCACATTACCATAAGTAGGCCCCTCTATCAATATCCATGGATCAATTGGACCTGTCTTCCAAAATAGATCCATATCTTATTATCCTTGAGCCCCAATCAATTATAATGATCAATAGGTACCTTTCCAATTAACTCTTAATCGGAATGGGTGCGCACTTACCAATGATAAATCCATTAATTGGCACAAGGGGATATTAGAGATAGATTCCATCTTGACCATTGAATGTTCCCACAGCTCCACTACCACGTACCCAAATCACCGAGGTGTTGACCTACAGTTGGCCTCACTCATTGGTGACTCAAAGCAAATGAATAGATAGAAACTTGAGTTCATTAATGTCTCAGGATTGAGAGTCTATTGCTAGGGAATTATGAGAGCAGACCTTAAAGTAAAGACAGTGTTTATAAGGTGCTTCTCATGGTCCTTCAATACATCCAATGTACCAACACAATGATCCAGAATCTTCCATTCTGATGATCGAGACAAATCACACTATCTCATAGTGATCAAAGTGCTGCAACCTTGTCAGTATGAGATGTCCAGTCTCATCACTGGTTGTGAATATATTTTAAGTATAAGATTTGTCATACATGTCTCCCGTATGTGGATCTCATCCATACACATGTATTACATCTAATATACTTGTGGACCCCGGTTCATCTCATGAACCATCATGTCATTCGTATTGGTTATGTGCAAGTATATAATAAATCACCATTCATCTCATGAAAGGAAAGCATGAATATATGAATAAATAAAGAATTTAATCAATTTATTATATCATCTACTGGATTGAGTCCATAAAACTAACAATCTCCCACTTGGGCTCAATGCCAGTTAGAGTTGCATCTTATGCACATCCCTTTTACATATAGCTCAAAGACTTTGGTAGTCAAAGGCTTAGTAAATGGATCTACCAGATTGTCTACAGAGGCTATCTTGGTGATCGTACATCACCTCTCTGCACAATCTATCTGACCATGTATAACTTCCTCTATACATGCTTTTTGGCTCTTGGGTTATTTGGACTTAGTGACTGCCCTGCTGTCATCACAGTAAACTGTGATCGGCTGTCCTGCCAAAAATACCACTCCAAGTTCCATAAGGAATCTTTTGAGTCAATTTGCTTCCGTAATTGCTTCTCAAGTAATTACAGCATAAACACATACCCAGAAATTGATTTCCTGGAATCCTGATCTGACTAGAAGTCAGTATCTATGTAACCGACTGGAATCAACTCATCACTGCTATAACTCAACATGTGATCTCTAGTTCTTCTCAAGTATTCGAGAACACATCTTATAGCAGTCAATGATAAAGACCTGGGCTAGACTGATATTTGCTGACTAGGCGTGCTGCGTGACAGATATCTGGTGTAATACAAAGCATAGCTTACCGTACCTGAACCTTATCTATGTACACATCATTGGGATAAGCCTATCATCCTATTTTTCCATTCTCAATGGAAATTTATTTTAGGATGTACCTGGCTTTTCCAAAGTTCTTTAATATCAAAAGTCTTAGCCAAACAAAACTTTTACTATTGACGATATCCCTATGTCACTCCATAGGAGAAGGATGTCGTCGACATATAATACCAGAAAAACTACCCTTAGTTCTTGACTTTTCATTTACACATGACTTATCCGGATTCTGATCAAAATCAAGTGACTTGATTTCCTTAGTCAAAATGGATGTTCCTGTTTTGGGATATCTGCATGAATCCATAAATGGACTTATGCAGCCTGCAAACTCTTCGCACTTGGTTATTAGCTATAGAACCATCTGGTTGCATCATATAGATGTCTTCCTCAAGATTGCCGTCATAAGACGCTGTCTTGACATCCATTTGCCAAATCTCGTCACCGAGATGAACTGCAATAGATAAGAGTACTCGGATGGAACTCTTCCATCTGGTTCTCATTTTCTTTTGTAGACTCACTTGCACCCAATAGGTTTGCTATTGGCAGGCAAGCCCACAAGTATCCAGACCTGATTAGAGTACAAAGACTCCACCTCAGCTTTCATAGCATCTAACCAACGTCCCAAAACTATGTCATTAACTGCTTTATCATAGTTATAGGGATTTTGTTCCGGTTACACCGGGATTGCCTTGTAAGACTTTCCCAAAACCGAGAACTTGTCAAGGGTCCTGACAATACTCCCACTACGACAAGGCACTGGTGTAACTACTGGGTCAAGTATGGGCGGATTTTCTTAAAGTTTGGTTATTCTTGGATTTGGAATTGTTCTTTCTTGAATTTCTTCCAAGATAACCATTTCTAAAGATTTCCAGTTAATCTTATAATCTCCCTCCAGAAAACCGCATTGGTGCTATGAAGCACTTTTGCTTTCTGGGATTATAGAGCAACCAACCTTTAGTTCCTTTTGGGATAGAATATAAAACATATATACTTCCGACTTCGATTCCAACTAATCCGTCTTATCCTTCAGCACGTGTGCCAGACAACCCTGAAAACGTTGTAGACTAGGCTTTCGCCCTGTCCATAACTCCCTGGGAGTCTCAAGTATAGACTTAGATGGAATGAGGTTTAGTATATATATTTCAGTTTCCATATCCCAAAATATAGGTAATCCTAGAAACTCAATCATAGACTTGATCATATTTAAAAGAGTCTTGTTCCTTCTTTCTTCTACTCCGTTTTGTTGAGGCAAACCAGGAGCAGACTACTGGGATCAAATCCCAAAATCTGATAAGTATCCCATAAAATTAGTGGAGAGATATTCGCCTTATCGATCTTATCGAAGAGTATTTATACTTTTACCTAATTGCTTTTCCGCTTCCGCTCGAAACTCTTTGAACTATTAAAAAATCTCGGACTTGCGGTGCATAAGGTATATGTATTCATATCTCGAGTAATCATCGGTGAAAGTGATAAAATACTCGTATCAATCTCTCACTCTAATATTATGAGTCCATACACATCAGTAAACACTAACTCCAATAAATCTTTGGCCGACTGCCCTTAGATGAATAAGGGTCTTTTGGTCATTTTGCCTTCCAGACAGGATTTGCAGACAGGCATTGATTCTACCACCAATGAAGGCAAGATACCATCTTTCACTAGCCTGTCAATCCTCTTTAGGTTTATATGACCTAGCCTCTTTAATGATGGTCTATTATTAGCATCAGCGTCATGTATCTCATACATTGTGGGAGTTAACAAATAAAAGCCATTGATTACCTTGTCAGAATATATAAGAGTACTGCTCCTCTTTAAGACGATTTAATTACCAAAAGTAACAGAATAACTCTTATTCATCATACTAGAAATTAAAATTCCGTCTTAAAACGGTACATATAATGTATCTGACAAAAATCAACTTAATATTTGAAAGCAACTAGGTTACTACTCCTACTGACACTGCTTCTGCCTTGGCTTCCGATTCCAGGTTAATACTGATTTCTCCGTCATTAATCCTCCTGGTTACCTGTAACTCCTACAACATATTACTGATGTAATTAGTTGCACCAAAGTCTACAAACCAAGATTCTGAAGTACTAGTTGAAAAACTATATTCAGAAACAAATGACTCAATCATACCTGAGGTCTTTTCCTTTGACAGAAATCGTGGACAATTTCTCCTCCAATGTCCCGTTATACCACAGTGGAAACACTTTCCCTTTGCTCCCTTACCCTTGACCTTGGCCACACCACTAGTGGAACCATGCTCCACCTTAGGACCTTTGATGACTGATTTTTTCTTGCTATCCCGGTCTTTGCCTTTCGGCTTAGACTTAGCAAATGACTTTTCTGTCATGAGGGCAGTTGGTCTTCTCTTCATGGTTTCCTCAAACACTACCAGCTGGCGAGACAGCTCAGCTATGGTCATTTCCAATTTACTATAATTGATCTCGAAATGTTTGAATGAGTCAGGTAGTGATTGAATGATAATGTCGATCTGTGTTTCGGTATCAAACGCAGTCCCCAGTACATCTAACTCATTCAATGCCAACTTCATTTGTAACAAATGTTTTTGTACTGGGGTTCCCTCAGCCATCTTTGTCTCCATCAGCACTTTTATAGCAGCCTGCCTAGCAGGCCTAACCTGTTCTGCAAACATCTCCGTTAAGTTCGATATAATATCGTATGCTGACTTATAGGACTGATGTTGTTCTTGCAAAACAGTAGACATGGATGCCTGAATAAAACATCTGGCTATCTCATTGTTTTTGGTCCACTTGGTGTAAAAGTTTTTCACAATCTGTGGTGCATCAGGCTCAGGCTCAGGAAGGGGGGGGTATTAGAAGGACATATTTGCAACTTGAAGATGTCAAGATAATATCTAGGTTCCTTTTCCAGTCTACATAGTTGGATCCCATCAACTTGTTCTGGTTGAGGATGGTCGCAAGTGGATTGAAAGTATTTGAATTCATGCTGTTATAAATAAAAGCACATAACCATACATTCAATGAAAGGATATAAATGACATTAGGGTTTAGTATTCTACCAAATTCATATGGGAATCCTCATAAGCACTGAATTTAGAATACATCGGAATCCCAATCCCTTAGGGCATGCCTCCTAGGGGAGTGCAAATGTCCTAGGATTGGTGCGGATCAAAGTTCGTCAGAATTGAAATTAAGACTAACTATCCATGATCCCCATCATTCATTATCATCTAGGTATCTCATACCAAATAATGTATGACTCCCGATTTGCTTTGGTTTCTAAAATACATGAGGCAAATCCTAGGGGATACTACATCATTATTTTAGTTAAGTGTGACCCACCAACTAGCATTGCATGACAACCGTTGTGAGTAGCTCCTCCTAGGGGAGTAAGCCCCCACCCCGTCTCACCAACACTATCCATAGGAGATCCATATCTAGTAACCAGACAAGTAAAAGCCCTCCGAAGGAACGGCCACACTCTTGGTGGCGCGAGGCTAATACTTTCCTTACAATGGACCTATGGTGGAAAACCATGGGGATTAAATGCCCCGCTCCCACTTAATATTTTAAAATTGAGGATTTCCTTTTAAGGTATTAGGGCCCACATATATAAATATATGAACCATCAAATCATCTCATGATGTGATTTAAGATTGGTTCCAAGTCAAGTTATTTTAAGGAAAGTCCAGTTTCTTAAATTAGTGTTACCAATGTGTCCATCTCATGGGACATCAACACTAATTAGAACTCTTTCCAAAAATTAATTTGATTTGACCAATATTAGTAACTTGCTATGTTTGGATCAGATTTGGAAACATTCTAAATAAAGCATTCAACTATAAATAGAAAACGCTAAAATTAGAAACTAGTCCTCTCCTCCACATGGCCCATGCGGAATAGACTTCTTGGACTTCTAGACTTTCCAAAAATTTGGATTCCTCAAACACTTTGGGAAACTCCAAAATACCTTTGGTAATCTTCAAACTCTTTGATTAGGAATCCAACTTCACTTTCCTTCTTTGTCTAGAACATTGCCAGAATTTACAATTTAGAAAATTACATAAATTCCTATGTCTCTACGATGAGACTTACATGATAATCTATTAATGGAAATAAAAGGCTCATAGGGAATTTCACCATGCCTTGCCCTGAACCGGGAAACCAAGGAAACCATGATGCCCTTTACAACTTGCCAATAATAAACATTCAACCATAAAAGAAAGTAAAAGACTTGTGGGCCATATGGAGAGGACATGATAACCTGCATGTTAGTATCTCATACTAGTAAAGCAACTCACAAAGTCGGGTTATCAAACAATAATGGAAAGACAGGATGCCAAATATTGCCACTACTATGATTCATGCCCCCTACGCAGAGGGGGTCCGGGGGTGTCCCCCGGCGGGGATCGAGCTGCCCGGTCAGCTCGCGGGGGCCCAGGGGGCAGCGCCCCCGGCGGGGGCTCGGGGGCAGCGCCCCCGAAAGAAAAACGAAAATTGAGATCTCATATGTCAGTCTGTTCGGTCGACCTGCCAGAGGGCTCGGTCGACCGGCCTCAGTGTCTTCGGTCGACCGGCCAGAGGGCTCGGTCGACCTGCCTGACGGAAATCTGCAAGTTGGGTTTTTTGTATTTCGTGTCCAACATCTCCAAAACTCTTTTGAAGATTCCCAATGGCTTCCTACCATCATTCCATCATTGTTAGACCCTTTTGTGACTATCCAAACATGGACTTACTAATTATCCAAGCAAAACCATCAAAACTGATCCGTACATAGCCCTTGATCTATCCTCTTCGCATCTCATGTAAAGATTAGATCAAGCTTACTGATCTAACATGATAAGAGATGAGGTAAGGCTCTGATACCAATTGTTGGAAATATATGGGTGGGCCTCTAGGATAGGTTTCAAAAACTTTTGACCCACTTGACGCAGGGATCAACTATCCACAAGGCTATAAAACCCAATCCAAGATCCATGTCCTCAATCTCAGTCATCATGATCAATAAATACAATCTATCTAGAAGATAGAAAAAACAACTAACAAGCATCCATAATAATCTACAACATGCAAGGAAGTGGATTATACCTTTGGAGCTCGGTTGTGCTCTAATGGAGGAGTTGCGTCTTTCTTTGATGATGAAACGCTTTCACTAATCAAATAGGGATCTCCAAGACCTCTTGATCTTCCACGCTATGACCCGTATTAGATTCTCCTTTTCTCAAGAAGATGGTGGGATCTCCAAGAGAAAACTACTAGGAACTCTAGGGAGGAACTAGAAAGAGAACTAGAAGAGGGAAGAGGAGAAGAGCTCGTGCAACACTTGCACTTAGAGAGCCTTGGGCGTGAATCCCAATGGAAGGAGCAAGCATGGACGTCCAAGGCATCCTCTCCTCTATTTATAGCTTTTTCAAGTTGCCTTCTCTTTCTAATTGAAATAGAAGTCTTACTTCCATAACAATTAGTAAGTCTCTTCTATTACTAATTAAAATAGAAGTCTTACTTCCACAATAATTAGTAACTTACCATATCATAATTAGAAGTCTCACTTCAAATATGATTAGTAACTTTCCAATTCCTTTCTAATAAAAATAGAAGTCTCACTTCTACTAAAATTAGTAAGTCTACTATTACCACTATTAGAAGTCTCACTTCAAATAGAAATAGTAACTTTCCTTTTAGAGTTCAACTAGAATTAGATACTTTCTAATAATTGGGCTAGCGTGGGGACCACTAGGGATTCCTTAGAAAGCTGGCTCCAACTGGGACTCGCGACCCCACATCTCATGTGCAATCCGGGCCCACAGTTAATTACAAATAACTCCACTATATAAATGCAATTGAACTCCAGTCTTAGGAATATTACATAGAAGACCATAAACTTCCACATTACCACAAGTAGACCCCTCTATCAATATCCATGGATCAATTGGACCTGTCTTCCAAAATAGATCCATATCTTATTATCCTTGAGCCCCAATCAATTATAATGATCAATAGGTACCTTTCCAATTAACTCTTAATCGGAATGGGTGCGCACTTACCAATGATAAATCCATTAATTGGCACAAGGGGATATTAGAGATAGATTCCATCTTGACCATTGAATGTTCCCACAGCTCCACTACCACGTACCCAAATCACCGAGGTGTTGACCTACAGTTGGCCTCACTCATTGGTGACTCAAAGCAAATGAATAGATAGAAACTTGAGTTCATTAATGTCTCAGGATTGAGAGTCTATTGCTAGGGAATTATGAGAGCAGACCTTAAAGTAAAGACAGTGTTTATAAGGTGCTTCTCATGGTCCTTCAATACATCCAATGTACCAACACAATGATCCAGAATCTTCCATTCTGATGATCGAGACAAATCACACTATCTCATAGTGATCAAAGTGCTGCAACCTTGTCAGTATGAGATGTCCAGTCTCATCACTGGTTGTGAATATATTTTAAGTATAAGATTTGTCATACATGTCTCCCGTATGTGGATCTCATCCATACACATGTATTACATCTAATATACTTGTGGACCCCGGTTCATCTCATGAACCATCATGTCATTCGTATTGGTTATGTGCAAGTATATAATAAATCACCATTCATCTCATGAAAGGAAAGCATGAATATATGAATAAATAAAGAATTTAATCAATTTATTATATCATCTACTGGATTGAGTCCATAAAACTAACAGTATGTACCTTCTCTCTTTGCTCTGTAATTAGGCTTTTCTCAAGGCGTTGTTGTTCAAGCATGGGGAAGCGCTTTGGAGGTTTACAGGACGGGAGAAACGCATGGGCTTTCTATAGTGCTGAAGACACTATAGCCATGATTTCTTATCCTGTATTGTTGACTTCCCAGACTGCTGGCTTCGTGAAGTGGTTCGCGGAGAGCTTTTTGGCATATCGGGGGCTTTCCAAGAAGGAGTTTGATGTGAAGCTGTCGTCTGGAAAAGGCCTTGGAAAGTCGGATGGCGTCCGGCGAGAGGAAGTTTGGGCCTTCCTTTCTGGAGAGAAGCACAAGATAGGCTTTCTCGGTGACCAGGGTGTCATTGATTCTGAAGCTGTTCGAGAAATACTGATGAGGCTTTAGAGCAGCTAGAATAGGAGGAAGCTGAGCTAGATGCTTGGATGCAAGCGGCATAGAGGCAAGCTTCCGTGGAGTCTACTGGCAAGAGTAGACCATCCAGTGAGGAGTCAAGTTGACTCTGACAGTGGGGCAGGTTCCTCTAAGAAGCGAGCCCGCAGAAGTAAGAGGAAGAAGAGTCATCATCGCAGCAAGGGGCAACATGAAGGTTCTCCTGACATAGAAGTTCCTCTTACTATCAATGAGGAGGTGCTAGGGAATTGTCGACGAGCCTCCAGAATAGAGAAGCCGAGAAGAAGAGACCGTCAGTTTTTCTCTTTCCATTTCTTTTCATAGGATTTTTCCATGTTCTGATTTGATTTCTCATCTGGATTTGGGTGCAAGTATCGATGGAATGTCGCATCCTTGCTTTTCAAAAATTTTGGTTTTGCGGGTACTGACTTGATGTCGTTTCCCCATAATTTTTGAAATTTGTGGTTTTCTCGAACCTTTAGGTTATGGATATCAACTGAAATGTTGCATCTCCATGGTTTTTAGGTTTCTTCGAACCTTTGAAATTTGGGTTGTGGATATCAACTGAAATGTTGCATCTCCACGATTTTAGATTTTGCAAGTATCGACGAAATGTCGCTTCCTTGCGATTTTGGAAGTGTCGAACGTGGTTTGCATGCTTCTGATTTGTGCGAGTATCAACTAAGCGTCGCTTCCCCGCAGTTTTTTGAAAAAAACATTTTTTTTGTTTAAAGACACGAGGGTCATAAGTTTTGACCTAAAACCATTTTGGCGGTAAAAGGCAGGGTGGACTAGGGTGGACTGAATCCGGATTTTGTTTCAAATCATGAATTTTGGGTTCAAGGGTTGAAAATTTTGGTCAAGTTAGGGAAAGGTTCCTAAACTTGGACTTTTTTTTTTGAACAATGAAACGATGAAAGTAAGCATTGTTTAAATTTCTAGAAATTTCAACATTCGATATAAAAATTCTAAAAATAGTGGGTTTGGTGAGCGAGTACCTGGAAAACGGTTTTTGCCGTACAGGCATTGCTCTTACCCAGTTGGGTAAGTCTTCAAGGGTAGTACCGCTTTAAGAACTTGCCGTTGATGGGTAGCATACATCTGTCACCCTCCATGTTTAGGAGTGCATATGCGCCGTTGGAGAAAACTTTGTCGATGACGTAGGGTCCCTCCTATTTTGGCTCAAACTTGCCTTTGGACTTGTGAGCGAAGACCATTGGCTTTTTACCGCAAGAACCAAGTCACCCTTTTTGTAGGCGCGTTGCCTGACCTTTTTGTCGAAAGATCCTACTATGCGTGCTTGGTAAAGTTCAATGCTTTGTCGAGCTTCGAGCTGTCTCTCATTAAGATTGTCCAGCTCATGGAGTCGTAATTTGACATTGCTTTCTTGAATCATGTCATTTTGCAAGGATACCCTCAAGGAAGGAATTTGTACTTTCAAGGGTACGACAGCTTTGCATCCATAGACCAAGGAGAATTGTGTGCTATGGGTTGGTCCTCGAACGGTGGTTCGATAGGCCCACAAAGCTTCAGACAGTTTGTCGCTCCAGTCTCTTTTGTGACTAGAGACCATTTTCTTGAGGATTTTGCAGAGTGTCTTGTTGAAAGCTTCTGCTAATCCGTTTGCTGTCGGATTGTATGGAGTCGAAGGACAGCTTTGGATTTTTTATTTGTCGCAGAACCTGTAGAATCGATGATCCCGGAATTGTGGTCCGTTACCATGGACGAATCTTTAGGGTATGCCAAACGACAAACGATGTTGGTGCGCAGGAACTGAAGGACTGATGAGGTCTTCATTTCGTTGAGCGCAAATGCTTCTGACGACTTGGAGAAATAATCCGTAGCGGCGAAGATGAAGCGAAGACCTTTGCTTGAAGGGGGAGAAATAGGATCTATGATGTCCATACCCCAAGCTTCGAAAGGCCATGAAATCGCTGTAGGATGTAGCCATTCTGGAGGCATGTGAATGTGATCTCCATGAACTTGGCATCGTTAGCTGGATTTAGCAAATTGCATTGCGTCAGCTACCATGGTAGGCCAGTAATAACCTAACCTTTTTATCTGATCATAGAGCTTGGGACCAGCCTGATGAGGTCCCCAAAGACCAGTATGAACTTCTTTGAGTATTTCTTCAGCCTCTTGTTGTGACAAGCAGCGTAGAAGTACTCCGTTGAAGGATTT
The DNA here is from genome assembly GCA_012931725.1 of Litsea cubeba. Classification (NCBI taxonomy): domain Eukaryota; kingdom Viridiplantae; phylum Streptophyta; class Magnoliopsida; order Laurales; family Lauraceae; genus Litsea; species Litsea cubeba. Next base: position 34,135,220 of record CM022955.1, on the reverse strand, counting down.
CCTGTAAAGGTTTTGTGAAGGAATATCCAAATGAAAGTTGGGGGTTCGCCTTTGGATGCTTACCCATTCTTTTGGATCTTCAGGTAGGATTCCGAACACAGTGTAATCAATGAACGGATCCTTCTAGTCGCCGATTGAAGGTTGAAGGATTGAAATCCGACTTCCAACCACTTGGTGGCATTCAGCAACTGCTTGATGTGTATTAAGAGGAGGAATGATTCTTCTTTCACACACTGTGATTTGTATGTTTTCTCGTTCTTGGATTGCCATAGATGCGGCAAGTCCAGCCAGGGCATCTGCACGTATGTTTTCACCTCTACGAATATGGGTGATGTGACAGATGTCAAACTTTTGCAGAAGCGATTGTGCCTTGTTGTAGTAAGGCAGTAAATCAGGCTTCCTGACTTCAAATTTCTGATTCATCTGGTTGACGATCAGTTGAGAGTCTCCAAAGATTTCCAGCATGGTGATACCGGATTCGATGGCGAGTTCCAACCCTAGGATCAGAGCATGATATTCAGCTGCATTGTTTGTGCATGGTTCCAGTAGCGAGAAAGCGTGTGGAATCATGTATTTATCGGGGCTAACAAAGAGGATGCCAATTCCCGAGATCAGCTGTCTTTTTTTCATTTGTCCTGGTTGCACCGTCAAAGTACATGTCCTAGGAAGCATTTTGTGAGAAAGTCTCGACATTTTAGACTGGTTCGTCTGGGAGATCATCTCTGAGTGGAGAATCTTTAGGCAATGGATGCTCTGCGAGAAAGTCCGCTAGAGCTTGCCTTTTGATTGCTTTTGTGGTACATACCTAATATCAAATTGTGACAGAAGGATGGACCATTTTTCCAGTCGAGCATTGAGGGAACCTGCTTTTGTAACAAGGACCTTCAAGAGGTTGATCCTTGAGACCAAGTAGACTGTGTTGGAAAGCAAGTAGTGATGCAGCTTTTGTACGGCGAACATCACTGCAAGGCATTCTTTTTCGACTGGAGAGTAGCGGTGCTCTGCACCTACTAGCATGCAGCTAAGGTAGTATAGAGCAACTTCTTTTCTTTTATCATTTTCTTGTGCAAGCAGAGTGCCGAAAGAGTAATCAAGGGCTCTTGTGTACAAGATGAATGGTTTCCAGTGGTAGGAGCAGCTAACACTAGAGGTTTGGTCATGTATGACTTGATATCTAGGAATGCAGCTTCACAGTCAGCATCCCAGACAAAGTTTACACTTTTTTCATCAACGGGGAGAATGGACGGCATTTCCCCAAAAGATTGGAGATGAACCGTCTGATGTAGGCCAATCTCCCTTGAAGCCCTTTGAGTTCTCTCAAGGTTCTTGGAGAGGGCATTTCTAGAATGGCTTTGACTTTTATGGGGTCAAGCTCTATTCCAGCTTTCCGAACTAAGAATCCGAGGAACTTACCCGACGAGACACCAAAGAAGCATTTCAAAGGATTCATTCGCAGTTTGTGTTTGCGAAGCCGGAGAAAGACTTCTCGAAGGTCTTCGAGATGATCTTTTTTTCTTTTGCTTTTGACGGCGAGGTCATCAACGTAACACTCGACCGTTTTGTGCTGCATATCTTGGAATATCTTCATCATAGCCCTCTGATATGTGGCACCAGCATTTTTCAGACCAAATGGCATGACAATGTAGCAATACAGGCCAAATGGGGTCCGAAAGGATGTATATTTTTCATCTTCAGGATGCGTCTTTATCTGATTGTAGCCAAAGAAACCATCCGTGAATGTAATTCGCTCGAATCCATAGGTATTATCAATCATTACCTCTGGTATGGGGAGTGGAAATTCATCTTTAGGGCATGCGCCATTCAGGTCTTTATAGTCAATACAGACCCTGATCTGCCCGTTTTTCTTTGTCACGGGGACAATGTTGGCCAACCATTCAGGACGTTGTTCCTCACGGATAAAGCCGGCGCTTTTGAGTTTTTGAACTTCTTGTTCAATTTTATCCATCATATCTGGACGGAATCTTCTTTGGCCCTGTTTGACAGGCTTGATGTCTTCTTGAAGATTGAGTTTATGGACTGCTGTTTTGGGGTCTAAGCCAGGCATTTCAGCGTAAGACCATGCAAAGCAATCAACGAACTCATGAAGAAAGGCGATATACTCGGGTAACTCATCATCCTTTATATTCTTGCTTATGAATACAGGACGTGGGTTATCAGGTGTTCCCAAGTCTATCTTTTGAATAGGTTCTTCTGTTGGAAGGTTCCAAGGTGGTTCCTCCATAATATTTTCGGAGGCTTCCAGCTCAACGAAACCTTCTGGGGTTTTAAGGGCATTTCCAGGCCAAGGTTTTGTTCCTTTCCATGGGCCTTCTTGATCGGCAATTTTCTCAAGGTTTGCTATGAGATAATCCCAATCGCCTGTTGAAACCGGGTCAAGCTAGGGTACTTCTTTTGGAGACGAGGATTCTTCTGGGTCAGAATACCACACGTCTGTGCCATCGGACAATTCCTTTTCATTGTCAGAGAAATCGTACCAATTGGATGAGCTTCCTGGATCTTTGTCAGGTATCGAAGAGATATCCAGGGAGATCGATGTCTTCAATGATACGAGATGTTGAGGCTTGGTCAGTAAATTGACTTTCAAGCCTTTGTGTCAACTGTCTCAGGGGAGTGTCAGGATCATACCCTAGCCCGTGTGAAGACTTTTCTACATGGCCGTAGAGTCTCCAATCTGCCAGCTGTTTTTCGGTCAAGACGGGCCCCAATGGCGTGAGAATACCGCGTCCTTCTCCCATTCCGACTGGGTTTTGAGCGTCATAGCCCATTTTCTTCATAATAGCTTGTGCCACAGGACTATATAAGGATAGTTGATGCATACCTTCATTTTGGAAAGGTTCAAGCATGGAGTTTGATGAAGAAGCATCCGATCTATGGAAGAAGATTGGTTTTTCCTTTGCTGAAGTTGCTGGAACAACGAAGGAAGCTGACGTAGGATCTTCTATGTCAGAAGTTGTCTCCATTAGAGTAAGAGCAGGCTGAACCTGATGAGTGTCAGCTTGGCTTGACGATGTGTCGTCTTCTGGCTCTGAATCCGAATCCGTGTCTTGCATGATAGACACGAAAGAGACAATAGATTTGCCCCCAGACTTTTGCTTTGCCTTCTTCACTTTAGTTGTGATGACCAAAGGCTTTGAAGGTTTGAGGGAGATGATGAAGGGAGTTTGAATGCTCTCTTCGGATTTACAGGATGGTTTGTTTTCTTCCGATGATTGTTAAGGAGCCTTGCCTTTATCTTTCTGGAGATTTTCGGCAAAGGGTACTGTGTGTTCCTCCTCTTCTTCTTTTTCACCTTCATACATCTATGAGTCTGTGAAGTGGACTTCTTTACCTTTGAAGGGTTCTCTGTCCGCAAAGACTCGATGTATCATGCCGTTGTCGCCAACAAACTTGATGCATTGATGTAAAGTTGAAGGGACAACACCATTCTCATGGATCCAGGGGAGTCCGAGAAAGATGTTGTAGCATGAAGGGGTTTTTTATTGCATACAGTGACCTCAGAGATAAGATCACCGATCTGCAACTTGAACCTGATTTTGCCGATAGGCCTTTGAGTACGCCCATCGTATCCAATGATAGATACAGATGTGTGGCTCAGCTTACTGGGTGGGATGCCCAACTCTTCGAGAGTTGAAGTGGAGATGAGGTTGAGTGCAAAACCTGGGTCGATCTGAACTCTGTACATAGGCATTTCCTTGATGTACCTTGTGAAGTACAGGGGTTGGTTGTGCCTTATTTCGCCTAGTAGGAGTCTTCCTTAGTGAAGGCGATGGTCGCACTGGCTGCTTTTTGAACCGAGAGGCATCCAATGCATGATCCCTCAGTTTTCTTCTTTTCTCCCTTTGAGGAAGCTTCTGAGTTTTTGACCCGGTAGTCCATTTCAATTTGGAGGACTTGCGGGGCATGTTTGTCGACATCCTCATTCAGCTTTTGTAATTCTGAAATGAGATTATCACGAGTGTGTAGAGACATTCGTAATGAATCTAGGATGTGCAGACGTGCAGGTATGTGCTTGAAGTGTTCAATCAAGTCATACTTGAAAGCCTCCTTAGGACCTGCATGTTCATCATTGTTGCCATTAGGGGCGCTTACAACATCTTTTCCCGAAGGGTTTACATATGTAAAAGAAGATTGGTTGTAATTTCTGTGGTAGTCCCGGTCAGAACGGGTGCCTCTACCAACTTCGAGAGCTTCTTGAGAAGGGTCTTCATTTGGAAGATTGTCTTCTGGATCAAGAGGCTATCGTTTTTTGTTTACTAAGGATGTATCTGCAGCAGAGTTGCCATCCTCAGTGATTGTGTTGTATGGAGCATTTTATGGGAACAAGTCCTGAACAGCATCCAGCAACCTTTCTTCTCCATTGACCAATTCATTGTCCCAAGCATCAATAGCTGGGAATTCTTCAGTTAGTAAGGGTGTGAACTTTGAAGTCACAGTCTCAGGAGAAGAAACCTGAGAGGGTGTCGTCTCAGTGAAAGTCACGTGAGATGAGGTGGCTCCAGAAGATACATTGCTAGGAGTCGTCGGAGTGTAAGTGATCTCAACAGACGATGCTTCAGAAGAGCTATAATCCCGAATTATCACATTATAGGAAGCTCTGACAGGAGACGTTGCTTGATCGAAGTCAGACTCATCCTCGGATGTAAGAGGATCGTCTATCCAACAATTCTCTCCATTTTCAAGAGTTAAAGGAGGATGTACCTGATGGTCTTCAGGGACTTCAGGCTCTGGATTGCGAGGAAGCTCATTTACGCGGTCTTGCTCTTGTTCTAGAGCGAGACGCTGCAAGATCCTTGTATATTCTTCAAGATCAGGCATAGGAGCCAAATATTCTTCTTCATCAACTCTTTGTGGTTCAACATAGTTGATTCCACTGGAGCAATGAGGGGTGCTGGTTCAACAACATTTTCTTGTACAGCCTTTTCATCTTCTTCATCATCAGACCAGGATCCTTGCGGCTGTAGGGGGTTATATCAGATTACTGGCATAAGATGAGTCTCAGGAACCCATTCTTCATCGGAGAGTTATTCTCCTGTTTCAAGGGACTCCTTCCACTCGTCAGTGTAGTTGGATTCGAATCCATCATCGGTGTCGCTTGACTCGTATCTATCAATGGAGAATCCAACTACCGAATTGCAAGAGTATGATGCCCCTTGCGTGGCTTCTTTGAATTAAGGTGGCATGAAATCACTGAGAGTGAATTTTCTTACCCCCTTTGAAGTCTCTGGAAGGGACGTTTTTGTTGCTTCCAGTGAAGCGGTAGAGGAAGCCTCTGCCTTTTCTCGGACTTCTTGTTTTGGCTAGGTCTTCTCTTGCCGTTTGAGCTTGAGGAGATGTTTCCTAGCCTGCCTTCGTTGTTGAGCTGTAGGCTTTGTTTTCACGACCTACCAATTTTCATCTTCCAGGAGATCGGATGTGTTAGATATCGCGATCACTGAGAGGGGGGGGGGTGAATCAGTGATTCTTTCAAAACAGGTCCAATTTAACAACAAAAGCAAATCAAATCACACAATGACACCAGATTTAACGTGGTTCACCAAAAGGCTACGTCCACGGTTCAAAGACTGTCCGAACACCAATCCGGGACAGATCTGAATCTATTTAGTCGCACCAACGACAAAGAGCACCAACCCTTAGTTTCAGATAGCACCAACTATCTAGGAAGCACCTACTCCCTTGAGTTTCAGATAGCACCAACTATCTAGGAAGCACCGACTCCCTTTACAATTTATCTGCACCAACAGATAGGATCACCAAACCCCAGACACCAAGCACCAACTTGATGTTCTACAGAATAAGAATAGAAACCTTTTTCTATAGACCTTCCCCTCTACAATCTCTCTCTCTCAATCCCTTACAAATTGAAATTAAAGCATAAACAGAGAGATACTTATCTTACGGACGAAACACCATCTTCAAGAGCACATCCTCGTCCACACTTGCTGTAGAAACTTCTGATAATACTGCACACAGCAACAGCACTCTCTTCTCTCCAAAACTCTCTCTCTTTTCTCTTCTCTTCTTTCTCTCTTGGTGTATTCTTAAAAATGAGCCAAACATGCCTTTATATAGGTTATGATAACCCTTAAGAGTGTTCAAAATAGGCTACAATTCGTTTAGAAAGAGTCCCAAACGAAATAGATAAGAATGCTGAATTTTCGTGCAAGACTTCTGTTTCTGCGCAACTCTGGTTCCCGTGCTCGGTCGACATCCTGCCTTGCTCGGTCGACATCATACACTGTCTGGAAACAGACAACTATCGCGCTCGGTCGACATCCTGGGGTCCCGGTCGACCGACGACACACTGTGTCACGAAAATAACTGGGAGCTTCCTGAAACTTTTTCTGCAGGTTTCTCTTTGCTCGGTCGACCGCATGGGGTGCCCGGTCGACCGCACACTCTGCTTCAGGAATTCTGAATTCCTGAACTGTTTCAAACTCTTATTCTTCTTTTAAGCTCTATCAACACCAGCCTATTATCATCATGCTTGTGACAATGTGTTGACAATAATTCCAACTCAAAACAATACTTTGAGATATTAACTTCTTCAATTCTTCAACGGACTTCTCAAGTCATCTCACATTCCAACAATCTCCCCCTTTGGAATTGTTGGCAACAACTATTGGAACTTCAACACTTGAAACACATTAAACTAGTTGATCTTCATGAAGCTTCTTCAGAACCATAGTCTCCCCCTGTCTTTAAAAAAAATCAAGATCTCTAACACTCTTGATACCAATCTCCCCAAAGTTATCATAGTATAACTTCTTCTAAGCATAGCTTTCTCCTAGCTTAAGTCTTTCTCCCCCTTTGACAACAAGTCCAAAGGGACCAGCGAAGGAGCGAATAGGATATTCAAGGAATACATTGCTCCCCCTTTCAAGCCCATCTCCTAAGGATTAGGAGAGTGAGTAACTCCTAATTTTTTTCGGAGATACTCGAAGACTTCCTTTGGTAGAGGTTTTGTGAAGATATCAGCAACTTGCTCAGTAGTTGGGACATATTCCAACTTTACCTCACCATCTGCAACCTTTTCCTTGAGAAAGTGATAGCGAATTGCTACATGCTTCGTTCTAGAATGTTGAACAGGATTCTTGGAGATGTGAATTGCACTTGTGTTGTCACAGAGGATCGGCGTAGGATCTGTTGTCGGAACTCCTAGATCAGAAAGCATTTGCCGCATCCATAACACTTGCATACAACAAGTTGCCGCTGTAATATATTCCGCTTCCGCTGTAGAAAGGGATACTGAGTCTTGTTTCTTACTGTGCCATGCCACCAACCTTTCACCGAGATAGAATGCACCACCGCTTGTACTCTTGCGATCATCTATACATCCAGCCCAATCGGCGTCAGAGTATGCAACAAGAGTAAAGGATTTGCCTTTACGATACCAAATGCCAAGCTCCATGGTACCTTTCAGATATCGAAATAGCCTTTTTACTGCTGTGAGGTGCGTCTCAGTTGGTGATGCTTGAAATCGAGCCACCATACATACTGCTTGCAGAAGATCCGGTCTTGTAGCAGTCAAATAAAGCAAGCTTCCTATCATAGAACGATAAGTGGTGTGATCAACGGACGAACCCTTATCATCTTTGCTTAGCTTTGTATTCATTGTCATTGGTGTGCTCACAGGCTTGCTGTCTTCCATGTTAAAACGCTTCAGCATTTCCTTGATGTATTTTATCTGTGATATGAAGATACCATGTTTCAGCTGCTGAACTTGTAAACCAAGGAAGAACTTTAGTTCTCCAAGCATTGACATCTCAGATTCTTTCTTCATCTCTTCAGCGAAATTCCTGCACATTTCTTCATCGTTGCCACCAAAGATTATGTCATCGACATAAACAATAACAACCAGCTGTTTGCTCAACTCTGTTTTGACATAAAGATTGCTATCAACCAGTCCTTCTCCAAAGCCGATCTTGCGGAGATATAGGTCCAGCCTTTCATACCACGCCCTTGGCGCTTGTTTCAGCCCATAAAGAGCCTTTTTCAACTTGCACACTAGGTCTGAATTTTTGCTAATAAGAAAACCATCAGGTTGCTCAATGTAGACCTCTTCTTCAAGTAATCCATTCAAGAAGGCTGACTTTACATCCATCTGAAATACCTTGAAGGTTTTGTATGCAGCCAATGCAAGAAACATACGAATGGCTTCCAGACGAGCCACCGGTGCAAAGGTCTCTTCAAAATCTATGCCTTCAACTTGAGCATAGCCTTTACAAACCAACCTTGCTTTGTTTCGAATGACCTGACCATCTTCATTCAGCTTATTCCGAAAGACCCATTTAGTACCAATAACATTCTTATCGGTAGGTCTAGAAACTAGTTCCCATGTGGAGTTCTTCTCAATTTGCTCCAACTCCTCATGCATAGCTTTTAACCAACTTTCATCGAGACTGGCTTCAGCCATAGTCTTGGGTTCAATGGTGGACACAAGTGAGTAATTGCTAACTACACTTTGTCTTGTTTTAACACCGACCTCAGGATCTCCAATGATTTGATCCTTAGGGTGTTGCTCTACCCAAGTGCTTTTCTTTCTAGGTGTAGCATCCTCTGAGTCATCCTTTGATTTCTCAGAATCATTAGGTTTAGCTACTTCATCATCAATCTCACTCGAGTCCTCATAGACTGGACTGTCATAATGAGTTCCATTCTTTGATTCATAGTTTTCATCAATTCTAACATCAGCACTTTCTATGATTTTTCTGGTCCTTTTGTTAAGACATCTGTAAGCCTTACTAGATGAGGAATAAACCAGAAATATACCTTCATCAGCTCTTTCATCAAATTTGCCCGGATTTTGTTCAAGACGCTTGATGTAACACTTGCTACCGAAGACTCTGAAGTGCTTGACTGTTGCTTTTCTCCCAAACCATAGCTCATAAGGAGTTTTGTCTTCATGTGGCCTGATCAAGCATCGATTCTGAATGTATACAGCCGTATGGATTGCCTCCTTCCAGTATTTGTCAGCTAGCTTACTCTCAGTTAGCATTGTACGAGTCATCTCTTGAACGGTGCGATTTTTCCGTTCCACAACTCCATTTTGCTGTGGAGTTCTAGGGGCTGAATACTGTCTTTGAATGCCATGGTGCTCACAATAGTTAGTGAACTCTTCAGATGTGAATTCACCGCCTCGATCAGACCTTAAAATCTTGACACGTTTTCCAAGCATATTTTCAACCTGTGCTTTAAACACTTTAAAACGATCAAGTGCTTGATGTTTATGTTTAAGAAACAATACCCATGTCATACGAGTATAATCATCAATGCATAACATAAAATACTTATCTCCATTGGTGCTTTGAGTTCGCATCGGTCCACAGAGATCAGTGTGCACTAGCTCAAGAGGTTTCTTTGAATGATGCTCCTTTGACTTGAACATTACCCTCGTTTGCTTTCCCTTTTGACAAGAATCGCAAATGGGATTGGAAGGCTTTTCAACTGTAGACATACCTCTGACAGCCTTTGATTTGCAAATCTTTGACATGTTATCAAAGTTTAGATGCCCAAGGCGTTTGTGCCACAACCAACTTTCCTCTGTCCGACTCATCAAGCAAGTCTTTTCAGCTCCATCTGACAATATATAGAGATTTCCAGCAGTCCTAGATCCAGTAGCCACTGTTTTGCCGTTGCTACACTTCTTGATAGCAAAACCATTCTTAGTGAAGACAACTTCGTGGCCTTTGTCACAGATCTGACTCACACTAAGCAAGTTGTGTCTTAGTCCAGACACATATAAGACCTCGTCTGATCTGATCTTGTTTGCCTTTAGCTGAACAACACCTTTTCCGCAGATTTTGGCACCATCATTGTTACCAAACTTCACTGATCCGCCTTCATAGTGCTGTAATTTGACGAATTTTTCCTTATCACCTGTCATATGGCTTGAACAGCCACTATCAAGGACCCATGGTGCTGTCTTCTTTTGTGCATTGAATGCCATTTGCACAATGAGAGATTCTTTGGAATTACCTTCCCTTTTCTTTGCCCTCCATGCCTTAACTAACTTGGGTTTCTTTTCAACCTGAAATTGGTTAGCAATAGGCAACCTACAATCCCTAGCCAAGTGTCCATAATTATGACACATATAGCACTCAATTTTGTGGCTGTTTAGGATTGAAAAAGGGTTCCTAGTCACAAATGGGCTGTTTCTAACATAGAATTTGCAATCAGCTCTTTTATGTCCATATCTATTACAATGATAGCAATAACCATAGAATCTGAACATTCTTCCTTTCTTAGGTGGCTGGTTAAACTCCACAAACCTTTTCTTATTGACCGTCTCAATACTAGGCTGAATTTGAGGCTTTGTAGCCTTGAGAGGTATGGCACTTTGTCTCATAAACAAAGAAGGTGCAGCTTTAGAGGACTCTCCGGTTTCAAATCCAATACCAAATTTATTGTGGAAGGGCTTTTGAACTTTCAGAATTTAATTGAGTTTCATTGTCCCTTCAATCGCTTGGAGTGCTTTGAGTTTTCGGCTATTTTCCAAGTTTTCAGCCTTTGCTCTAGCGATTTCAGTTTCAAGTTTCATAGCCTCTTCCTTTTTTATACTTATTTGATTTTGAAGGACTTCCACCATTCTTTTATATTCTTCAACTTGAGTTTTCAAAGCAATAATTGAACTTTCAGATTCATGAAGAAGTTTCAGATTTTTCTTACTTGTTTTTCGTTCCATGCTAAGCTCCTCAAGTGCGGCAATGAGTTCTTCTTCGAGATTGACCTCAGCCTCCTCTTCCTCTTCCGGCTCTTGCTCCTCTTCTTCTTCAACGGTAACCATGAAGAGAGCTTCAGTTGCCTCGGCTGATTCATCATCGTCTGAAGTTTCAGACGTGCTGTCATTATATTGACTGATGAAGCTTTTTGCTTTGCCCCTCTTTCTGAAAATTTTCTTCCACTTACTCTTATCAACATAAGAGTCATCATCATTATTCTCTTTCGGCGGGCACTTCGCAGCAAAGTGACCAACACCGCCACAATTGAAGCATTTAAAGGGTAGCTTCCCTTTGTACTTTCCATTGCTTCCTTTCTTCAGCTTTCTAACAAATTGAGCCTCAAGCTCATCATCATCAGTATCAGAATCATGACCAGCAGTCTCTTTTCCCTTTTTCTGAACTTTGAAGGCCGCTTCTCTATCAGATGAAGACGTCTTACCTATGCGCATCTCATAGGCAGTGAGTGAACCATGCAACTCATCCATGGAAAATTCATTCAGATCCTTGGCTTCTTCTATGGTTGAGACTTTTGAATCAAACCGGGGAAGAAGAGATCTTAGAACCTTTTTGACGATGACTGGTTCTTTAATCTCCTCCCCTAGTCCACAAATGTCATTTGTGATTTCATTCACTCGTTGCAAATATGAGTCAACATTCTCGCTTTCCTCCATGCGAAGAGACTCAAATTGAGAGCGATGGGTTTGCAATTTTGCTTCTTTGATCTTATCATCTCCTTCATGGATGCTTTTCAACTTGTCTCATATTTCCTTGGCTGTTTTGCATGCAATTACTTTGACTAGCTCGCTGTCCACAAGGCCACTAAAGAGTGTATTCTGCGCCTTTGAGTCGTTGTCTGCTAACTTCTTCGTTGCAGCATCATTGGGTACAATGGCACTGACAGTCTCCCAGACATCATAGCCAAGTGACTTAATGAAAGCCTGCATTCTGATCTTCCAGAAGGAGTAATTAGAACCATCAAACAAAGGTGCTTTCTTATTCCCTGTATTGGTTGCCATGTGATTTGACAAGAGATCACCCTTAGCGTGTTAAGCTTTTCAAGGGAACCTTACGCTCTGATACCAATTGTTAGATATCGCGATCACTGAGAGGGGGGGGGGGTGAATCAGTGATTCTTTCAAAACAGGTCCAAATTAACAACAAAAGCAAATCAAATCACACAATGACACCAGATTTAACGTGGTTCACCGAAAGGCTACGTCCACGGTTCAAAGACTGTCCGAACACCAATCCGGGACAGATCTGAATCTATTTAGTCGCACCAACGACAAAGAGCACCAACCCTTAGTTTCAGATAGCACCAACTATCTAGGAAGCACCTACTCCCTTGAGTTTCAGATAGCACCAACTATCTAGGAAGCACCGACTCCCTTTACAATTTATCTGCACCAACAGATAGGATCACCAAACCCCAGACACCAAGCACCAACTTGATGTTCTACAGAATAAGAATAGAAACCTTTTTCTATAGACCTTCCCCTCTACAATCTCTCTCTCTCAATCCCTTACAAATTGAAATTAAAGCATAAACAGAGAGATACTTATCTTATGGACGAAACACCATCTTCAAGAGCACATCCTCATCCACACTTGCTGTAGAAACTTCTGATAATACTGCACACAGCAACAGCACTCTCTTCTCTCCAAAACTCTCTCTCTTTTCTCTTCTCTTCTTTCTCTCTTGGTGTATTCTTAAAAACGAGCCAAACATGCCTTTATATAGGTTATGATAACCCTTAAGAGAGTTCAAAATAGGCTACAATTCGTTTAGAAAGAGTCCCAAACGAAATAGATAAGAATGCTGAATTTTCGTGCAAGACTTCTGTTTCTGCGCAACTCTGGTTCCCGTGCTCGGTCGACATCCTGCCTTGCTCGGTCGACATCATACACTGTCTGGAAACAGACAACTATCGCGCTCGGTCGACATCCTGGGGTCCCGGTCGACCGACGACACACTGTGTCACGAAAATAACTGGGAGCTTCCTGAAACTTTTTCTGCAGGTTTCTCTTTGCTCGGTCGACCACATGGGGTGCCCGGTCGACCGCACACTCTGCTTCAGGAATTCTGAATTCCTGAACTGTTTCAACTCTTATTCTTCTTTTAAGCTCTATCAACACCAGCCTATTATCATCATGCTTGTGACAATGTGTTGACAATAATTCCAACTCAAAACAATACTTTGAGATATTAACTTCTTCAATTCTTCAACGGACTTCTCATGTCATCTCAAATTCCAACAGGATGTACCCATATAGGTTGTCCGTCTGGTGTCGGGTAAGGAACTAGTTCCTCGGACGCTTGAATTGTGTTTATCACCTTGAAGGAAGTAGTGATCTTCTTCTTCGGTGATTTTGATGTTTGTCCACATGTCACCATGTTGACGGAGGCAGACCCATAGTTTTTGTCAAAGGTGATGACTCCGTTTTTCCACATCTCATTTATTTTTTCCCTCACAACAAAGAATTGATTGAGAGGATGCGAGATCATCTGGAGGTATGGACAGTACTGAGGATCGTTGGTTTTGCCAACATCACTCGGTCTTTTGGGTTCAGGCAAAGTGAGCTTGCCATTCGCCACAAGAGCCCCGAAGATTTCATCAACATCTTCATCGAACGGGTATTTCTTTTCTACTCGTTCTTCGAAGGCATCAGAGAGTTCGGGTCTTTTACCAGCAGCTTTGTTTTCAGCTTTCTTTGGTGGCTGAGGAGCTGACTTGGTCTGCACATTGAGGACCTTTTTTTTCTTTGGTTTAGAGGTTGCAATGGCGGTTGGCTCTTTTCTTGATGATTTCTGACTGTTGAGGTCTTAATCACCGTTTCAGCTTCCATGGAAGCTTCTAGGAGTTCTCCCAGGTTCTTTGATTTGTTGCCGATGATCAAGGAGCGGATTCTAGCTCTCATGTTGTTTCGGCAGATGTCGACTAGCGACGCTTGTGGAAATACATCAGAGCATTTGTATGCCATTGCTTTCCACTTGTGAATGAAGTCGTATGTTGACTCATTCTCCCCCTGTTTTAGGCTGCAAAGCTGAGCCATAGTAGCGGGATGATCCTCACCTTTGAAGTGAGTCAGGAAGCATGTCTCTAGCATGGCCCAATTTTGGATGGAGTCCTCCGGCAAAGTGGAGTACCAGTCAAAGGCCGTACCTTTTAGGGTACTTGCAAAGAGGCGGATCTTGAGTGCATCTTGATCCGTGATAGCTCTCGTCAAGATCTTGAAGTGGATGACGTGCTGTCTGGCTGATCCTTTCCCTGTATATGTTTGGAGAGTAGGATGTTTGAATTTTGCAGGGAACGGGACCGAGTCCATCCATAAGGGATATGGTGGCTTGATCCCATGCTCCTTGAGTATATCCTCTTCTTTTGCTTTTGCGAGGATATTGTCTACGTCCCTTTTTGTAAGGGCGCGTGACTCATTTTCTTCCCCATTTACCTCATCGTCTTGATGATTCAGAGGAGGTTCATTGTTCGCCTGATTTTGGAAGGCGAGGAGAAGGTTTTCCATCAGAGTTTCAATCCTCTGTTGGCCTTGTTCCAACTACTGGATGCGTGTGATCGCATCATCTTGAGGTGAATTGCGGGGTGCTGGCTCAGAATTTGTAGCCAACACATTCATCCTTCGGGATCCGAATGAAGAAACTGTCCTGGTGACTGAGCTGGGGCTCATTCTTTATGATGAAGAGCTTGAGTAAGGATCACTCTGCCATCCTTTGCTTGAAGGAGCAGGGGATTCTTCTGAGTGTCTTCTTGTCCTGGAGACGCTGCGGGTCACCGGACGTCGGACATGAATTTTTGTTGCCAACTTTTGGCGTCTTCTGGTTTTTCCAACCATATGGACGGCAGCAACTTGGTTGGGTCTTTCTTTTTTGACCCATTTGTGAGAGACTTGAAGTGTAGGAGGCTGGGTCTTTTGCTTCTCTAGTCTCTTTTGTTGATACGACGCGCGGCGGCTGTCAGACCCCGACCCAGGTTTGAATATTTAATTATGTTTTAACCATGATTAGTGGATAAGTGGGGTTAGTGGACGATTAGCTTATTTTATTAAGCTAGATTAGGATGTTTGATTAGCTTTGGGAACCTTTGTCAGTCTTTGACTTAAGTTTGACACGGGCCGGGGCGCCCGTGGATTGTGTGTGAAATCGTTGAGTTTATTCATGATGCTTGAAAAATCCCAATTTATGTGTATTTTGACTTATTTCATCTAGATCGTCAACTTTCATGTTTTGGCCAACTTGATTTTTGTGATCAGAAATCGCGTTTTTCGAGAAAAAGGGCAAAACTGACATTTCACACAAAACCTGTACCCAAATTTCGAAAATTCCAGAAATTGCCAAAAATATACTTTTTGGAAAGTAGAAATTTCGCCGATCATTTTTGTCTTCTTCGTCGTTTTCGTTCGGGGCCCGCAAGTACCATTTATATGCTTGTGAAGATTGGGGCCCACAATGGCTTGTCTCTTAAGAAGGGAACTCTTCCTCCTCCTTCTTCATTCCATTTCCAGCAACTCTCTTTGCTAGGGCTTTTCCCTCTCCTCCCTTCTCACTCTCTCTCATCTGAAACTCTCACTTGGTGAGGTGTTCTTGGAGGATTGATCTCCTCAAACTCTTCCTCCCTCTTCAAGCTTCCCAAAGATACTCTTCTTGAGGAGTTTGAGCTAAGAGAAGCCCCTTATTCAAGCCTCTCTTCTTTGTTTGGGTTCCTCAAGGTTAGCAATAGCTTTCTAAACTCAAGATCCTTGTTTTCCTCTCCATTTGGAGTGTTTTAATCCCATTTGCTAAGGTTTTCATTGAAGATTCACAAATGTTGACTTTTTAGGGTTTCTTGGGAAAATTTTTGGGGTTTTTGTAGATTTGGAGCTTGAAGCTCTAAGGCTTGGTTTAAGGAGTGATTTTGATCATATCTTGGCTAGAGGCAAGTATATTCCAACATTAATGTGATGCTTTCCCTCATTTGGTTCTATTTCATGATTTTCCTTTTTCTTTGTGTTAATCTTCTTTAATCTATGGGTTTATTTTGATTGAATGGATCATGTTACTTTGATTTCAACTTATATTATTGTCTTGTCATACATTGGAAGTTTGATTTCACCTTGGCTCTCTAGGAAATTTGGTTTCCATGTGTTAAAGGTGGGCTCAAAGAGAAGGAGATAAACTTTGATCCTTCTTAAGAGTATTGTGTTTGATTTATTTAATAATTATGAATGATGATTTGAGGATTAGTGAAGCTTAGGAAAGGGCCCAAGATGTTGTAGAATTGTGTATGGAAGAAAGGAATGAAAGGGGATTGAAATGATCAAGAAAAGAAGGAGAAAAACAAAACAAAAAAAAAGGGAGGTTTCTGCACTCGGGCTGGACTGGGCAGGCCCAGTCCGCTCGAGCGACCCACTGGGTCGCTCGAGCGGACCAGGCACTGTCTGGGTCCGCTCGAGCGACCCACTGGGCCGCTCGAGCGACCCAGCTTCTGTCTGGGTCCGCTCGAGCGAGCCCAGCTCAGTCTGGGCTCGGGTCTGGGCCTGATTAAGGGACTATTTAAGGGCTGTTTGATGGCCCAATTGAAGATTTGATGAGCCCATTTTCTAGGTGTCTTTTGGGCCTGTTTTAAGGTCAATTCTCGGGCTGTTTTTGAGTCCTAATGTTGGGCTATTTATGACATGAATTGTGGGCTACTTTGGGGATTGTTTGGGCTGTTTTCAATGGACTGTTTGAGCTTGGATAAGGCCAGTTGTGGGCCTGATTAAAAGGGATTTAAACCTACCTCTAAGGAAGACTTATTGGGTATAACGCTCAAGTCCACTTCAAGCCTATGTCCAAGCCCAATTCAGCCCTTTTATCCTTTTTATAAGAGAAGCCCATTCAACCTTTTTCAAGCCTAGAACTCATGGCAAGATGTGTCTTAGACTTGGCCAATACCACTTGGGAAAAACCTCAAGTCTAAGTGTACATTTAATCCCTTATGATTGTCAACGATCTTCAGTGGCACCAAATCACTTTCTTTAATGACAATAAAGGGGGTCAAATGTATATCGAGACTACCCGCTTAGTCGACCGAACCATCATACATTCTTTTGTATAAAAAGACTTTTGTTTTGGTTCTTTTTCCAATTCTTTTAATGTTTTGAAGTGGGTTACCCCCATATTTAGAAATGATGAAACGACTCACCTGTTTTGCTTGGCTTTGCCCATATGCATTTGTTTGGAGTAGTTCTCTATCGACTTTGGAAATGTATCTTATAAATAGAATTGCATTTCTTCGAGGTTTCGGATTTTCACTAAAATGGCACCACTAGGCTTAGGTCACCTTGTCGAACTGATCATCCGGCTTGGGGTCTTTATTTTGTTTGCCAGCTGCAGTTTGGATTCCGTCTGTGCCGACCATGGCAACGGTAATTATCCGGTCCCACGAGTAGTGGCTACGGTTCTGTCTGATAACGACTATGTCGTTCCGGTCCCACGATTAGTGGCTACGGTTTGTCTGCTCCGGTTACTTCGGTAACAGGAGAATATAGCTTTATGTGGGTTGCCAATGTTTTTGTGCATTAATATTCATCTCATGGTAATTGTTTATGTTACTCATCATGACATTGGATTTGTAACCATCGAGATGTATCTTCTATCTTCACTTTGATATTGTTATTAATCGTGATTTAATCGTAGCTCTTACTTATCATGTTTTGTTTCGCTCTCATCTTATTATTGTTGTAATTGCTTGCCAGACCGTCGTGTCTGACTCTCTTTTGTTTGGTGTCAGATGTCGAGCCCCTCGCGGTTGAGGCGCACTTCGAGGCGGAACCTATAGTTCCAGCGGAGGGCGAGTGGCGGCCCGATGACGTCGTTTAGACGTCGGGTTGCCTTGGAGCT
This sequence comes from Litsea cubeba, assembly GCA_012931725.1. Taxonomy (NCBI): domain Eukaryota; kingdom Viridiplantae; phylum Streptophyta; class Magnoliopsida; order Laurales; family Lauraceae; genus Litsea; species Litsea cubeba. The sequence goes on along the minus strand of CM022955.1, from coordinate 34,117,607 downwards.
GCGATCACATTTTTTTTGGGGATTTCATGATATACATTTTGGGTTTTTGTTATGGCCATGGTTGGCTTATTTTCTTTTGGGAAAGTTTGTAATTAATGATTAACTTTACTTTTGTATCAACTTCAAACTAACTTTGGGGCCCACAGTAAATGTTTCTCTTTTGATGCTAGTCTCATGCGTTCTCATTTTATACCCGTTTGAGAGACTTTTATGTTTGCTACAATGCTTCCGCGTAATTCATTTGTATGAAAGTGATCCTTATATATCACTATTGGATCGGATTCCGTGAATCCTTACCGCGGAAACCTGTGGGAAACTAGCGTGTGCGGGCGGAATTTTCCGGCCCGTCGCGCCGCGTCCCCGGATTAAGGCCTCGTTTAGCGGGACCTCGGTCCGGGGGCATGACAGCGGCGTATACGACGAGCAATTTGAGCTTCGGTCGGCTCTGGCTGGGCTTTGACAATGAAGGATGTACTCCCTCGAGCGCAGCAGCCGAGCCTGTCTTCTTTGTAGCTGGGCAAGGACAGGATGTGAACCCGATCCTTCGCCTGTTGCACCGAAGCTTTGAATTTTTCAAGTTCGGCCCCTGTAGAGATGAAGGATCGAACTGCAGAATTGTAGGCCTTAGCAGGTGCTTGTAGAGGCCTAGTGATGCATGACTTGATTTTGGGTTGTAGGAATAAGCTTGCTCATGCTGGGTTGACTTGGGAGTCAGGTTGGAGATGGGTCTCTCCTCTTTCATGTAAGCAAGAGGGTAGAATTGGTTCTCCTTGAGTGGGGCCAGGTATGCTGGCTTGGTGGATGTTTGGGACCTTCTTTGTTTTAGTAAAGGTCTTGGGGACCAAGTCTTGGGATAGACCTGGTCGTTTGCGGGTCGAGGCTTCGTGGGGGTGCCACGGGCTTCGGGCCTTCTGGTGCTCGCCTTTGGTGTCATGGTAGTGACACGTTGAGAGGTGACCTTCTGCTTTTTGGAAGGAGCAGTTTGTTCTTCGGGAAGTGGGAATGGTCCCAGCGTCCCAAAGACAATAGTCCGAGGAGTCGAGGTCGACCCAGATTTCAGAGAGTTGCTGAGGGAGTTAACGCTTTGGCAGCTGATGGGGCGCTTGTAGGTGCGCGTGGTTTGCTTCTGTTGAAGCATGAGCTGGTGCTTGCTCTCATCGAAAGTAATGGTAAGTGATGCTGCCATTGTTAGTTTTCGAAAAATTTCTTAAACAAGACCACATCCATTAGTAATCACAAGAATATAATGATCATAAATGGGAAGTTCTATGGTTTTGTCTTTTCAAATCGCTTGAGGGATATGACCCAAGCAATATGAAGAAGGCAAAAAGCCATAGAGGGTACAATTGTTCTGATCGTAGGTATGGTAGGCCCAGAATGAGCATCCCAGTGACTGCTAGAAGCAATTGTGAACCTAAATTCGACTTATGGAGAAGCAGAGCTTGCTCGATGTAAGAATAATATAAGTTTGGAGTTACAAATGTGCCGGTCGCGAATACAGTAGACCCTGAAAGGGCGTATTAGTACCGCTAAACACAAATATTTTGAGACCGCATCCATGAGACGAGATTCTCTGTTTTGAAAGGTCAAGATTGGATTCAACAAAGAGAGCAGATGATATTCCGATCCAAATACGGTCTCAACGATTTCCACGAGCGCAGTACTCAGAACGAAATGAACCATAATTTCTTAGATCTAAATCCAAAAATGACGAGTTTTTTTTTTGAAAGGCTAAGATCGAGTTCATCAAAGAGAGCAAAAGGCATTCCAATCTGAACATGGGCTTAGCGATTTCTGAGAGTGCCAGTGCTCAGAAAGGAGGAGACCAAAATTTCTCCAATCTGAACCCAAAAATGACGAAAGCATTTTTTTAGAAGATTTTTTTTTTGAAAAAAAATATTTTTTTAAATATATTTATTTATTTATTTATTTATTTAAAAGACGAGAGAGTACACATAGGCCTCCTAACCCGGTCTTATGAAATCTCGATTGATAGAATTGCCCCCAGGTAAGGGTAGGATTACTTAATGAACCCGTTTGGAGGACCCTTGCCTAGAACAGTCAAGCTGTCTCCACACTCTGGACAAGGCTTTTCTTCAATCAACCATGATCAAAGAACGCAGTTGGTTTAACCTTAGTAGTCTATGTCTTTTTTGTTTTTTATTTGTTTTTTTTAGATCTTTAATGAACTCATCTAAAAGAAACGATGGCCCAAAACCTTAGTCGAATAGGCTCAACATTTCTGCAAGCACGATGAACTATAGGAGAGGATCAAGGTTTCTTAATTTTGAATCCAAATTGAAATTTTTGATTTTTTTTTTGTTTTTTCTTAGATCTTTAATGAACTCATCAAAGAGAAACGATGGCCCAAAACCTTAGTCGAACAGGCTCAACATTTCTGCAAGCACGATGAACGATAGGAAAGGATCAAGGTTTCTCAATTTTGAATCCAAAATGAAAAATCTGATTTTTTTGTTTTTTATTTTATTTTTACTTTTATTTTTTTTAGATCTTTAATGAACTCATCGAAGAGAAACGATGGCCCAAATCCTTAGTCGAACAGGCTCAACATTTCTGCAAGCGCGATGAACGATAGGAAAGGATCAAGGTTTCTCAATTTTGAATCCAAAATGAAAAATCTGATTTTTTTTTTTTTTAGATCTTTAATGAACTCATCGAAGAGAAACAATGGCCCAAAACCTTAGTCGAACAGGCTCAACATTTCTGCAAGCACGATGAACGATAGGAAAGGATCAAGGTTTCTCAATTTTGAATCCAAAATGAAAAATCTGATTTTTTTTTTGTTTTTTTTAGATCCTTAATGAACTCATCGAAGAGAAACGATGGCCCGAAACCTTAGTCGAACAGGCTCAACATTTCTACAAGCACGATGAACTAGAAAGGATCAAGGTTTCTCAATTTTGAATCCAAAATGAAAAATCTGATTTTTTTTTATTTTTTATTTTTAGATCTTTAATGAACTCATCGAAGAGAAACGATGGCCCAAAACCTTAGTCGAACAGGCTCAACATTTCTGCAAGCGCGATGAACGATAGGAAAGGATCAAGGTTTCTCAATTTTGAATCCAAAATGAAAAATCTGATTTTTTTTTGTTTTGAAAAGAGAAATAGTGGAAATAAATTCAAAGAATTAGAAATTTCCAAAAAATGTCATCTCATTTTTTTAGATGCGGAATCCAACATAGGCCACCTATTAGAAAATAGACAAGGAATCGAGAAAAGAAGTATAAGCATAGAGCAAAAGATATGATATGCAAATATTTCATTTCTAGCATCGTGTTCTCAAATGAACGGGTCCCACCGGGTGAGCCAGCTTGATGGACAGCGCTTCATTGCTCGGTTCTACCGAGGTTGGCGGACGTGGGAGTCCATTTGGACCCGACCCTTTCGTAACCGGGAGCAGAGGCGTGCATCAACCTTTTATTTTTTGTGTGCGTGTGCCAGATTTTCTATTTTACTTGGAATTACAAGTGGTGATCCGGAGATCAACCTTCGCAAGTAAAACGGAAATCAACTTCTCTCAAGTTTTCCATTGCACATATATTTAAGAAAAGAGACATTTTTCTTGGTTTGCCGTGAAAGGCGATTTTTTTGGCATTTATAGCCGATTTTGGCGTTTATAGCCGATTTTTGGCGTTTATAGCCGATTTACAATTCTTATCAATAATGAAAGACAAGAGTTGTGATTTTTGTCTTTTTAATAAAAATACAAACTACAATGAAAAGCAAGAAAAGGAGGATCTAACTTCTCAGGAGATTGTGGGCGACTCGTTCAGATTGACGGTCGCAAACGATATGTGGACTTCGCCATCATCAATGCAGATGAGAACAGAGGATGCTCTTGATTCGCTTGGCTTGGCTGTAACCTCAGGTTTTTAGAGGACAAAGACTAAAAGGAGGTCCTATGTCCAATAAAAAACCAAATAGACGGGCTGAAAAGCCACGTCTAAGCCATTGGAGGCAGAAGGAGAAGGCAAAGACCTTGGGGGGGTACCCCCCAAGGGACTTTTGTTACCTTGTAGTGGTGGCCGGTGCAGAACTTTCGCAGAGTTCTCTCTCTTTCTATCTCTTAGATTTCTGATGCCTTTTCTGTCAAAAATTTCCGGATTTTCTGCAGTCTATCTGGAATGCTTGGGGTTGTCTCCTATTTATAGGCTCTTGGTAGCCATTTAGGAGAGTTTATGGGCTTTTATTGTCATTAAGCCGCATAATGGGAGGAGTTACAGGATTTAATTCCTTTATTTTATAACTCCTTTTTCTTGGCTTCTGATTGGCCGGAGGAGATTGAGGGCATTTAATCGCCTTTAATCGCCATGATGGGAGGAGTTTCATGGGTTAAATGCCATGAATCAATTGACTTGTAACTCTCGGATGCTTGCTTCTGATTGGGCCGTCCAAAGAAATGGATTAATGACTGTAATAAAGCTAGTGAATTAATCGCATTAAGTGGTTGCCGAGCAATTGAAGAGTCGCGGGCCGTGCCGCGTCTTTTGGGATTCTTCTGGCGATGATCATCGATGGTTCTTCATGTAGATCGACATCGGATGACCATGTAACTTCAAGTATTGGTTGCCAATAGCGGGTCGGTGCAATCTGTCCTGTCGATTTCTCGATCGGTCGGGTAGAAGGCACACTTTTTTGGTTGACCGGTTGGCGATCAATGTTGATTTTGATACTCTTGATGATTGACCCGTGATTTTGACGAATGTCAAAGGATTTGGCACCTCAAAAGTATGAATTTTGGAAAATCCCAGGAGTCGGATGCTTCGAATCGGGAAAAACGATGAAAAACGGGCCTTCCGGGGCCAACCCGGCGATTCCGGTCCCCAGGGTCGCAGGCGACCCTGGGGAGGTTTTCCCCCCTTTTGTCCCGTTTTGATGTTTTTCGATTATTTTTTCTTCTGTATTTTTCTTTGACATTTTGATCATTTATTGGCCTGATTTCCCTGTAGAAAACTTGATGAGAATCCTTGCATTTTTTAGTGCAAAGTTTCCAATTTTCCGGGAAAGCCGAAGACTTTGTCCCGTAGAGCTGCCGATTTTCCGTCAGAAGCTGAAACTGGGTCAAACAATGTCGGAATCATCTGAAATCTGGGGTGATGCCTCTTGAGAAATAAATAAGACCAATCATAAGCTTTTGTTTGAGTTTTGAAGCCGTTTGGGGTCCTATCACCAGTAGACTTATTTTTGTCGCGATGAAGATGTCGCAGCTTGATGTGTGGTCAACCGATGTCCGATTGACTTGAAATTTGACATGGATCCTGTAAGACCCCGACCCCCAATTTCTCTGTTTAGTATTGTTTTAATTATGGGTTAGCTTTCTAAGCAAGATTTGAGTTGGTTTGACTTTGTTTTTGAGTTTGACTAGAATTTTCCATAGCCTTTGAGATTTTGAGGACGGTTGACTTTGGTTTGACCCGGTCCATATGATATGTATTTTTATGAGAAATTACTTTTGATTTCTAAAAATTCTGATTTTGGTGCATTTCGACTCATTTTATGAAGTTTAACAACTTTCATGTTTTGACCATTTTGATTCGATGATCAGAAAATGCGTTTTTCGAGAAAAAAAGGGCAAAAATGGCTTTTCACACCAAATCTGAACTCAAATTTCGAAATTTCAAAATTATGTCAAATTTATACTTTTTAGAAACTAGATTTTTCAATGATCATTTTACTCTTCTTCGTCGATCTCATCCGGGGCCCACAAAATAAGGTTTTAGCCATTTTAAAATTCAGCAGTCATGGGCCCACTTTTGAGTCACTTAAGTTAGACCTCTTCCCCCTCCCATCGTTCATTTCATCCTGCAACCAAAAAAAATTCTGCAACAGAGCTGAGAGGAGAGCTCTTCTTCTCCAAACTTCCCCCTCTTGCATGCCTTAGCTAGGAAGCTCCAAATCAAGATCTGATTTCACCATTTTCTTCCTCTCTTCTCAAGCTTCAGCTGGGTAACTCTTTTGAAAGATTTTCTGCAACTCTTCTTCTTCTCCCAGCTGGTCCCTTCCTGTTCAGCAAGCTACAGGTTAGAGCTTCATTTTCCCCTCTTCCATGGAGTTCTTTTAGCTCATGTAGGGCTTGTTTTTCATACATGCAAACCCATTTTCGAAATGGGGGTTTTGTTTGTTCAAAATGATGATTTTTGAATGGATTTCTCGGTGCTTTTTGTAGAGCTCGGTTCAGCTGTAGGAAGAGATCCTTGAGGAGATTTTTGGTTTGACATTGGGCTAAGGCAAGTGAATAAACTGGTTTGAATGCAAGTTAATGAAATAATGTTTCCTCTTTAAAGCTTAATTTGAAATAACCATGTCTTTTCTTTCATTTTCATTGGCTATATATATATATATATATATTTTGGTTTCATAAAGGTTTTAATGTTCAGCTGTGATTAGTTTCTTTACAATGTCTTAATTTTTTGTTTGAGATTCCAACCAGGTTAGTGTTTTGTTAACATTCAGATCTCTGCAGGATTTTTCTTTGTGTGTAAATGAATTCAGATTTCTGCTGGGGTTTTAGTGTGCAAATGAGTTTGGATTTCTGCAGGAATTTTGTGTACAACTGTGTTCAAAACTCATGCAGTCTTAGTATTTAGCTGTGTTCAATTTCAGATCTTTGCTGGTTTTTGTGTCCAATCCAGGTTCAGATTTCTGCAGGTTTATGTTCAAATTAATGTTTAGATTTCTACAGTTTTTGTACTCAACTATGTTCAGATTTCTGCAAGTGAATAAATTGTTGGAATGCATGCATTTGAATCTTGTTTATTTATAAGTTTTGATCCATTTTAAATGATTAGCTTAGCCATGAAAATTTTGATTTCCAACAGTTTTACAACATTGGGTTTATGTTCAGTCTGTCTATATGATTTTGTTGGCATCAGAATGAAAATCTCTGATTTTATTAAGGACTTCTCAATGTGAGATCTCAGCTCATATCTTTACATTTATCTTATGATTAATCTATGATTTTCATGCTGAATTCATAAATGGGATGAGGTGATTCAGTGTAGTTTTGATTGATTAATGGTTTTGCTATGAAATAATTCAGTTTTTTTTATGTTAAAGAATGGTTGAGCCCAGCCCAGCCTGGGGCCTGTTTCAGGTGGATTTATGGGTCTGTTTAGAAATCAGTTTTGGGTCTGTTTCAAGGTCAGTTTTGGGCTGTTTTAAAAACTCGTTTCTTGGGCCATTCAAGGTTTAGTTTTGGGCTGTTTTAAGACCTGTTTTGTGGGCCTGTTCAAGGTCAGCTTTTGGGCTATTTTAAAACTTGTTTCTTGGGCCATTCAAGGTCAGTTTTTGGGCTGTTTTAAGGACTGTTTGGGCCATGTTTAAAGGGCTGTTTTGGACTAAATGAGTAGACTGTTTTGGGCTCGGTTTAAGGCCAGCTATGGGCCTGTTTTAAAGAGATTTGGGATTACTTGTAATACTTGTAAAAATTGTGAAATGGGAATGGGAACAATGAGAGAATGAGCGTATGTGAAATTATCCGGGAATCGTTCGAGTCTCAATGCGCACTTTATCATTTAAATGTTGTGGATTTTCATTGGCATCAAACATATCCTCTTAATAATCAATGTTTAAAGGTTAAATGTGCATTGAGATGGCTCCTTGGTAAGTCATTAAGTCATTCTACACAATTCCATTTCCATTTCAAGTTAGAGAATGTATTTGTATTTGTATTTGTATTCTTTGGTAAACTAATTTGAATAGCATCGGTGACTTGTTATAAAATCATGGGGTTTTCCATATTCGAAAGGATTGATCGCGTGATTTTATACAAATCACTTTGATGTGTATTTGAGCGGTTTACCATGGATATTCGTATGTTTTCTCCGAATCTATTAGAAAGGAGATTGGAGTGGTTCGTCACATTCGGGATTTCTTCGATGAGACTATTATTTTGATAAGACTAGTATTTTGAAAATAAAACCTCGAGGCAAGACGGGGCCAGAGCTTTGTAGTGTGAGCCCCTGAGCCAAAGGGATTAGTATTATGGTTTGATTTGTATCAGTTCGAGTTTTGAAAACTAAAGGTACCACTAGGCTTAGGTCACCTTGTCGGGCTGATCACCCGGCTTGGGATCTTTAATCTGTCCGCCGGCTGCAGCTTAGATTCTGTCTGTACCGACCATGGCAACGGTTTTATCTGCCGGTCCCATTTGTATGGCTATGGTTCTGATTTTGATCTGCCGGTCCCATTTGTATGGCTACAGTTCTGATCCTATTTCTTTTGATCTGCCGGTCCCATTTGTATGGCTACGGTTCTGATCCTATTTCCGGTCCCACGTGTAGTGGCTACGGTTCTGTCTGCTCTTGTTACTTCGGTAATAGGAGAATATAGCTACGTGTGGTTGCCAATGTTTTACCTGTTTATTTCTTTGCTTTATGATTCTTATTTGTTTATACTCATTATACTCTTGGAGCTTGGTAATGTTTATGATATCGATCTTTCATCGTATTGTCGCCATTATTAGGATTTGAAATGTATTTCCAACTATTAAATATTTTATGCAGGCTACTATCTTTTCGAGATATTCGTACTTCTGAGACTGTTCTTTTATTTGCTTTGAAATTTATGTTTGGTCTTTTGATCGTTTTAGCATGATTTATTGTTATTATTATTTAGACTCTTTAATCGGTTTTACAATGATTCCACATTGTTTTACGAATGACCTTTTATTTCATATTACTTGTTTATTTGCTTGCCAGACCGTCGTGTCTGACCCTATTTGTTTGGTGCCAGTTTCCTCTCTTTCTGTTTTTAGGTGTTTGATCGGAGGAGGCGGTGGGACCGCCGGTCTGACGTGAGAGGCTGCCCATTGATATCATCTAGATGTCAAGTTTGGCACCGGAGTTCGTATCAAATCATTGGGGGTAGTATTTCTGTGTAGTTGGATATATTTTTGTATGGCTTTGTTAGCCTTTTTCTTGGGTTGTAATTAAGACACTTGTTAATTGTAATCTGAATATGTGGGAAATAGATAGTCTTGTTACTACCAGCTCAGTGTGCTCTGATTTATGACTTGTGCCAGTCTTATTATGTGATGGCTTTATGATATTGGTGGCGTGTGACACGGAACCCGATGGCCACGGATTCCGAGTCGTAACACCATGTTTAGCTTCCGCGAAAATATACTCTGATTGTGATGGAATTTGATTATCCTCATTCACGCGGATCTTGGGAAATATAACAAAAGTTTCAAATTATCTCAAAATTTCGCACTCCAGGATCGGATCACTGCAGGGCCCGGTTTCGGGGTGTGACAGAACCTATTGGAGTCATTTTAAGATGATCCATAGATTTTGTCTTGAAAACCATGGTCCCGAAGGGTTTCGCCGCCGAGAGGCCTGATTTGGCTTCCGAGCGTCAAAGTCTAGTCAAATGTTGTTGAAATGACCTGAAATTTGATGTGTAGCCCTTTGTAAGCATTTTGAAGCCGTCCATATGCTCTATCTGATGAGTGATGGCCTCGGTGGTTCTCACCACCGAGAGGCTTGATTTAGCTATTCGAGGGTTGATGTAGGGTCAAACGTTGTCGGTTTGACTCGAAACTTGACGTGGAGCCTTTTGGATGTATTTTGAGACCATCCATCGGCTCTGATCGAAGATTTGGTGTCTCCGATGCTTTCGCCGCCGGGAACTCCTTTTCAGCTGCCGGAGAAGCGAAGTTTGGCCAAATGATTTTGAAATGGCCCGAAACTTCTTGTGTACTCCTCTTTTGGCTGTCTTGAAGGATCTTGTAGTTTTTGTTTGATTCTGATAAGATTTGATTTTTTGGAAGTAGCATTGCCTATTTATGGCAGGTTGCGACTTCATGTAGCTTTTTGGATCTTGAAGAGGTAAAGTGACATTTTTGGTGTCAACAACTTTAGTGAGAGAGGATTTAGCTTCGTATGGTTGCCATCTTGTTAGTTCCCGAATCATTGGTACCTTTACATGTTTTTAATGCATATGTATCTCTCATAAATGATGTATCTTCCTTTATGAAATTCATTGTTTATACAGGTTTTCAATATATTTACAAAGTATCATTGTTTTAAACTATTGTTATATCTTTTCACCCACCTGCCAGACCGTTATGTCTGATCCATTTATTTTGGTATTCATGTCTTGAACCTATTACATTTGAGGAGGAGCCTGAGGAGGCGGTTGATGAACCGCAACGCGTGATTGAGTGGCAAGCTGACGATGTCATGTAGACATCCGTTAAAGCTTAGAGATTTGACACCTTTTTGGGAACTTTTGTTTCATATCTTTAGGGGTATTCTATTGTGATGTACTGGCCTTTGTTGGCCTTTATTTTTGGGGCAAATTAAACTAACTGATCGTTTGGATAAACATTAACTTTATGCTTTTGGGAAATGCCAATATGATCATTGCTCATTCTAATATTATGTTGTCTTTAAATATGAATTCAGTCTTGTTTATAGTATGATATGAATATGATTTACTACACGCTTCCGCATATTGAATATGTATATGTGTTTATGTAAGTTGACTTGGATATGAAATCCTCAGCGCAGAAACCTGTGGGAAATCACGTGCATGGATGAAATATTTTTTGATAAACCATGTACTGATTAGCCAACCAAAGAGATGCACGTGGCGCGGCATCATCAGTTGCACTCTTGATCTAGGATTAGGTCCCGGATCCGATCTAGGGTCGCGACAGACTAGTATCAAAGCGGGACATGTTTCAGGCAATTAAAAGAAACTAAAAATCTTAAGGATGTGGCGAGGATTCGTTAGACTCTCGTTAGATAGAATCGTGTGAGCAATGTATACCCCACCCTATGCTTGATATTCTTATGTTCTAACTGTTCGAAATTAGGTGGGCTTCTAAGATAGGTTTCAAAACTTTTGACCCACTTGATATAGGGATCAACTATCCAGAAGGCTACCAAAAACAATCCAAGATGCATACCCTCAATCTCAGCCATCATGATCAGTAAAATACATTCTATCTAGAAGATAGAAACAACAACTAGGAAGCATCCATAATAATCTACAACATGCAAGGAAGTTGATTATACCTTTGGAGCTCGGTTGTGCTCTAATGGAGGAGTTGCGTCTTTCTTTGATGATGAAGCACTTTTAAGAATCAAATTAAGATTTCTAATACCTTTTGATCTTCCACGGTATGACCCTTTTCAGATTCTCTCTTTTCCAAAGAAGATGGGTGGGATCTTCAAGAGAAAACAACTAGGAACTCAAAGGAGGAACTAGAACGAGAACTAGAAGAGGGAGCAAAAGAATGTGCAACTGTTGCACAAAGGGGGCTGGACGTCCAACACTTGGACTAGGATCACCTTGGGCGTGAATCCCTATGTGGAATAGGCATCAAGCAAGTCCAACCCTATATCTCCTCTATTTATAGCTGTTGCAAGCCCCACTTACTAATTTCTATTAGAAGTCTCACTTCCATAAGAATTAGTAAGTTTCTCCTCTTTTACTAATTAAAATAGAAGTCTTGCTTCCACAATAATTAGTAACTTACGATATCATAATTAGAAGTCTCACTTCAAATATGATTAGTAACTTTCTAATTTCTTTCTAATTAAAATAGAAGTCTCACTTATACTAAAATTAATAACTTTACTATTACCACTATTAGAAGTCTTACTTCAAATAGAAATAGTAACTTTCCTTGTAGAGTTCAACTAGAATTAGTATCTTTCTAATTTGGGCTAGCGTGGGGACCACTAGGGATTCCAAAGAAAACTGGCTCCAATTGGGACTTGCGACCCCACATCTCATGTGTAGTCAGGGCCCATAGTTCATTGCAAATAACTCCACTATAAAAATGCAATTGAACTCCAATCTTAGGAATATTACATAGAAGACCCTAAACTTCCACATTACCACAAGTAGGCCCCTCTATCAATATCCATGGATCAATTGGACCTGTCTTCCAAACTTAAATCCATATCTTCTTATCCTTGAGTCCCAATTAATTATAATGATCATAGGTACCTTTCCAATTAACTCATAATCGGAATGGGTGTGCACTTACCAATGATAAAACCATTATTGGCACAAGGGGATATTAAAGATAGACTCCATCTTGACCATAGAATGTTCCCACAGCTCTACTACCACGTACCCAAATCACCGAGGTGTTGACCTGTTAGTGCCACATTCCTATGAGCACTTGTTTTTGTATTGTCAATTCCATGTCGAAGAATGCAAGACCTTGCCTCTCAGAATTTCTCAAGGATGATCAAGTTTGAAGGCAAAAGATCAAGTCTTGGAAGGCCCGGATTCATAAAGAAGACATCCATACGTGTGCCAAACTATTCAGGTAAATGGGACTCCATGTTGGAATTTGAGATGACTTGAGAAGCTTTATGAAGAATTCAAGAAATTAGTATCTCAAAGTATTGTTTTGAGTTGGAATTCTTGTCAACACATTGTCACAAACATGATGTTAATAGGTTGGTGTTGATAGAGCTTAAAAGAGAAATCAGAGTGAAACAGTTCAGGAATTCTGAATTCCTGAAGCAGAGTCTGCGGTCGACCGGGCACCCCATGCGGTCGACCGAGCAAAGAGAAACCTGCAGAAAAAGTTTCAGGCACCTCTCAGTTATTTTCGTGACACAGTGTGTCTTCGGTCGACCGGGACCCCAGGATGTCGACCGAGCACGAAAGTTGTCTGATTCCAGACAGTGTATGATGTCGACCGAGCAAGCCAGGATGTCGACCGAGCACGGGAATCAGAGTTGCGCAGAAACAGAAGTCTTGCATGAAAATTCAGCATTCTTATCTATTTTGTTTGGGACTCTTTCTAAACGAATTGTAGCCTATTTTGAACACTCTTAAGGGTTATCATAACCTATATAAAGGCATGTTTGGCTCGTTTTTAAGTAGACACCAGAGAGAGAATAAGAGAAGAGAAAAGAGAGAGAGTTTTGGAGAGAAGAAGGTGCTGTTGCTGTGTGCTGTTGTGCTGCATGTTTCTACAGCAAGTGTGGACGAGGATGTGCTCTTGAAGATGGTGTTTCGTCCATAAGATAAGTGTCTCTCTATTTATGCTTTATTTTTAATTTGTAAGGGATTGAGAGAGAGAGATTGTAGAGGGGAAGGGCTGTAGAAAAAGGTTTCTACTTTTATTCTGTAGAACATCAAGTTGGTGCTTGGTGTCTGGGGTTTGGTGATCCTATCTGTTGGTGCAGATAAATTGTAAAGGGAGTCGGTGCTTCCTAGATAGTTGGTGCTATCTGAAACTAAGGGTTGGTGCTCTTTGTCGTTGGTACGACTAAATAGATTCAGATCTGTCCCGGATTGGTGTTCGGACAGTCTTTGAACCGTGGACGTAGCCTTTCGGTGAACCACGTTAAATCTGGTGTCATTGTGTGATTTGATTTGCTTTTGTTGTTAAATCGGACCTGAGTTTAAAGAATCACTGATTCACCCCCCCCCCTCTCAGTGATCGTGATATCTAACACTCCAAACCGACAAAGACATGGTCCTAAAAACCCTTAGTTCAATGGCTTATTTAATAGGGTTTTAGAGATTGTTTTTCAGCTTTTTCAATACCCAAAACAGGCCTCAGAAGTCGGCTAACCGCCATGGTTTTCGGTCACCTAGCGGTTACTTTTCCAGAGAGCAAAAACTCTCTTAAAATGGTTTTTCGGTTACCTCACGGCTAGCCGTTTGAACAGTAACATCACTATTCACTGTTCACTATTTATTAGCCGTTTGAATAGTAACACTATTCACTTTCACTGTTCACTATTCACTATTCACTATTCACTGTTCACTAGATGTTTGAACCGTAACACTATTCACTATTCACTATTCACTATTCACTAGCCATTTTATGACCGTTGGAAATCTTTCTATAAATAGAAAAATGCCCCACATCATCCCTAAGGCTTGAAAAATCATTCCCAAGGCCTCCAAGATCGTGAGAGCTCATGTCCTAACCATGTGTATCATGTTAGAGCTCTCATAGATTATTCCACACACACTATGAGCTTGGTTTGTCAAATCTAAGAGCTTCATTAGCTTAAGAAAAGTGTGATGTGTGGAGACAATATTCCCTAGGGAAGAACTTGAGCTATCATAGTTTATTATCCAAATCCTTAGACCAAAGACCTCTTCCCTTGACTGAGCACAAAATTGGAGCATCATCATCAACATCAAGGAAGCATTGTAAGAGGCATCAAAGCTTGCAGCTGCGGTGACAAGTTTCGAAGAGCATCCTCCTGACTTCGTCAAAGAGGCAAGTGGCAACCTCCAGACTTTGTCAAAAAGAAGCAAGTGTTCTTCGCCCTCCATTCAAATGATATCTTTGTGATAGTGGATTGTTTCTGCGTGATTCAACCACTTTAAAAATTATGATAGTGGATTGTTTCTGTGTGATTCAACCACTCTAAAAGTTGTGTGTGGGGAGTAGATCTTTGTGATCGAACCTCGTGAACAAAAATGGGGAGTAGATCTATGTGGTCGAACCTCGTGAAAAAAATTTATATAGAATCAGTACTTGTGTAGTTTGATTCTTCATAGTGGAACCAGGGGACTGTGTGACCCTTGAGAGTGGATGTAGGTCTGTGTGACTGAACCACTATAAATCCCTTGTGTCAATTTCTCTATCTCTATCTCTTGTGCTTGATTTATATATCTATATATTGTGGAGAATGATATGAATGATATTTAGTTTAATTGACACACATCCACTTGCACGAAAACGACATTGATCATATTGGTAAATCAAATCTTGTTTAGCACACACTCTTTAACAAATATTCAAATATTTAAGCACATTGATATAAATCATAAGTGAATTTGTGAAGGGTGTTGTACTCACACTTGTGCTTACTAATATGAAACTAATTGTCTTATCTTTGATTGTTTAAATACTCATACATTGAACACATATTCCGCAAAAGTTGTATTCTTATTTGTGTTCATTATGTTCTTGTTCCTAGTTGGGATTAAAATTGGACTAAGCTGTTTTAATTGGGAAAAGAATTCCATTAGTCCTAATCACCCTCCCTCTAGGACACTTTCATTTGCCCTAGCTGCACTTTCATTTGGTATCCGAGCAAGTTACTCCATAAAGGCTTAATAACCCGGAGTTTATCTTGTTTCATTGCTAGTGCCAATTCCTTAGAGGGACCTCATGTTTCGGAGGGACCTCAAGGACAAACCATCCAAGACCTTAGGATATTTTTTCAAAGGAAGATTGTTAGAAAGACCTAAGATCTTGAACCCTTTTGGACCAACTTATTTCTTTTCAATTATTTCATATGTTGGTCTATGAACTTTTGTATTTTGAGCTTATATAGTTACATTTGTTTTAATGCAAAAATATTTGTAGTCAATTGATTTTGTTCTCTTAGACTTTTATAGTTATATCTTTTGGTTCACAAAATCACTTGATTGCATCTTATTGATGTGCATTTAGTATTCATATTGTTATATATATGAAAATGCATTTCAATGCTCTTTTAATGTGCTTCAATTAATTATGGACTTAAAAGATTTTCTATCCATGATTAATTATTGGTACATCCCTTGTTTTTCAAAAATTAATGAATTTCATAAGTTATATCTTATTTAAAAAAAATTAAATATTTTTAAAAATTTTTTTTTCATAGTTTTTGTTTTGAAATGGAAAATTATTCTCAACTTGTATTTGTTTCTAATAGTTATATTGTTTAAAGCACAAGTTGAAAGTTATGAGAATTGAATTTGTTTCTCTTTTTATATTTAATCTCTTGTATGAAAAATTCAATTCTTGTAATATACTCGAAACTCAATTGATTATCTATCTATAGGTATATTTCTCAAAATAAATGTGTTTTTGAATAAACGCATTTTCCAATTGGTTTCAAGTTATATTTTGACAAATGCTGTTAAAAGTTTTGAGTTTCAAAAGCATTGTCAATAAAAGCATTTCCTTCTCTTTTTGGAAATGTATGGTTATTACGAATAATTTGCATTTCTATTTTTATAGAATTACATTTTTAAAATGCATTGTTTACTTATGATCAATTGATTTTATTTTCATGTACTTCTCTTGTTTCATAACATGGTTTTCAAAATCATTTGATTAAAATTTCATCATGTTGGATTTGCTTTTTGCTCTCTTTGAGTTATATCTCTTGCATTGCATTTCTATACATGATCAATTGATTATGATTTTAAAAGCCCTCTTAGCTAGATTATTCATGATCAATTGTAGTTGTAAATTCATTTGTTTGTTTGTCATAAGTAAGACTTTTTTAAAAAAAAAAAACAAATGATTTAAAACAATTTAGTTTTTCCATAGATTTCCAAGTTATATTTTCATATAGAAAATTATTATTTTGAAAAATCAGCCTGTATGTGTTTCAAATATGTCATATCTTTTAAAAATGCAAGTTGAAAAATGATTGTGCCTCATTGATGAGATATGATCAAAATTGATTTTCATTATATACTTACTAAGTTAGAATCTTTATATGAAAATCAAATTCTTTGATAAACTTGAAATTCAATTGGTTAGAGCCTTATAGTTATACATTTTATCTGAATGTATTTTCCAATTGATATCAAGTCATACTTATTCAAGTCAATTTGTATGAGCTCTTGTAGTTATATTCCTTTTATGAGCAAATTGATTTGTATGTTTTGTGGATCATGAAATAGAATTTGAAATCTATACTTAGTCTTGTGCATTTTTTTTTTGTAATGCATAATGATAATGTTTCATGATTCTTTTAGTACATTTGCTAAAATGGAGATTATTTTGTTAGATCTTGATTTTATTTAATCCTCTTTTTGCAAATGTCTAATAGTTCCTTGTATGGTCGTGCTCTTAAGTTACATTTGTGGATACCATACTAGTGTTGGAATTTGAGATGTACTGAGAAGTCTTATGAAGCATTGAAGTGTTTAGTATCTCAAGTATCATTTTGAGTTGGAATTACTGTCAACACAATGTCACAAGTGTGGTGTTGATAGTGTGGTATTGATAGAGCTTCAAAGAGAAAACAGAGCTAAAATAGTTCAGGAATCAGGAATTCTGAAGCAGTGTGGCCGGTCGACCGAGGACCCCACGCGGTCGACCGGGCAAGACAGTTAGCTCCCAGTTATTTTGTGCCACAGTGTGTCGCCGGTCGACCGGGGACCCCATGCGGTCGACCGAGCACGGGAACCAGAATTGCGCAGAAATAGAAGTTTTGCACGAAAATTCAGGAATCTTATGTATTTCGTTTGGGACTCTTTCTAAACGAATTCTAGCCTAATTTGAACACTCTTAAGGGTTACCATAACCTATATAAAGGCTTGATTGGTTCGTTTTCAAGTGTACAGAAGAGAAGAGAGAACAAAAAGAAAGAGTTTTGGAGAGAAGAGTGATTGGAGAAGAAGGTGCTGCTGTGTGCTGTTGTGCTGCAAGTTTCTACAGCAAGTGTGGATGAGAATGTGCTCATGAAGATGGTGATTCGTCCATAGATAAGTGTCTCTCTTTTTTATGCTTTAAATTTCAATTTGCAAGGGATTGAGAGAGAGAGATTGTAGAGGGGAAGGGCTGTAGAAAGGTTCTCTACTTGAATTCTGTAGAACATCAAGTTGGTGCTTGGTGTTAGGGGTTTGGTGATCCTATCTGTTGGTGCAGATAAATTGTAAAGGGAGTAGGTGCTTCCTAGATAGTTGGTGCTATCTGAAACTTAAGGGTTGGTGCTCTTTGTCGTTGGTGCGACTAAATAGATTCAGACCTGTTCCGGATCGGTGTTCGGACAGTCTTTGAACCGTGGACGTAGCCTTTCGGTGAACCACGTTAAATCTGGTGTCCTTGTGTGATTTGATTTGCTTTTGTTGTTAAATTGGACCTGTTTTTAAGGAATCACTGATTCACCCCCCCCTCTCAGTGATCGCGATATCTAACAATTGGTATCAGAGCGCCAAAGTTTCCCTTGATAAGTTTAACACGCTAAGGGTGATCTCTTGTCAAATCACATGGCATCTAATACAGGGAATAAGAAAGCACCTTTGTTTGATGGTTCTAATTACTCCTTCTGGAAGATCAGAATGCAGGCTTTCATCAAATCACTTGGCTATGATGTCTGGGAGACTGTCAGAGTCGGTTACAATACTGCCATCGTACCCACTGATGCTACAACGAAGAAGTTAGCAGACAACGACTCCAAGGCGCAGAATGCACTCTTTGGTGGCCTTGTGGACAGCGAGCTGGTCAAAGTAATTGCATGCAAAACAGCCAAGGAAATATGGGACAAGTTGAAAAGCATTCATGAAGGAGATGAGAAGATCAAAGAAGCGAAATTGCAAACTCATCGCTCTCAATTCGAGTCTCTTCGCATGGAGGAAAGCGAGAATGTTGACTCGTATATGCAACGAGTGAATGAAGTCACGAATGACATTCGTGGACTAGGGGAGGAGATTAAAGAACCAGTCATCGTAAAAAAGGTTCTAAGATCTCTTCTTCCCCGATTTGATTCAAAAGTCTCAGCCATAGAAGAAGCCAAGGATCTGAATGAATTTACCATGGACGAGTTGCATGGTTCACTCACTGCCTATGAGATGCGCATAGGTAAGACGTCTTCATCTGATAGAGAAGCGGCCTTCAAAGTTCAGAAAAAAGGGAAAAGAGACTGCTGGTCATGATGCTGGTACTGATGATGATGAGCTTGAGGCTCAATTAGTTAGAAAGCTGAAGAAAGGAAGCAATGGAAAGTACAAAGGGAAGCTACCCTTTAAATGCTTCAATTGTGGCGGTATTGGTCACTTTGCTGCGAAGTGTCCGCTGAAAGAAAACAATGATGATGACTCTTATGTTGATAAGAGTAAATGGAAGAAAAATTCCAGAAAGAGGGGCAAAGCAAAAAGCTTCATCAGTCAATATAATCACAGCACGTCTGAAACTTCAGACGATGATGAATCAGCCGAGGCAACTGAAGCTCTCTTCATGATTACTGTTGAAGAAGAAGAGGAGCAAGAGCTGGAAGAGGAAGAGGAGGCTGAGGTCAATCTTGAAGAAGAACTCATTGCCGCACTTGAGGAGCTTAGCATGGAACGAAAAACAAGTAAGAAAAATCTGAAACTTCTTCATGAATCTGAAAGTTCAGTTATTGCTTTAAAAACTCAAGTTGAAGAATATAAAAGAATGGTAGAAGTCCTAGAAATACAAATCAGTACCAAAACTGAGGAAGTGGTGAAAGTTGAGAATGAAATCCTTGGAGCAAGGACTGAAAATATACAAATGAATCAAAAGCTCAAGGAATTCCAAGCAATCAATGGAACATTGAAGCTAAATGAAATACTGAAAGTTCAAAGGCCTTTTCACTTCAAATTTGGTCTAGGATTTGAGAATGGAGAATCCTCTAAGATTACACCTCCGGAAAAGACAAAACCTGTGAAGCCCACTCAGCCTAGAAAAGAGTCCATTCATATGAGAAAGGAAATGAAGTCTAACTAGCCACAAAGAAGATTCAAATTTTATGGTTACTATTATCATTGCAATAAATATGGACATAAAAGGGCTGAATGCAAATTCTATGTTAGAAATAGCCCATTTGTGACTAGGAACCCTTTTTCAATCCTAAACAGTCACAAAATTGAGTGTTATAAGTGTCATCATTATGGACACTTGACTAGGGATTGTAGATTGCCTATTGCTAACCAATTTCAGGCTGAAAAGAAACCCAAGTTAGTTAAGGCATGGAGGGCAAAGAAAAGGGAAGATAATTCCAAGGAATCTCTCATTGTGCAAATGGCATTCAATGCACAAAAGAAGGCAGCACCATGGGTCCTTGATAGTGGCTGTTCAAGCCATATGACAGGTGATAAGGAAAAATTCGTCAAATTACAGCACTATGAAGGCGGATCAGTGAAGTTTGGTAACAATGATGGTGCCAAAATCTGCAGAAAAGGTGCTGTTTAGCTAAAGGCAAACAAAATCAGATCAGAAGAGGTCTTATATGTGTCTGGACTGAGACACAACTTGCTTAGTGTGAGCCAGATCTGTGACAAAGGCCACGAAGTTGTCTTCACTAAGAATGGGTTTGCTATCAAGAAGTGTAGCAACGGCAAAACAGTGGCTACTGGATCTAGGACTGCTGGAAATCTCTATACATTGTCAGATGGAGTTGAAAAGACTTGCTTGATGAGTCGGACAGAGGAAAGTTGGTTGTGGCACAAACGCCTTGGGCATCTAAACTTTGATAACATGTCAAAGATTTGCAATTCAAAGGCTGTCAGAGGTATGTCTACAGTTGAAAAGCCTTCCAACCCCATTTGCGATTCTTGCCAAAAGGGAAAGCAAACGAGGGTAATGTTCAAGTCTAAGGAGCATCATTCAAAGAAACCTCTTGAGCTAGTGCACACTGATCTCTGTGGACCGATGCGAACTCAAAGCACCAATGGAGATAAGTATTTTATGTTATGCATTGATGATTATACTCGTATGACATGGGTATTGTTTCTTAAGCATAAACATCAAGCACTTGATCGTTTTAAAGTGTTTAAAACACAGGTTGAAAATATGCTTGGAAAACGTATCAAGATTTTAAGGTCTGATCGAGGCGGTGAATTCACATCTGAAGAGTTCACTAACTATTGTGAGCACCATGGCATTCAAAGACAATATTCAGCCCCTAGAACTCCACAGCAAAATGGAGTTGTGGAACGGAAAAATCGCACCATGCAAGAGATGGCTCGCACAATGCTAACTGAGAGTAAGCTAGCTGACAAATACTGGAAGGAGGCAATCCATACGGCTGTATACATTCAGAATTGATGCTTGATCAAGCCACATGAAGACAAAACTCCTTATGAGCTATGGTTTGGGAGAAAAGCAACAGTCAAGCACTTCAGAGTCTTCCGTAGCAAGTGTTACATCAAACGTCTTGAACAAAATCCGGGCAAATTTGATGAAAGAGCTGATGAAGGTATATTTTTGGGTTACTCCTCCTCTAGTAAGGCTTACAGATCTCTTAACAAAAGGACCAGAAAAATCATAGAAAGTGCGGATGTTAGAATTGATGAAAACCGTGAATCAAAGAATGTAACTCATCATGACAGTCCAGTTTATGAGGACTCGAGTGAGATTGATGATGAAGTGGCTGAACCTAATGATTCTGAGAAATCAAAGGATGACTCAGAGGATGCTACACCTAGAAAGAAAAGCACTTGGGTAGAGCAACACCCTAAGGATCAAATCATTGGAGATCCTGAGGCCGGTGTTAAAACAAGACAAAGTGTAGTTAGCAATTACTCACTTGTGTCCACCATTGAACCCAAGACTGTGGCTGCAGCCAGTCTCGATGAAAGTTGGTTGAAAGCTATGCATGAGGAGTTGGAGCAAATTGAGAAGAACTCCACATGGGAACTAGTTGCTAGACCTACCGATAAGAATATTATTGGTACTAAATGGGTCTTTCGGAATAAGCTGAATGAAGATGGTCAGGTCATACAAAACAAAGCAAGGTTGGTTTGTAAAGGCTATGCTCAAGTTGAAGGCATAAATTTTGAAGAGACCTTTGCACCGGTGGCTCGTCTGGAAGCCATTCGTATGTTTCTTGCATTGGCTGCATACAAAACCTTCAAGGTATTTCAGATGGATGTAAAGTCAGCCTTCTTGAATGGATTACTTGAAGAAAAGGTCTACATTGAGCAACCTGATGGTTTTCTCATTAGCAAAAATTCAGACCTAGTGTGCAAGTTGAAAAAGGCTCTTTATGGGCTGAAACAAGCGCCAAGGGCGTGGTATGCAAGGCTGGACCTTTATCTCCGCAAGATCGGCTTTGGAAAAGGACTGGTTGATAGCAATCTTTATGTCAAAACAGAGTTGAGCAAACAGCTGGTTGTCATTGTTTATGTCGATGACATAATCTTTGGTGGCAATGATGAGGAAATGTGCAGGAATTTTGCTGAAGAGATGAAGAAAGAATTTGAGATGTCAATGCTTGGAGAACTAAAGTTCTTCCTTGGTTTACAAGTTCAGCAGCTGAAACATGGTATCTTCATATCACAGATGTTATACATCAAGGAAATGCTGAAGCGTTTTAACATGGAAGACAGCAAGCCAGTGAGCACACCAATGACAACGAACACAAAGCTAAGCAAAGATGATAAGGGTTCGTCCGTTGATCACACCACTTATCGTTCTATGATAGGAAGCTTGCTTTATTTGACTGCTACAAGACCGGATCTTCTGCAAGCAGTATGTATGGTGGCTCGATTTCAACCATCACCAACTGAGACGCACCTTACAGCAGTAAAAAGGATATTTCGATATCTGAAAGGTACCATGGAGCTTGGCATTTGGTATCCTAAAGGCAACTCCTTCACTCTTGTTGCATACTCTGACGCCGATTGGGCTGGATGTATAGATGATCGCAAGAGTACAAGCGGTGGTGCATTCTATCTTGGTGAAAGGTTGGTGGCATGGCACAGTAAGAAACAAGATTCAGTATCCCTTTCTACAGCGGAAGCGGAATATATTGCAGCGGCAACTTGTTGTACGCAAGTGTTATGGATGCGGCAAATGCTCTCTGATCTAGGAGTTCCAACAACGGATCCTACGCCGATCCTCTGTGACAACACAAGTGCAATTCACATCTCTAAGAATCCTGCTCAGCATTCTAGAACGAAGCATGTTGCAATCCGCTATCACTTTCTCAAGGAAAAGGTTGCAGACGGTGAGGTAAAGTTGGAATATGTTCCAACTACTGAGCAAGTTACTGATATCTTCACAAAACCTCTGCCAAAGGAAGTCTTCGAGTATCTCCGGAAAAAATTAGGAGTTACTCACTCTCCTAATCCGTAGGAGTTGTGCTTGAAAGGGGGAGCAATGTATTCCTTGAATATCCTATTCGCTCCTTGGTTGGTCCCTTTGGACTTGTTGTCAAAGGGGAAGAAAGTCTTATGCTAGGAGAAAGCTATGCTAGAAAAAGTTATGCTATGATAGCTTGGGGGAGATTTGTATCAAGAATGTGAATGTGAAGACAGGGGGAGTCTATGGTTCTGAAGAAACTTCATGAAGGTCAACTGGTTCAAAGTGTTCCAAGTGTTGAAGTTCCAAGTGTTGCCAACAATTCCAAAGGGGGAGATTGTTGGAATTTGAGATGTACTGAGAAGTCTTATGAAGCATTGAAGTGTTTAGTATCTCAAGTATCATTTTGAGTTGGAATTACTGTCAACACAATGTCACAAGTGTGGTGTTGATAGTGTGGTATTGATAGAGCTTCAAAGAGAAAACAGAGCTAAAACAGTTCAGGAATCAGGAATTCTGAAGCAGTGTGGCCGGTCGACCGAGGACCCCACTGCGGTCGACCGGGCAAGACAGTTAGCTCCCAGTTATTTTGTGCCACAGTGTGTCGCCGGTCGACCGGGGACCCCATGCGGTCGACCGAGCACGGGAACCAGAATTGCGCAGAAATAGAAGTTTTGCACGAAAATTCAGGAATCTTATGTATTTCGTTTGGGACTCTTTCTAAACGAATTCTAGCCTAATTTGGACACTCTTAAGGGTTACCATAACCTATATAAAGGCTTGATTGGTTCGTTTTCAAGTGTACAGAAGAGAAGAGAGAACAAAAAGAAAGAGTTTTGGAGAGAAGAGTGATTGGAGAAGAAGGTGCTGCTGTGTGCTGTTGTGCTGCAAGTTTCTACAGCAAGTGTGGACGAGAATGTGCTCATGAAGATGGTGATTCGTCCATAGATAAGTGTCTCTCTTTTTTATGCTTTAAATTTCAATTTGTAAGGGATTGAGAGAGAGAGATTGTAGAGGGGAAGGGTTGTAGAAAGGTTCTCTACTTGAATTCTGTAGAACATCAAGTTGGTGCTTGGTGTTAGGGGTTTGGTGATCCTATCTGTTGGTGCAGATAAATTGTAAAGGGAGTAGGTGCTTCCTAGATAGTTGGTGCTATCTGAAACTTAAGGGTTGGTGCTCTTTGTCGTTGGTGCGACTAAATAGATTCAGACCTGTTCCGGATCGGTGTTCGGACAGTCTTTGAACCGTGGACGTAGCCTTTCGGTGAACCACGTTAAATCTGGTGTCCTTGTGTGATTTGATTTGCTTTTGTTGTTAAATTGGACCTGTTTTTAAGGAATCACTGATTCACCCCCCCTCTCAGTGATCGCGATATCTAACAACTAGAACTCCCAAACCATCCTTTATGCTTTCTAGTCATTATTTTTTTGAAATGGATGGTTATGATGTTGATTCTTGTATATTCCCTAAGTGATGTCATCCTTATACATGTTTCAACTTCATAGTAGTGATCTTGATCATATGAACCTCTTTGAAATCCATTCCTTGTATTTCATAGTTATACCTATTGTTTGATGAATTTTATAGATGTTGAATTCATATGATTTGACACTTTCAAATTACATGTATCACCAAGAGACATTTCATGCAATTTAGAATGTTCATCACTATGGTCATTAGTTATATCATTAAAAGTGATGAATATCAATTTATGATGCTTGATGGAATTTTATGTTTATCACATCTTTGCTCTTAATCTTGTTCTATATTCAATTGGTATCATTTTCGATTTTTGTCATATCCAATTGATGTCATATCTTGAAAATGTGATAAACCTTGTATACATTGGATTGATCTTGATAGTAATATGTTTTTATTCCATGTCACTTTCTATTAGCATCATAATTTTCATGATTGCCACCTCTCATGCTCTTATAAAATTTCATAACCACCATACTCATGTGTTCATAATCTTGGTTGGTTAATGGTTGAGGTAGGCTTCATGTTTGAACTTCATCTCATTCATCTTGCACATGATAGTTATATTTTATGATTGGATGGAATGATTTCAAAATATTCATAGCATATGATTTTCTTAGTTATATTGATTGATGCTATGATCAGTTAACCTCATAACATCATGGATAGCCCTAGTTTGGATTAATCCTAGTAGTTATATTCCTTTTAACTCCATTTTAGAGTGATTGAGCTAATAGTCTTATCCTTGAATCTCAATTCGTATTTCTTGTTCCAATTGGTATCCATGATCGTTTTTCTTCATGGCCTTAAACTCTTAGAGGCTACTACCATACATGATACCCTGTTATGTATTTCATTTTCAATTTCTTTTGTTAACAGGTACTTATAAAAGATATTTTCCTTATTTCATGTATGTAGGTACATTTGCAAGGGTAAAAAATTTATTTGTTGATGATATGACCCTCTATATGCAAATGCTAAATGTATCTATGTATGGTTGTGTTGTTTTCTTCTGTTAACTCCATACTAAGAACTATAAAATCCATCCTTGTGCTTGTTAGTCTTTATTTAAGGAGGATGGTTATGTTAATTGATCCATGTTTATGATTTCATCTTTGTACATGTTTCAATTTTCATAAGTATGTTGTTGTTCATATGAATCTCTTCAAATCCATTTCTTGTTCATTATGATCATAACTATTATTTGATGGATGTTATATTTGTTAAGTTCATATGTTTTACACCTTGGAAATTACACACAACACCCATTCTTATTTTTATGCAATTTCTTATATTCATCATGATGCATTCAACTTATATTTTTATAAGTGATGAATATTCATGATGCTTAGTGAATTTTGTGTTTGTCACATCCATGTTCTTTTCATGGTTTTCTATTTATTTGGTATGTCTTAAAATGTGATAAATTTTGTGAACATTGAATTGAAATTTCACTTTAGCATCTTATCGCTCATGTTTGCCTCCTCTAAATCATGATTGTTTTTTTTGAAGAGGTTGGCTTCATGATAGTTGAACTTCATTTCATAAAGCATATGAAATGATGATATTTCTCATAGCATATGATTTTCAAAAGTTAAACATGCTTATGCTATGATTAATACCACTATTCTCATGGATTTCTCTATTTTGAAACATATTTATTAGTTACATGATTTCAAAACCAGTTTAGAGTTTTAGCATTTTAAAAAAAAATATTTATTTAACAATCCATGATTTTTTTTGGTTGTATCCTTAACATGTACATCATTATGGAATTGATTTAATGCTTTGGATACTCCACCTTGATTCATTCCAAGTTGCACTCATATTGGTATATCTATTTAAATCATTCAAACATTAACGTTTAAGGGAGGGAACGGGAGGAGACGGGAGACTCCTCACTTGTTGGCTAGGAGAGTGGGAGGAGACGGGAGACTCCTCACGTGTTGGGTTTGCCAAGCGTAATTCCATGTGTGGTAGCTATGGAACTGACCTGTAATTTTGTGTGATCACGTAAAACACTTCTTTGATGCTTATATCCTCACCAACAAGAAACATGATTCATATACTTGGTTGAATCTCAAGTTGTTGTCCTCCATTATATGTAAATCTCTTTCGATCTTGTCTATGTTTTAGAATCAACAATTCATTTTGCATATGTTCTTGATAGGTATATTTTCTAAAATAAAAAATTGAATGAGATGTGATATTGATGTCCCATCTCATATTTTCCATTGATTTTAAGTTTTTACTTAAATGGAAAATTATGCAATTGATTTTCATTTTGGGCCATGTTTAGATACATGCTTTCAAAATGAGATTTTCAATTGGTACTCATCTATTCATCTTTATGTCTTTCCATGATTAGCAACATCTTGAGAAATTTGATCAATGTAAGCTTTAATTGTTATATTTGAGAACTCCCTAGTTTCATGCCTTACATCTTCTTCATGCATTAGATCGGTATATTCATTGTCATCATATTGACAAAAAGAACAGAATGATGTTAAGGGGGAGTAGACATCATTAAGATGATCAAATGAGAATTCATATTTGAGGATCATGGAGACACATATATCAATATGATGAATATTTATTTTTTTTTAAACAAAATAATTTTTAATTGAGAATGCATTAACTTTTATAGGTACATCTTTATGTATTTCTCATATTGCCACATCCATGAGTTTTTAGTTCTGGTATTTTTCTAATATATGGATGTTTTTATCTTTGATCATCACTATGCTCTGTATCGTGTTTTTCTTTTGTGTGATGATTTTGCAAGTCATATGCTCCTCTATTTGTAAATTTCCTATCTTGATGACTTGTTTGGAATGCAATGTACCCAATTCATCATTTTAGATTATAATCGCTTATTTTGATGATTGAATTCATTTGGTGATTGCATTCATCCTCAAAACATTCATTATGCCTTTGTAAGTTAAATTTTTCTAAAGATTGAATGTTATGGTTTTGGATTTTATTTTTTTTTTGGTATCATAATGCATGTTCCTATCATATGTTTTTAAATGGATTGATATTCTTTTGGACCCTCATGCATTCCTCATAATCATTGTATGTGCTTCATAGTTATATCAGTATGATTATGCAGGTTCATCACTACGGTTAAGTGGTGAAAAAGGTCAATGAAATGAAATTTCATATGATCTTTATTGAGTCCTTACTCTTCAATCGGTTTGTATCATTTGAAGGACTTAGAGAATCCTTAAATGGATTCATGGAATTGATATGGACTTTCTTAGTTGATTTATATAGTTCAATTCCATCTTAGCATGATTACATCTCTTTATAGTCAAATCTTTTGATATCATGCTTGCTAACCCGTCTATGCTTATAGGTGAATCTTTTTATATCATTGATATCATAATATGCTAAATATTGATATCTCTCACTTCTCCTTATCTCTCTATAGTACTCCATATGCTTCATCGGGATATCTCTTTGTCAATTTGTGACAAAAAGGGGGAGAATAAATGGATTGAATCCTGAAAATGGAGAGATTAAACAAAGGGGGAGAGTGTAGAACAAAGGGTGAAAACACACTCTATCTATGATATTTTGTGACTAACAATTAAGGGGGAGTAGCAATCCATAGAATGTGTATGTCAATGTCTTATGCAGGTATATCTTTAAGAGACAAAGCACATTCTCAGGGGGAGTATTTAGAGTCATGAGTCTTTGAGTTGTAATTGTTATATCTTTTGTAAAGATCATGTACTCTTGTAATCTTGGTTGTATTTGAGTCCATTTGTTGTATTTCAATCAAGAATAGGTGTTTTGTCACGAAATTGACAAAGGGGGAGATTGTTAGTGCCACATTCCTATGAGCACTTGTTTTTGTATTGTCAATTCCGTGTCGAAGAATCCAAGACCTTGCCTCTCAGAATTTCTCAAGGAAGATCAAGTTTGAAGGCAGAAGATTAAGTCTTGGAAGGCCTGGATTCAAAAAGGAAGACGTCCATATGTGTGCCAAACTATTTAGGTAAATGGGACTCCAAACCAACCAAGACATGGTCCTAAAAACCCTTAGTTTAATGGCTTATTTAATAGGGTTTTAGAGATTGTTTTTCAGCTTTTTCAAGACTCAAAATAGGCCTCAGAAGTCGGCTAACCGCCATGGTTTTCGGTCACCTCGCGGTTACTTTTCCAGAGAGCAAAAACTCTCTTAAAATGGTTTTTCGGTTACCTCGCGGCTAGCCGTTTGAACAGTAACATCACTATTCACTGTTTACTGTTCACTAGCCATTTGAACAGTAACACTATTCACTGTTCACTGTTCACTAGCCGTTTGAACAGTAACATTTTTCACTATTCATTTTTCACTAGCCGTTTGAACAGTAACACTATTCACTATTCACTAGCCGTTTTATGACTGTTGGAAAGCTTTCTATAAATAGAAAAATGCCCCAAATCATCCCTAAGGCTTGGAAAATCATTCCCAAGGCCTCCAAGATCATGAGAGCTCATGTCCTAACCATTGTGTATCATATTAGAGCTCTCATAGATCATTCCACACACACTATGAGCTTGGTTTGTCATATCTAAGAGCTTCATTAGCTTAAGGAAAGTGTGATGTGTGGAGACAATATTGCCTAGGGAAGAACTTGAGCTATTATAGTTTATTATCCAAATCCCTAGACCAAAGACCTCTTCCCTTGACTGAGCACAACATTGGAGCATCATCGTCAACATCAAGGAAGCATTGTAAGAGGCATCAAAGCTTGCAGCCGCGGTGACAAGTTTCGAAGTGCATCCTCCGGACATCATCAAAGAGGCAAGTGGTAACCTCCAGACTTTGTCAAAAAGAGGCAAGTGTTCTTCGCCCTCCATTCAAATGATATCTTTGTGATAGTGGATTGTTTCTGTGTGATTCAACCACTTTAAAAATTATGATAGTGGATTGTTTCTGTGTGATTCAACCACTCTAAAAGTTGTGTGTGGGGAGTAGATCTTTGTGATCGAACCTCGTGAACAAAAATGGGGAGTAGATCTGTGTGGTCGAACCTCGTGAAAAAAATTTATGTAGAATCAGTACTTGTGTAGTTTGATTCTTCATAGTGGAACCAGGGGACTGTGTGACCCTTGAGAGTGGATGTAGGTCTGTGTGACTGAACCACTATAAATCCCTTGTGTCAATTTCTCTATCTCTATCTCTTGTGCTTGATTTATATATCTATATATTGTGGAGAATGATATGAATGATATTTAGTTTAATTGACACACATCCACTTGTGCGAAAACAATATTGATCATATTGGTAAATCAAATCTTGTTTAGCACACACTCTTTAACAAATATTCAAATATTTGAGCACATTGATATAAATCATAAGTGAATTTGTGAAGGGTGTTGTACTCACACTTGTGCTTACTAATATGAAACTAATTGTCTTATCTTTGATTGTTTAAACACTCATACATTGAACACATATTCCGCATAAGTTGTATTCTTATTTGTGTTCATTATGTTCTTGTTCCTAGTTGGGATTAAAATTGGACTAAGATATTTTAATTGGGAAAAGAATTCCATTAGTCCTAATCACCCCCCCCCCCTCTAGGACACTTTCATTGGCCCTAGCTGCACATTCATGACCTATAGTTGGCCTCACTCATTGGTGACTTAAAGCAAATGAATAGATAGAAACTTGAGTTCATTAATGTCTCAGGATTGAGAGCCTCTTGCTAGGAAATTATGAGAGCAGACCTTAAAGTAAAGACAGTGTAAGGTGCTTCTCATGGTCCTTCAATACATCCAATGTACCAATACTATGATCCAGAATCTTCCATTCTTATGATCGAGATAAATCACACTATCTCATAATAACCAAAGTACTGCAACCTTGTCAGTATGAGATGTCCAGTCTCATCACTGGTTGTGAAGATATTCAAGTATAAAATTTGCCACACATGTCTCACATATGTGGATCTCATCCATACAAATGTGTTACATCTAATATAGTTGTGGACTCCGGTTCATCTCATGGACCATCATATCATTCGTATTGGTTATGTGCAAGTATATAAAACACCATTCATCTCATGAAAGGAAAACATGAATATATTGATAAATAAAGAAATTAATCAATTTATTTCATCATATACTGGTATTGAGACCATAAAACTAACAATCTCCCACTTGGGCTCAATGCCAGCTAGGGTTGCATCTCATGCACATCCCGTCTACTTACAGCTCAAGGACTTTGGTAGTCAAAGGCTTAGTAAAGGGATCTCCCAGATTGTCTGCAGAGGTTACCTTGGTGATTGTAATATCACCTCTCTGTACAATTTGTCTGACCATGTATAACTTCCTCTATACATGCTTTTTGGCTCTTGGGTTCCTTGGACTTAGTGACTGCCTTGCTGTTATCACAGTAAACAGTGAGCGGCTGTCCTACCAAAAGTATGACTCCAAGTTCCATAAGGAATCTTTTGAGCCAATCTACTTCCTTAGTTGCTTCTCAAGCGGCTACCGCATAAGCACATACCCAGAAGTTGATTTTTTGGAATCCTTATCTGACTTGAAGTCAGAATCTATGTATCCGACTCGAATCAACTCATCACTGCTGTAAATCAACTTGTGATCTCTAGTCATTCTCAAGTATTTGAGAACACATCTTACAGCAGTCCAATGATAAAGACCTGGGCTAGACTGATATCTACTGACTAGGCCTCCTGCGTGACAGATATCCGGTCTAGTATAAAGCATAGCTTACCGTACCAGCACCTTATCTATATACGCATCTTGGGATAAGCCTTTCATCCTATTATTTTTGTCTCAATGGAAATTTATCCCTAGGATGTAGCTGGCTTCCCCAAAGTCCTTCATATAAAAAAACTTAGCCAACCAAAACTTTTACTGTTGACAAAATCCCTGTCACTCCCTATCAGAAAGATGTCAACGACCTACTATACCAGAAAAATACTCTACCTTTTGACCTTTAATGAACACACATGACTCATCTGTATTTTGACAAAAAATTAAATAACTTGATTGCCTAGTCAAAAACAAATGTTCCAGGTTCGGGATACCTGCTTTAGTCCATAAATGGACTTCTGCATCTTGCAAACTCTTTGATCTTGGTCATTTAGCTATAAAACTATTTGACTGCGTCATATAGATGTCTTCCACAAGATGGCCATTGAGAAACGCTGTCTTAACTTCCATTTGCCAAATCTCGTAATCGAGAAGTACCGCAATGGATAAGAGTATCCGGATGGAACTCTTCCATCTGGTCTTCTTTTTCTCTTGTAGACTAACTTGCACCCAATAGGTTAATATTTATAGGCAAGTCCACAAGTATCCAGACCTGATTGGAGTACATAGACTCCAACTCAGCTTTTATAGCATCTTACCAACATCCCAAGTCTATGTCATAAACTGTATCATCATAGTTACAGGGATCTTGTTTCGGTTCTTCCGGGATTGCCTCGTAAGATTTTTCCAAAACCGAGAACCTGTCAGGGGACCTGACAATACTCCCACTACGACAAGGCACTGGTGTAACTACTGGGTCAGGTATGGGTGAAATTTCTTAAAGTTTGGTTTATTCTTGGATTTGGAATTGATCTCTCTTGAATTTTTTCCAAAATAACCTTTTCTAGAGATTTCTGGTTAATTATATAATCTTCCTCCAGAAAACCGCATTGGTGCTTACAAACACTTTCTGCTCTCTGGGATTATAAAACAACTAACCTTTAGTTCTTTTGGGATATTCTATAAATGTGTATACATCCGACTTCGATTCTGACTAATTCGTCTTAACATTCAGCACTTGTGCCAGACAACCCTAAAAAAATTGTAGACTAGGCTTTCGCCCGGTCCATAACTCCCGGAAGTCTTAGGTATAGACTTAGATGGAATGAAGTTTAGTATATACATTGCATATCCTAAAATACAGGTAATCCATAGAAACTTAATCATAGACCAGATCATATCTAAAAGAGTCTGGTTCCTTCATTTCTGCTACTCCATTCTGTTGAGGCATACTAGGAGCAGACAACTGGGATTGAATCCCATTCTTTGATAAGTATACCATAAAATTAGCGGAGAGATATTTTCCTCCTCGATCTCATCGAAGAATATT
Source organism: Litsea cubeba (assembly GCA_012931725.1). Taxonomy (NCBI): domain Eukaryota; kingdom Viridiplantae; phylum Streptophyta; class Magnoliopsida; order Laurales; family Lauraceae; genus Litsea; species Litsea cubeba. The sequence goes on along the minus strand of CM022955.1, from coordinate 34,085,290 downwards.
TATACTTTTACCTAAATGCTTTTCCGCTTTACTTGAAACTCTTTGAGCTTTTCAAAAGTCTCTGACTTGCGGCACATCAGGTATGTGTATCCATATCATAGTAATCATCGGTGAAAGTGATGAAATACTCGTAACTTTCTTTCGTTCTAATATTTATGGGTCCATACATATCATTATACACTAACTCCAATAAATCTTTGGCCCTACTGCCCTTAGATGAATAAGGGTCATTTGGTCATTTTGCCTTCCATACAAGACTTGCAGACATGCATTGGTTCTGTAGCCAATGAAGGCAGGATACCATCTTTCACTAGCCTGTCAATCCTGTTTAGGTTTATATGACCTAGCCTCATAGGTGCCAAAGTTTTGTTGGATTAGATGAAGGTGACTTCCACTTTAATGACGGTCTAATATAAAATTTCTTTGTCAGGTATCTCATACATTGTGGGAGTTAAACAAATAAAGGTCATTGATTACCTTGTCAGAATAGATAAGAGTACCGTTCCTATTTAAGACAATTTCATTACCAAAAGTAATAGAATAACTCTTATTCATCATACTGGAAATTAAAATTCTGTCTTAAAATGGTATATATAATGTATCTAACACAATCAACTTAATATCTGAAAGCAACTAAGTTACTACTTCTACTAACACTGCTTCTGCCTTGGCTTCCGATCCCAGTTTAACAATGATTTCTCCGCCACTAATCCTCCTGGTTACCCATAACTCCTGCAACGTATTACATATGTGATTAGTTACACCGAAGTCTACACACTAGGATTCTGAAGTACCAGTTGTAAAACTAACTTCAGAAACAAGTGACTCAATCATACCTGAGGTCCTTTCCTTTGACAGAAAATCTGGACAATTCATCTTCCAATGTCTTGTCATACCACAGTGGAAACACTTTCCTTTTGCTCCCGTATCCTTGGTCTTTGCCACACCACTAGTAGAATCATTCTCCACCTTATGACCCTTGATGACTGATTTCTTCTTGCCTTCCGGGTCTTTGCCTTTCGGCTTGGACCTAGCAAATGACTTTTCTGTCACGAGGGCAGTTGGTCTTTCTTCATGGTTTCCTTAAACACTACCAGCTGGCGAGACAGCTCAGCTATGGTCATTTTCAATTTATTATAATTGATCTCGAAATGTTTGAATGAGTTCGGTAGTGATTGAAGGATCATGTCGATCTGTGATTCTGTATCAATCGTAGCACCCAGTACATTTAACACATTCAATGCCAACATCATTTTCAGCAAATGCTTTTGTACTGGAGTTCCCTCAGCCATCTTAGTCTTTACCAGCACTTTAATAGCAGCTTGCCTAGCAGGCCTAACCTTGTCTACAAACATCTCCTTTAAGTTCGATATAATATTGTATGCTGACTTATAGGATTGATGTTGATCTTGTAAGACACTAGACATGGATGCATGCATAAAACATTTGGCCATCTCATTGTCTTTGGTCCACTTAGTGTAAAGGTATTTCTCGTCTTGTGGTGCATAAGGGTCAGGCTCAGGAAGGGAGGGTATGATAAGGACATATCTGCATCCTGAAGCTATCAGGATAATATCCAGATTCCTTTTTCAGTCTATATAGTTGGATCCCATCAACTTATTCTAGTTGAGGATGGTCGCAAGTGGATTGAAAGTATTTGAATTCATGTTGTATAAACTAAAGCACATAACCATACATTCAATAAAAGAATATAAATGACGTTGGGTTTAGTATTCTACCAAATCCATGTGGGAATCCTCATAACTACTAAATTTAGAATACATCGAAATATATGAGGCAAATCCTAGGGGATACTACATCATTATTTTAGTTAAGTGTAACCCACCAGCTAGTATTGCATGACAACCGTTGTGAGCAGCTCCTCCTAGGGGAGTAAGCCCCCACCCCGTCTCACCACCACTATCCATAGGAGATCCATATCTAGTAATCGGACAAGTAAAAGCCCTCCGAAGGAATGGGCACACTCTTGGTGGCGCGAGGCTAATACTTTCCTTACAATGGACCTATGGTGGAAAACCACGGGGATTTATCAATTTAAATGCCCCGCTCCCACTTAATATTTTGAATTGAGGATTTCTTTTTAAGGTATTAGGGCCCACATATATAAATATATGAACATCAAAGCATCTCATGATATGATCAAAGATTGGTTCCAAGTCTTGTTATTTTAAGGAAAGTCCAGTTTCTAAAATTAGTGTTACCAACGTGTCTATCTCATGAATCATCAACACTAATTAGATATCTTTCCAAAAATTAATTTGATTTGACCAATCTTAGTAACTTGCTATGTTTGGATCAGGTTTGGAAATATTCTAAATCAAGCATTCATCCATAAATAGAAAATGCTAAAATTAGAAACTAGTCCTCTTCTCTACATGGCCCAAGCGGAATAGACTTCTTGGACTTCTAGACTTTCCAAAATTTTGGAATTCCTCAAACTCTTTGGGAAACTCCAAAAAACTTTTGGTAATCTTCAAACTCTTTGATTAGGAGTCCAACATCGCTTTTCTTCTTCGTCTCGGACATCGTCAGAATTTATAATTTTAGAAAATTACATAAATTCCTATGTCTCCACGATGAGACTTACATGGTAATCTATTAATGGAACTAAAAAGGCTCATAGGGAATTTCACCATGCCTTGCCCTAAACCGGGAAACCAAGGAAACCATGATGCCCTTTACAAATTGCCAAAAATAAATAATCAACCATAAAAGAAAGTAAAAGACTTGTGGGCCATATGGAGAGGACAAGATCACCTGCAAGTTAGTATCTCATACAACCATACAATTCACAAAAATAGGCTGCCAAACAATGCTGGAAAAATAGGACTGCAAAGAAGACCCGAAACTGAAAAATCCCAAAAACTGCAATCCTGAAACTTCGGTCGACCGAGTAGGGGTCTCGATCGACCGAACTGATGGAAACCTACAACTTGGGTTTTTGCAGTTCGTCTCCAGACTTCACCAAATCACTTCCAAAGTGTTCCTATGGCTTCCTATCATCCATCCAACATTATTAAACCACTTTGTGACTGTCCAAACATGGATCTACTAGTCACGGAAATAAATGCATCAAAATTGATCCGTACATAGCCCTTGCTCTATCCTCTTCACATCTCATGCAAATATAAGATCAAGCTAACTGATCTAACATGATTAGAGATGAGGTAAGGTTCTGATACCAATTGTTGGAAATTAGGTGGGCCTCAATGATAGGTTTCAAAACTTTTGACCCACTTGATATAGGGATCAACTATCCAGAAGGCTACCAAAAACAATCCAAGATGCATACCCTCAATCTCAGCCATCATGATCAGTAAATACATTCTATCTAGAAGGTATAAACAACAACTAGGAAGCATCCATAATAATCTACAACATGCAAGGAAGTTGATTATACATTTGGAGCTCGGTTGTGCTCTAATGGAGGAGTTGCGTCTTTCTTTGATGATGAAACACTTTCAAGAATCAAATTAAGATCTTTAACACCTTTTGATCTTCCACGCTATGACCCTTTTCAGATTCTCTCTTTTCTAAAGAAGATGGGTGGGATCTTCAAGAGAAAACAACTAGGAACTCAAAGGAGGAACTAGAACGAGAACTAGAAGAGGGAGCAAAAGAATGTGCAACTGTTGCACAAAGGGGGCTGGACGTCCAACACTTGGACTAGGATCACCTTGGGCATGAATCCCTATGTGGAATAGGCATCAAGCAAGTCCAGCCCTATATCTCCTCTATTTATAGCTGTTGCAAGCCCCACTTACTAATTTTTATTAGAAGTCTCACTTCCATAAAAATTAGTAAGTTTCTCCTCTTTTACTAATTAAAATAGAAGTCTTGCTTCCACAATAATTAGTAACTTACCATATCATCATTAGAAGTCTCACTTCAAATATGATTAGTAACTTTCTAATTTCTTTCTAATTAAAATAGAAGTCTCACTTATACTAAAATTAGTAACTTTACTATTGCCACTATTAGAAGTCTTACTTCAAATAGAAATAGTAACTTTCCTTGTAGAGTTCAACTAGAATTAGTATCTTTCTAATTTGGGCTAGCGGGGGGACCACTCGGATTCCAAAGAAAGCTGACTCCAATTGGGACTTGCGACCCCACATCTCATGTGTAGTCAGGGCCCACAGTTCATTGCAAATAACTCCACTATATAAATGCAATTGAACTCCAGTCTTACGAATATTACATAGAAGACCCTAAAATTCCACATTACCACAAGTAGGCCCCTCTATCAATATCCATGGATCAATTGGACCTGTCTTCCAAACTTAAATCCATATCTTATTATCCTTGAGTCCCAATTAATTATAATGATCATAGGTACCTTTCCAATTAACTCTTAATCGGAATGGGTGCACACTTACCAATGATAAAACCATTAATTGGCACAAGGGGATATTAAAGATAGACTCCATCTTGACCATTGAATGTTCCCACAGCTCTACTACCATGTAACCAAATCACTGAGGTGTTGACCTACAGTTGGCCTCACTCATTGGTGACTCAAAGCAAATGAATAGATAGAAACTTGAGTTCATTAATGTCTCAGGATTGCTAGGGAATTATGAGAGCAGACCTTAAAGTAAAGACAGTATTTATAAGGTGCTTCTCATGGTCCTTCAATACATCCAATGTACCAATACTATGATCCAGAATCTTCCATTCTGATGATCGAGACAAATCACACTATCTCATAGTAACCAAAGTACTGCAACCTTGTCAGTATGAGATGTCCAGTCTCATCACTGGTTGTGAAGATATTCAAGTATAAAATTTTCCACACATGTCTCCCGTATGTGGATCTCATCCATGCACATGTGTTACATCTAATATACTTGTGGACTCCGGTCCATCTCATGAACCATCATGTCATTCGTATTGGTTATGTGCAATAATATAAAACATCATTCATCTCATGAAAGGAAAAATGAATATATTGATAAATAAAGAAATTAATCAATTTATTTCATCATATACTAGTATTGAGACCATAAAACTAACAATCTCCCACTTGGGCTCAATGCCAGCGTGGGTTACATCTCATGCACATCCCGTCTACTTACATCTCAAAGACCATTCACGGGCTTAGCAGATATATAGTGGAAGACCATTAAGACAGAGTACAGAACAATAGCAGACACAGAGGCATGGGCTAACTTCAAGAGGCAGTTTGGAGACAAATATGTACTAGCTCATGTAAAGAGGCAAAAGGCAGCCGAGTTTCAGCAACTCGTGCAAGGAAATATGACAGTCCTCGAATATCTCACCAAGTGCAGGAGATTGTCTTGATATGCTCCAGAATTGATAGATACAGTGAGAAAAAGATAGCAAAGTTCCTTGAGGAACTTCATCCAAATATTGAGAAGGATGATACCGGGATTACACCACCTGTAACATTGGAAGAAGCTGTCAGAAGGGCATACAAGTTTAAGAACTTTCATAACAAGATTCTCAGAGTCCAAGGAAGAAGTCAGGGCCAGTAGCAGAACAACCAGCAAAGGAACCACCAGAATAACAAGAGACAGAGGCTGGAACAGAATGCTCAAAGTCCAGTGGTTTGCATCCACTATGGGAAGAATCATGGAACTGCCCAATGCCGTACCATCATGGGGGCATGTTTTAGATGTGGTTCGATGGACCATCAGATGAAGGATTGCCCAAGGCCAGATAGATACAATCAGCAACAACAAGCAGCACAGTGTCCGGCACAACCTCAGAATGCACTAGTGGTTCAGAATCAAATTAGGCCACTACAACAGCAGGCACCACAGCAACAGGTCAGACCACAGTAACAGCAGCAACATGCCCGTCAGCAAGGGCAGAATCAGAATCAGAATCAGCGTCCTCAGCAACAAAACAGGAATGCACAGCAGGACAGGCAACAACAAACTCAGAATAGGCCACACTAGAGAGGACATATTTATGCTATCAGTAAAGCTGATGCAGAGGCAGCAGGCAATGTAATGGAAGGTACATTTCTTGTTTGTGGATTTGAAGCTAGGGTTTTGTTTGACCCTGGCTCAACCCATACATTTATGTCTCCAAAATTTGCTAACATGATTGATATGCATGCTATAGAGTTGAGTTTCATTTTGACTGTGGCTACCCCTTTAGGTAAAGAAGTTGTTTGTAGAACTTTTTACCCTAGTTACTCAGTCATGATAGGAGAAGTAGTATTATCGGCCGATCTCATTTTATTGGAGATGCACGATTTTGATGTCATCCTAGGGATGGATTGGTTGGCAGGGTATCATGCCACTATGGATTGTTTCCATAAGACCCTAACTTTTAAGTAGACCCAAGCAGGGGTGTTGTTTCGGGGAGAGAGGAGTAATCCTAGTGCAGGGTTTATTTCAGCAGGCTGATAGACTTCTGAGAAGTGGATGTGAGGCCCATTTGGCGTTTATCACGGAGGATAAACTGGTCCCAAGGGGTGGAGGAGATCCCTATTGTTTGGGAATTCCTGGATATTTTTCCGGAGGAGATTCCAGGATTACCATCCATCAGATAGATAGACTTCACTATTGAGTTGTTACCGCAGACCGCTCCAATATCTATTGCACCTTATAAAATGGCTCCGGCAGAATTGGGAGAATTGAAGATTCAGTTGTAAGAATTGTTGGACAAAGGTTTTGTGAGACCTAGCATTTCACCGTGGGGAGCACCGATTTTGTTTGTGAAGAAAAAAGATGGTTCTATGAGAATGTGCATTGATTACCGAAGATTGAACCAAGTGACCATCAAGAACAAGTATCATTTGCGAAGGATAGATGAACAATTTGATCAGTTATAAGGAGCTGCTTACTTTTCGAAGATCAACTTGAGGTCCGGTTATCATCAGTTGAGAGTTAGAGACTCAGATCTACCGAAAACAACTTTCCTGAACAAGATATGGACACATGAGTTCATAGTGATGCCATTCGGTCTGACAAATGCATCGGCAATGTTCGTGGCATTGATGAACAAGATATTTGCAGAGTATCTGGATCAGTTCACAGTGGTGTTCATCGATGATATCTTAGTGCATTCCAAGACCAAAGAAGAACATGAGGAACACTTGAGGATAGCACTTCAACTTCTAAGAGAGAATCAGTTGTTTGCAAAGCTCAGTAAGTGTGAATTTTGGTTAGACCAAGTCACATTTTTGGGTCATATTATCTCCAAAGAAGGATTATCAGTGGACCCGTCCAAGATTGAAGCGGTTATGAATTGGGAAAGACCGAAGAATGCATCAGAGATTAGAAGTTTTCTTGGATTGGCAGGGTATTACCGGAGGTTTGTACAAGGATTTTCGTCAATTGTGTCACCTTTGATGAAGTTGATAAGGAAGAATGCACCTTATGTATGGACAGACAAGTGTGAAGCTAGTTTCCAAGAGCTGAAGAAGAGATTGACTATAGCTCCAGTCCTCACTTTGCCATCCGGAAGCCGCGGTTTCACCATTTTTACCGACGCTTCGAACGTTGGACTTGGATGTGTTTTGATGCAAGATGGAAAGGTGGATCCCGGCAGTTGAAAGATCACGAGAAAAACTATGCAACGCATGACCTGGAGTTGGTAGCGGTAGTTTTAGCATTGAAGATGTGGAGACATTCCTCTATGGAGGAAATTTGAGGTTCACTCCGATCACCGCAGTCTACAGTATTTGTTTTCTCATAAAGAGTTGAACATGAGGCAGAGAAGATGGATGGAATATATCAAGGATTATGATTTTCCAATCAAGTATTACCTGGGGAAAGCAAATGTAGTTGCAGATACCCTAAGCAGGAAGTCAGTAAGCATGGCAAGTCTTCGGGGAACTTATGCTTTTCAGCAATTCGAGGAAATTGGACTAGACTTTCAGCCACTAAGGAAGGGTGTCATGTTAGCAAACATGTCAATGTCAGAACCTTCATTCATCCAGAAGATCAAGGATAAGTAGTTATAAGATCCAGAGTTGGCTAGAATTTCAGAGCATATAGCAGATCGTCCAGATTTTTGTATCGTGGATGGACTATTGTACTACCGAGACCGTCTATGTGTGCCTAACATAGAGGACTTGAGGAATGATATTATGACAAAGGCCCACAGTACAAAGTATTCTATGCATTCGGGCAGCACGAAGATGTATCAGAACTTGAAGGGCATATTTTGGTGGAATAACATGAACAGAGAGATTGTAGCATTTGTCTCCCGATGTATGACGTGCCAGTTGATAAAGGCAGAACATCAGAAGCCTCCTAGGTTGTTATAGCCATTAGAGATCTCGGAATGGAAGTGGGAGCACATTACCATGGACTTTATTTCCGAATTACCGAAGACCAGTAGAGGCAATGATCCCATTTGGGTCATTGTGGACCGTCTCACCAAGACAGCTCATTTTCTTCCAATGAAGACAAGGAAGAAGATGCATATGTTACCTTTGGCTCAATTGTTCATCATTGAGATTGTCAGTCTACATGGACAGCCAGTTTCCATCACATCTGATAGGGACAGCAGATTCATCTCGAGATTTTGAAAAACATTGCATGAGTCTATGGGTGTGATGTTACAATTCAGCACAGCTTATTACCCACAGACCGATGGTCAGTCAGAGAGGACAATTCAGACACTTGAGGATATGCTCCGAGCTTGTGTGTTAGATTTCAAGACTCAGTGGTATGAAGCTCTACCGTTGTGCGAGTTTGCTTACAACAACAGTTTCCACTCGAGTATTGGAATGGCGCCTTTTGAGGCTTTGTATGGCAGAAGGTGCAGGACATATGTTTGTTGGGAAGAAGTTGACATTCGCAGCTTTCATGGACTGACTATGGTCAGTGAGAGAGACATGTGACAAGGTCAAATTGACTCAAGAACATCTGAAAGTAGCCCGAAGTAGACAGAAAGTTTATGCAGATTCTCACCGAAGAGATTTACAATTCAAGGAAGGAGATACGTTTTTCTTGAAAGTGTCACCTACTTGTGGAACTTTGAGTTTGGACAGAAGGGCAAGTTATCTCAGAGTTACATCGGACCGTATGATATCGTGAGTAAAGTTGGTGAAGTGGCTTACAGATTAGCCTTACCACCCGAACTCTCCAGCGTACACAATGTTTTTCATGTGTCAATGTTGAAGAACTACGTCCCTGACAGATTGCATATACTTCGTTATGAGCCGTTGGAAATCCGAGAAGATGCTACATATGTGGAAAAGCCTAAGTAGATTATTGATACCAAAGAACGAGAGTTGAGAACACAAACAATTCAGTGGGTCAAAGTGCTTTGGGAGAATCATGGACCGGAAGAAGCAACATGGGAATTACGGGATCAAGTTCAAAGGAAGTATCCACACCTACTACCAGAGGTGAGTTTTATTTCATTTGAAGGACCAAATGTCCTAAGGGGTGGAGGATGTAAGACCGCGACCCAAGAGACCTCGATTAGTGTTAATTAAGTTGTATTTTAGCTTTAAGTGTGTTTAGTGGATTTTGGTTAAGTCTGGGATTAGAAAAGTTTTTACAATAGCTTTGCGGAATTTTGAGAGCCTTCTTGATTTGTGGGACCCTTTGGGGGTTCTTGTTACGAATTTACGTGAGCCTGGGGGTTTATTCATGATTTTAAAAAAAATCGTGTTTTAATCCCATTTGACTTATCTTGTTACTCCCTACAACTTTTATGTTGACATCGTTCCCATTCGAGATCCCTAAACCTGACTTTTCACAATTTGAGGGCAAAATGGTATTTTTACCCAAAACCTGGACACTATTTTCAATGTCACCAAAACCCATGAAACATATACTTTTTGGAAACTATAAATTTCATTGAGCAACTTTGTATTCTTCATCGAAATCATTTGAGGTCCCGAAATTGAGGTTTTTAGCCCTATAAGTACCGTAATTAAGTTGTGGGACTCACTCCCTCTTTGATATATAAGGGAACCCTATCCCTCATTCCTCTCTTCTTGCCCTAATCACTGTTCTATGGGAGGAATCCCAGCAACCACCATTGCCTCCTTGTTTTTCTTGCTTTCTCCCTCATTAAGCTCCTCAAAGCTTTGCCAGATCAAGAGGAGAGCTTCACAAATCTTCTTCATCTTCTCAAGAGCTTCCCTTTGACACCATTTTTTAAGAAAACCAAGTTTTCCAAGATTTCCATTGAGCTAGCCTTGTCTATTTGAAGGTCTTCCATGTAGATGATTCTCCCCATCTCCTAGATTTATATCATCCTTATTCTAGAGGAGCCCCATCTCCATTATTGGAGAATTTCCTTTTGTTTTGATTTGGTTTTTGATTTCCAAGGTTCTGCATTTGGGGGTTTTTGTGTAGATTTGGTGATTTGTGGCTTCGAGAGTGTTTAGAGATTGGATTTTCTAGATTTGGACCTAAGGCAAATGGATGAAATGGTTTCTTAATGTTAATCATGTTTTATGCATATGCTTTGTTTTCATTAATGATTTTCATTTGCTTAAACCTTGTTTCAAGACTTGTCTTCTATTGATTTCAAATGCATCAATTAATATATCTTTCTATCTCATTTTATCTCTTAGAAATGTACATTGTTTTGTGTTAAACTAAAATGGTTATTTGTGGATTTCTTTGATTCTCTCTCTCTCTCTCTCTCTCTCTCTCTCTCTCTCTCTTGTATTTGAATGGATGGAAAGGAGATGTTGGTACGAATGATTAGAGATTTGAAAGTGGATTGAATGGGTTTTTAAGATGTCTTGAGACCAACAAAATGTATATAAGGGTGCTCAAAGCGTATGATCAAATGTAGGGAAGAAAGAAATGGGAATCTGACTTGAAATTGAACTGCCCATGCAGGTCGGTCAGCTGTCGGCAAGCCGAAATACCCATTTTGGTTAACCGACAGCCAACCAAACCTTGTCGGCTCCATTTCCAAAGAGCTGAATTTCATCAGAAGATCCGTCGGTCAGCTGTCGGCTAACCGAACTGCACAACCTCGGCTAACCGATAGCTAACCGAAATTAGTTCGGTTCCTTTTCCAGAGAGCTGCATTTTCTGTCAAATTCTGATGTTGAAGTGTCGGCTAACCGACAGGTAACCAACACCTCTTCGGTTCCATTTCTAGAAGCTGTATTTCTCCCTAACTCTGATACTCGGTCAGCCGTCGGTCAACTGTCGGCTAGCTGACATAACCGGTTTGGTTAACTGACAGCCAGCCGAGAAGCTGACTGAAAATGCAACTTTAATTGATTCCTTTTGAAGGATCATGTGGGACTATATTAAGGATGAAAACCCATCATCTTGATGTTATTAAGGTTCTTTTAGACTTGTTAATGTATGTAAGGTCCCAGAATGTTTTAATTCTTAAAGAGTACCAAATGTTTATCAAACCTAACATACAAAAAACTTATTTACATTGATTCAAATCTTGGACCTCTAACACTTCGCCCGGAAAGTATAGAAATCCATATGTACTTGATTTTATCGAATTTCACCTATATATTTCAAGTTTCGTGTCTTGTAACTAGTCTTGCCCCAAATATTATTTTTAACAATTTTGCTATCTCGTTTATGCCCGACCTGATATTGATGTGCTTTTGTGCCTATAGGCACCCCGTCCCGTATATGTATCTATTTGTTTTGATTTCTTGAATGTGACCTATGAGTCGGCACCCCTAAGCTTGGATGACCTTGTTAGTTTGATCCACTGACTTGGAGAGCCCCCTCCCGTCCCGCCACCTGCAGCCTGGATCCCGCAGAGTATATACCCGGTTCGCTACCATGGTCCCGCAGAGTATATATATGTATATTATCATATTTAATCATTGACTCTCCTCAGCTTGTGTGACTGAGATCAATGCCCCGATGTGCTCTCATCACTTTAGTGAGAGAGGATTTAGCTTCGTGTGGTTTCCATCTTGTTAGTTCTCGAATCATTGGTACCTTTACATGTTTTTAATGCATATGTATCTCTCATAAATGATGTATCTTCCTTTATGAAATTCAATGTTTATACAGGTTTTCAATATATTTATAAAGGTATCATTGTTTTAAACTATTGTTATATCTTTTCACCCACCTGCCAGACCGTTGTGTCTGATCCATTTACTTTGGTACTCAGGTCCCGAACCTATTGCCTTTGAGGAGGAGCCTGAGGAGGCGGTTGATGAATCGCAGCGCGTGATTGAGTGGCAAGCTGACGATGTCATGTAGACATCCGTTCAAGTTTAGAGATTTGACACCTTTTTGGGAACTTTTGTTTCATATCTTTGGGGGTATTCTTTTGTGATCTACTGGCCTTTGTTGGCCTTCATTATTTAGGAAAATTAAACTAACTGATCTTTTGTATAAACATTAACTTTACGCTTTTGAGAAATGCCAATATGATCATAGCTCATTCTGATATTATGTTGTCTTTAATTATGAATTTAGTCTTGTTTATAGTATGGCATGAATATGATTTACTACAAGCTTCTGCATATTGAAAATGTATATGTATTTGTTGACACCAAAAATGTCACTTTGCCTCTTCAACATCAAGAAAGCTACATGAAGTCGCGGCCTACCACAAATGGGCGATGTTACTTCTCAAAAAATCAAATATTGTCAGAATCAAACAAAAACTGCAATATCCTTCAAGACAACCAAAAGAGGAGTATACAAGAAGTTTCGGGCCATTTCAAAATCATTTGGCCTAACTTCGCTCCTCCGATAGCTGAACAAGAGCTCCCGGCGGTGACAGCATTGGAGACACCAAATCTTCAATTAGAGCCTATGGATGGTCTCAAAATACCTCCAAAAGGCTCCACATCAAGTTTCGAGTCAAACCGATAATGTTTGACCCTAAATCAACCCTCGAACAACAAAATCAAGCCTCTCAGCGGTGAGAAACACCGAGGCCATTACTCATTATATAGAGCACATGGCTGATGGAATAGCGCATTCTGCCCGGTTCTACCCGGGTCGGTGGACGTGGGAGTCTGTTTGGGTCCGACCCTTTCGTAAACGAGGGGCAGAGGCGTGCATCAACATTTCTTTTGTGAGGGTGTGCCTGATTTTCTATTTTACTTGGAATTGCAAGTGGTGATCCGGAGATCAACCTTCGTAAGTAAAACAGAAATCAACTTCTTTCAAGTTTTCCATTACACATATATTTAAGAAAAGAGACATTTTTCTTGATTTGTCGTGAAAGGCGATTTTTTTGCATTTAAAGCCGATTTTGGCATTTATAGCCGATTTTTGGCGTTTATAGCTGATTTACAATTCTTATCAATAATGAAAGACAAGAGTTGTGATTTTTTTCTCTTTTGGAAAAATACAAACTACAATGAAAAGCAAGAAAAGGAGGATCTAACTTCTCAGGAGATTGTGGGGGACTCGTTCAGATTGACGGTCGCAAGCCATATGTGGGCTTCGCCATTGTTGACACCAAAAATGTCACTTTGCCTTTTCAAGATCCAAAGAGCTACATGAAGTCGCAACCTGCCATAAATAGGCAATGCTGCTTCCAAAAATCAAATCTTGTCAGAATCAAACAAAAACTGCAAGATTCTTCCAGACAGCCAAAAGAGGAGTACACAAGAAGTTTCGGGCCATTTCAAAATCATTTGGCCTAACTTCGCTTCTCCGACAGCCGAAAAGGAGCTCTCGGCGACAAAAGCTCTCCGGGACCATGGTTTCCAAGACAGAGCCTATGGATCATCTTAAAATGACTCCAATAGGTTCCCTGTCAAATTTCAAGTCAATCGGACATCGATTGACCGCACATCAAACCGCGACATCTTCATCGCGACAAAAAGCAAGTCTACAAGTGATAGGACCCCAAACGGCTTCGAAACTCAAACAAAAGCCTATGGTTGGTCTTATTTATTGCTCAGGAGGCTTCACACCAAATTTCAGGTCATTCCGACATCGTTTGGCCCAGCTTCAGCTTCTGACGGAAAATCGGCAGCTCTGCGCGACAAAGTCTTCGGCTTTCTCAGGAAATTGGAAACTTTGCAAAATAAAATGCAAGGATTCTCATCAGGTTTCCTACAAAGAAATTAGGCCAATAAATGGTCAAAATGTCAAGGAAAAGTACAGAAGAAAAAAGAATCGAAAAAACAGCAAAAACGGACGCAAAACGGGACACGAAAGGGGGAAAACCCCCCAGGGTCGCAGACCCCTGCGACCCTGGGCCAGGGTCGCCGGCGACCTTGGAACCCGGGGTCGCCGGGAAAGCCCCGGAAACCCCGGTTTTCGGCATTTTTTAGCGATTCGAGGAGCCCAGCCTCTGGTACTTTCCAAAATTCATGCTTTTGAGACACCAAGTCCTCTGACATCCGTCCAAAACACGGGTAAATCATCAAGAGTATCGAAAACAATATTGATCGCCACCCGGTCAACCAAAAAAAGTGTGCTTTCTACCCGACCGATCGAGAAATCGACAGGACAGATGGCACCGACCCGCTGTTGGCAACAAACACCTGAAATTACATGATCATCTGATGTCGATCTACATGAAGATCCATCGATGATCATCAACAGAAGAATCTCAAAAGACGTGGCACGGCCCGCGACTCTTCAGCTGCTCGGCGACCACTTAATGCGATTAATTGACTAGCTTTATTACAGTCATTAATCCATTTCTTTGGACGGCCCAATCAGAAGCAAGCATTCGGAAGTTACAAGTCAAGAGATTCATGGCATTTAACCTATGAAACTCCTCCCATCATGGCGATTAAAGGCGATTAAATGCCCTCAATCTCCTCCGGCCAATCAGAAGCCAAGAAAAAGGAGTTACAAAATAAATAATTCAATTTTGTAACTCCTCCCATTATGCGGCTTAATGACAATAAAAGCCCATAAACCCACCTAAAAGGCTACCTAAAAGCCTAATAATAGGAGGCCTCTCCAAGAAGAAAGAACATCACAGAGCATCAGAAACATCAGAGAAAAAAGCACAAGCACACAGACAGAAATCCAGAGAAAGGAAAAAGAGAGAAAACTCTGCGGAAGTTCTACACCGGCCACCGCAACAAGGTGACAAAAGTCCCTTGGGGGGTACCCCCCCCCCCAAGGTCCTTGCCTTCTCCTCCTGCCTCCAATGGCTTAGATATGGCTTTTCAGCCCGTCTACTCGGCTTTTTATTGGACATAGGACCTTCCTTTGGTCTTTGTCCTCTAAAAACCCGAGGTTATAGCCAAGCCAAGCGAATCAATAGCATCCTCTGTTCTCATCTGCATGGATGATGGCGAAGCCCACATATGGCTTGCGACCGTCAATCTAAACGAGTCCCCCACAATCTCCTGAGAAGTTAGATCCTCCTTTTCTTGCTTTTCATTGTAGTTTGTATTTTTTTTAAAAGAGACAAAAATCACAATTCTTGTCTTTCATTGTTGATAAGGATTGTAAATCGGCTATAAATGCCAAAATCGGCTATAAACGCCAAAAATCGGCTATAAACGCCAAAATCGGCTATAAATGCCAAAAAAAATCGCCTTTCACGGCAAATCAAGAAAATGTCTCTTTTCTTAAATATATGTGCAATGGAAAACTTGAAAGAAGTTGATTTCCTTTTTACTTGCGAAGGTTGATCTCCGGATCACCACTTGCAATTCCAAGTAAAAATAGAAAATCTGGCACACCCACAAAAAAAGAAATGTTGATGCACGCCCCCTTTTGGCCCCCGGTTACGAAAGGGTCGGAACCAAACGGACTCCCACGTCCGCCGACCTCGGTAGGAACCCGGGCATCGGGAGCGCGGTCCATCAAGCTGGCATCACCCGGTGGGACTCGTTTATTTGAGAACACGATGCTAGAAATGAAATATTTGCATATCATATATTTTGCTCTATGCTTATATTTCTTTTCTCGATTCCTTGGCTACTTTATAATTGGTGGCCTATGTTGAATTCCGCATAAAAAAAAATGAGATGAGATTTTTTGTTTGGAAATTTCTAATTCTTTGAATTTATTTCCACTCTTTCTCTTTTCAAAAAAAAAAAAAAACAAAAAAAAATCAGATTTTTCATTTTTGGATTCAAAATTGAGAAACTTTGATCCTTTCCCTTCTGGGCACTGGCGCTCGCGGAAATCGCTGAGACCGTGTTCGGATCGGGGGTTGGGCCATTGTTTCTCTTCGATGAGTTCATTAAAAATCTAAAAAAAAAATAAAAAAAATATATATATATATAAAAAAATATAAAAAAAAAATTTTAGATTTCTCAATTTGGATTCAAAATTGAGAAACCTTGATCCGTTCCTATCGTTCATCGCGCTTGCAGAAATGTTGAGCCTGTTCGACTAAGGTTTTGGGCCATTGTTTCTCTTCGATGAATTCATAAAAATAAAAATAAAAAAAAAATATAAAAAAAAAAGACATAGACCACTAAGGTTAAACCAACTGTGTTCTTTGATCATGGTTGATTCAAAGAAACGCCTTGTCCAGAGTGTGGAGACAGCTTGACTGTTCTAGGCAAGGGTCCTCCAAACGGGTTCATTAAGTAATCCTACCCTTACCTGGGGGCAATTCTATCAATCAAGATTTCATAAGACCGGGTTAGGAGGCCTATGTGTACTCTCTCGTCTTTTAAATAAATTTTTTTAAAAATAAAATTTTTAAAAATAAAAATTTAAAAAAAAAAAAATTTTCAAAAAAAAAATCTTAAAAAAAAATAATAAAAAATAAAATAAAAAAAAAGATTTAAAAAAAAAAAAAAAAATCTTCAAAATCTTCGAAAAAAAAAAAACTTCCGTCATTTTGGGTTTAGATTAGAGAAATCTTGGTCTTCTCCTTTCTGAGCACTGGCGCTCGCGGAAAACGCTGAGCCCGTGTTCAGATTGGAGTGCCTTTTGCTCTCTTTGATGAACCCGATATTGGCTTTTCAAAAAAAAAAAAAACTCGTCATTTTTAGATTCAGATCCGAGAAATCATGGTTTATTTCTTTCTGAGCACTGGCGCTTGCGGAAATCGCTGAGCCCGTGTTCAGATTGGAATACCATCTGCTCTCTTTGATGAATCCAATCTTGACCTTTCAAAATAGAAAATCTCATCTCATAGATGCGGTCTCAAAACATTTGTGTCTAGCGGTACAAGTACGCCCTTTCAGGGTCTCCTGTATTGCGACCGGCACATCTGTAACTCCAACTTTATATTCTTCTTACCTCGAGCAAGCTCTGCTTCTCGATAAGTCGAATTTAAGTTCACAATTGCTTCTAGCAGTCACTGGGATGCCCATTCTGGGCTTACCATACCTGCGATCAGAACAATTGTACCCTCTATGGCATTTTGCCTTCCTCATATTGCTTGGGTCATCTACCTCGAGCAATTTGAAAAGACGAAACCATAGAACTTCCCATTTATGATCATTATATTCTTGTGATTACTAATGGATGTGGTCTTGTTTCAGAAATTTTCAAAAAAACTAACAATGGCAGCATCGCTCACCATTACCTTCGACGAAAACAAGCACCAACTCATGCTTCAACAGAAGCAAACCACGCGCACCTACAAGCGCCCCATCAGCTGCCGAAGTGTCAACTCCCTCGGCAACTCTCTGAACTCCGGGTCGACCTCGACTCCCCGGACTATCGTCTTTGGGACGCTGGGACCATTCCCACTTCCTGAGGAACAAACTGCTCCCTCCAAGAAGCAGAAACTCGCCTCTCAACGTGTCACTACCGTGACACCAAAGGCGAGCACCAGAAGGCCTGAAGCCCGTGGCAGCCCCACGAAGCCTCAACCTGCAAACAACCAGGTCTACCCCAAGACTTGGTCCCCAAAACCTTCACCAAAACAGAGAAGGTCCCAGACATCCACTAAGCCAGCATTCCTGGCCCCACTCAAGGAGAACCAGTTCTATCCTCTTGCCTACATGAAAGAGGAGAGACCCATCTCCAACTCGACTTCCAAGTCAACCCAGCATGAGCCGGCTTGTTCCTACAAGCCCAAAATCAAGTCATGCATCACAAGGCCTCCACAAGCACCTGCTAAGGCCTACAAATCTGCAGTTCGACCCTTCATCTCTACAGGGGCCGAACTTCAAAAATTCAAAGCTTCGCTGCAACAGGCGAAGGACAGGGTTCGCATCCTGTCCTTGCCCAGCTACAGAGAAGACAGGCTCGGCTGCTGCGCCCGAGGGAGCACATCCTTCATCGTCAAAGCCCAGTCAGAGCTGACCGAAGCTCAAATTGCTCGTCGTATACGCCGCCGCGCGTCGTACCGACAAAAGAGACTAGAGAAGCAAAGGACCCAGCCTCCCACACTTCAAGTCTCTCCCAAATGGGTCGAAAAAGAAAGACCCAACCAAGTTGCTGCCGTCCATATGGTTGGAAAAACCAGAAGGCGCCAAAAATTAGCAACAAAAATCCATGTCCGACGTCCAATGACCCGCAGCGTCTCAAGGACAAGAAGACATTCAGAAGAATCCCCTGCTCCTTCAAGCAAAGGACAGCAGAGTGATCCTTCCTCAAGCTCCTCTTCAAAAAGAATGAGCCCCAGCTCAGTCACCAGGACAGTTTCTTCGTTCGAATCACGAAGGATGAATGTCTTGGCTACAAATTCTGAGCCACCACCCCGCAATCCACCTCCAGAAGATGCGATCACCCGCATCCAGCAGTTGGAACAGGGCCAGCAGAGGATTGAAACTCTGATGGAAAACCTTCTCCTCGCCTTCCAAAATCAGGCGAACAATGAACCTCCTCCGAATCATCAAGACGACGAGGTAAATAGAGAAGAAAATGAGTCACGCGCCCTTACCAAAAAGGACGTAGACGGTATCCTCGCCAAAGCAAAAGAAGAGGATATACTCAAGGAGCATGGGATCAAGCCACCATATCCTTTATGGATGGACTCGGTCCCGTTCCCCACCAAATTCAAGCATCCTACTCTCCAAACATATACGGGGAAAGGATCAGCCAGACAGCACATCATCCACTTCAAGATCCTGACGGGAGCTATCGCGGATCAAGATGCACTCAAGATCTGCCTCTTTGCAAGTACCCTAAAAGGTACGGCCTTCGATTGGTACTCCACTCTGCCGGAGGACTCAATCCAAAACTGGGCCATGCTAGAGACACGCTTCCTGACTCACTTCAAAGGTGAAGATCACCCCGCTACTATGGCTCAGCTGTGCAGCCTAAAACAGGGGGAGGATGAATCAACATATGACTTCATTCACAAGTGGAAAGCAATGGCATACAAATGCTCTGATGTATTGCCACAGGCGTCGCTAGTCGACATCTGCCGAAACAACATGAGAGCCAGAATTCGCTCCATGATCATCGGCAACAAATCAAAAAACCTGGGAGAACTCCTAGAAGCTTCCATGGAAGCTGAAACGGTGATTAAAGACCTCAACAGTCAGAAATCATCAAGAAAAGAGCCAACCGCCATTGCAACCTCTAAACCAAAGAAGAAAGAGGTCCTCAATGTGCAGACCAAGTCAGCTCCTCAGCCATCAAAGAAAGCTGAAAATAAAGCTGTTGGTAAGAGACCTGAACTCTCTGATGCCTTCAAAGAACGAGTAGAGAAGAAATACCCGTTTGATGAAGATGTTGATGAAATCTTCGGGGCTCTTGTGGCAAACGGCAAGCTCACCTTGCCTGAACCAAAAAGACCGGGTGATGTTGGCAAAACCAACGATCCTCGGTACTGTCCATATCACCAGATGATCTCGCATCCTCTCAATCAATGCTTTGTTGTGAGAGAGAAAATAAATGAGATGTGGAAAAACGGAGTCATCACCTTTGACAAAAACTATGGGTCTGCCTCCGTCAACATGGTGACATGTGGACTAACATCAAGATCACCAAAGAAGAAGATCATTACTTCCTTCAAGGTGATAAACTCAATCGAAGCGTCCGAGCAACTGGTTCCTTACCCAACACTAGACGGACAACCGATATGGGTACATCCCGATCTCCTGGAAGATGAAAATTGGGAGGTCGTGAAAATAAAGCCTACAGCTCAACAGCGAAGGCAGGCTAGGAAACATCTCCTCAAGCTCAAACGGCAAGAGAAGACCCAGCCAAAACTAGAGGTCAAAGAAAAGGCAGAGGCTTCCTCTACCGCTTCACTGGAGGTAACAAAAACATCCCTTCCAGAGACTTCAAAGGGGGTAAGGAAATTCACTCTCAGTGATTTCATGCCACCTCAATTCAAAGAAGCCATGCAGGAGACATCATACTCTTGCAATTCGGTAGTTGGATTCTCCATTGATGGATACGAGTCCAGCGACACCGATGATGGATTCGAATCCAACTACACAGATGAGTGGGAGGAATCCCTTGAAACAGGAGAATATCTCTCCGATGAAGAATGGGTTCCTGAGTCTCATCTTATGCCAGTAATCTGGTATAACCCCCTACAGCCACAAGGATCCTGGTCTGATGATGAAGAAGACCAAGAAGCTATACAAGAAAATGCTGCTGAACCAGCACCTCTCATTACTCCAGTGGAAATCAACAATGTTGAACCACAAAGAGATGATGAAGGAGAAGATCCGGCTCCCATGCCTGATCTTGAAGAATATGCAAGGATCTTGCAGCGACTCGCTCTAGAACAAGAGCAAGAACGCGTCAACGAGCCTCCTCGCAATCCAGAGCCTGAAGTCCCTGAAGACCACCAGGTACATCCTCCCTTAACTCCTGAAAATGGAGAAAATTGCTGGATAGACGATCCTCTCACATCCGAGGATGAGTCTGACTCCGATCAGGCAACGTCTCCCGTCAGAGCTTCCTGTAATGTGATAATTCGGGATTATAGCTCTTCCGAAGCATCGTCTGATGATAGCACTTACACTCCGGCGACGCCTAGCAATATATCTTCTGGAGCCACCTCGTCTCACGTGACTTTCACTGAGATGACACCCTCTCAGGTTTCTTCTCCTGAGACTGTGACTTCAAAGTTCACACCCTTCCTGACTGAAGAATTCCCAGCCATTGATGCTTGGGACGATGAATTATTCAACGAAGAAGAAAGATTGCTGGATGCTGTTCAGGACTTGTTCCCGGAAAATGCTCCATGCAACACAATCACTGAGGATGGTAACTCTGCTGCTGATGCATCCTCGGCAAATGAAAAACGACAGCCTCTTGATCCTGAAGACAATCTTCCAAACGAAGACCCTTCTCAAGAAGCTCTCGAAGTTGGTAGAGGCACCCGCTCTGGCCGGGACTACCACAAAAATTACAACCAATCTTCCTTTACATATGTAAATCCTTCGGGAAAAGATGTTGTAAGCGCCCCTAGTGGCAACAATGATGAACATGCAGGCCCTAAGGAGGCTTTCAAGTATGACTTGATTGAACACTTCAAGCACATACCTGCACGTCTGCACATCCTAGATTTGTTGCGAATGTCTCCGCACACTCCTGATAATCTCATTTCGGAATTACAAAAGCTGAATGAGGATGTCGACAAACATGCCCCGCAAGTCCTCCAAATTGAAATGGATTACCGGGTCAAAAACTCAGAAGCCTCCTCAAAGGGAGAAAAAAAGAAAACTGAGGGATCATGCATTGAATGCCTCTCGGTTAAAAAAGCAGCCAGTGCAACCATCGCCTTCACAAAGGATGACCTCCTACTTGGCGAAACCAGGCATAACCGACCCCTGTACTTCACAGGGTATATCAAGGAAATGCCTATACATAGAGTTCAGATCGACCCAGGTTCTGCACTCAACCTCATCTCCACATCGGCTCTTGAAGAGTTGGGCATCCCACCCAGCAAACTGAGCCACACATCTGTATCTATCTTTGGATACGATGGGAGTACTCAAAGGCCTATCGGTAAAATCAGGTTCAAGTTGCAGATCGGTGATCTTATCTCTGAGGTCACAGTGTATGCAATAAAGACCCCTTCATGCTACAACATCCTTCTCGGACGCCCTTGGATCCATGAGAATGGTGCTGTCCCTTCAACTCTACATCAATGCATCAAGTTTGTTGGCGACGACGGCATGATACATCGAGTCTTTGCGGACAGAAAACCCTTCAAAGGTAAAGAAATCCACTTCGCAGACTCACAGATGTATGAAGGTGAAAAAGAAGAAGAGGAGAAGCATACAGCATCCTTTGCCGAAAATCTCCAGAAAGATAAAGGCAAAGCTCCTCAACAATCACCGGAAGAAAACAAACCATCCGGTAAATCTGAAGAGAGAGTGCAAACTCCCTTCATCATCTCCCTCAAATCTTCAAAGCCTTTGGTCATCACAACTAAAGTGAAGAAGGCAAAACAAAAGCCTGGGGGCAAATTTGTTGTCTCTTTCGTGTCTATCATGCAAGACACGGACTCGGATTCAGAGCCAGAAGACAACACATCGTCAAGCCAAGCTGACACTCAGCAAGTTCAGCCTGCTCTTACTCCAATGGAGACAACTTCTGACATAGAAGATCCTACGTCAGCTTCCTTCGTTGTTCCAGCAACTTCAACAAAGGAAAAGCCGATCTTTTTCCATAGATCGGATGCTTCTTCATCAAATTCCATGCTTGAACCTTTCCAAAATAAAGGTACGCCTCAACTATCCTTATACAGTTCTGTGGCACAAGCTATTATGAAGAAAATGGGCTATGACGCTCAAAACCCAGTCGGTTTGGGAGAAGGACGCGGTATTCTCACGCCATTGGGGCCCGTCTTGACCAAAAGCCAGCTGGAAGATTGGAGACTCTACGGCTATGTAGAAAAGTCTTCACACGGGTTAGGATATGATCCTGACACTCCCTTGAGATAGTTGACACAAAGGCTTAAAAGTCAATATACTGACCAAGCCTCAACATCTCAAATCCATGAAGACATCGATCTCCCTGGATATCTCTTTGATGAGTCACCTGACAAAGATCCAGGAAGCTCATCCAATTGGCACGATTTCTCCGAAAATGAAGAGGAGTTGTCCGATGGCACAGACGTGTGGACTTCTGACCCAGAAGAACCCTCATCTCCAAAAGAAGTAGCCTACTTCGACTCGGTTTCAACAGGCGATTGGGATCATCTCATAGCAAGCCTTGGGAAAATTACCGATCAAGAAGACCCGTGGAAAGGAACAAAACCTTGGTCTGGAAATGCCCTTGAAACCCCAGAAGGTTTCGTTGAGCTGGAAGCCTCCGAAAATATTGTGGAGGAACCACCTTCGAACCTTCCAACAGAAGATCCTGTTCAAAAGATAGACTTGGGAACACCAGATAACCCACGTCCTGTATTCATAAGCAAGAATATAAAGGATGATGAGTTACCCGAGTATATCGCTTTTCTTCGTGAGTTCGTTGATTGCTTTGCATGGTCTTACGCTGAAATGCCAGGCTTAGACCCCAAAATAGCAGTTCACAAACTCAATCTTCAAGAAGACATCAAGCCTGTCAAGCAAGGCCAAAGAAGATTCCGTCCAGATGTGATGGATAAAATTGAACAAGAAGTTCAAAAACTCAAAAGCGTCGGCTTCATCCGTGAGGAACAACATCCTGAATGGTTGGCCAACATTGTCCCCGTGACAAAGAAAAATGGGCAGATCAGGGTCTGTATTGATTATAGAGACCTGAATGGCGCATGCCCAAAAGATGAATTTCCGCTCCCCATACCAGAGGTAATGATTGATAATACCTGTGGATTCGAGCGAATGACATTCATGGATGGTTTCTCTGGCTACAATCAGATACAGATGCATCCTGAGGATGAAAAACATACATCCTTTCGAACCCCATTTGGCGTGTATTGCTACATTGTCATGCCATTTGGTCTGAAGAATGCTGGTGCCACATATCAGAGGGCTATGATGAAAATATTCCAAGATATGCAGCACAAGACGGTTGAATGTTACGTTGATGACCTCGCCGTCAAAAGCAAAAGAAAAGAAGATCATCTCGAAAACCTTCGAGAAGTCTTCCTCCGGCTTCGCAAACACAAACTGCGAATGAATCCATTGAAATGCTTCTTCGGCGTCTCGTCGGGTAAGTTCCTCGGATTCTTAGTTCGGAAAGCTGGAATAGAGCTTGACCCCATAAAAGTCAAAGCCATTCTAGAAATGCCCTCTCCAAGAACCTTGAGAGAACTCAAAGGGCTTCAAGGGAGATTGGCCTACATCAGACGGTTCAGTCTCCAATCTTTCGGGGAAATGCCGTCCATTCTCCCGGTTGATGAAAAAAGGTGTAAACTTTGTCTGGGATGCTGACTGTGAAGCTGCTTTCCAAGACATCAAGTCATACCTGACAAAACCTCCAGTGTTAGCTGCTCCTACCACTGGAAAACCATTCATCTTGTACACAAGAGCCCTTGATCACTCTCTGGGAGCTCTGCTTGCGTAAGAAAATGATCAAAGAAAAGAAGCTGCTCTATATTACCTCAGCCGCATGCTAGTAGGTGCAGAGCATCGCTACTCTCCAGTCGAAAAAGAATGTCTTGCAGTGATGTTCGCCGTACAAAAGCTGCATCACTACTTGCTTTCCAACACAGTCTACCTGGTCTCGAGGGTCAACCTCTTGAAGGTCCTTGTAACAAAGGCAGGTTCTCTCAATGCTCGACTGGCAAAATGGTCCATCCTTCTGTCACAATTTGATATTAGGTATGTACCACAAAAAGCAATCAAAGGGCAAGCTCTAGCGGACTTCCTCGCAGAGCATCCATTGCCTAAAGATTCTCCACTCAGAGATGATCTCCCAGACGAACCAGTCTACAATGTGGAGACTTTCTCACAAAGTGCCTCCTGGGACATGTACTTTGACGGTGCAACCAGGACAAATGAAAAAAGACAGCTGATCTCGGGAGTTGGCATCCTCTTTGTTAGCCCCGACAAATACATGATTCCACACGCTTTCTCGCTACTGGAACCATGCACAAACAATGCAGCTGAATATCAAGCTCTGATCTTAGGATTGGAACTCGCCATCGAATCCGGTATCACCATGCTGGAAGTCTTTGGAGACTCTCAACTGATCGTCAACCAGATGAATCAGAAATTTGAAGTCAGGAAGCCAGATTTGTTGCCCTACTACAACAAGGCACAATCACTTCTGCAAAAGTTTGACATCTGTCACATCACCCACATTCGTAGAGGTGAAAACATACGTGTAGATGCCCTAGCCGGACTTGCCGCATCCATGGCAATCCAGGAAGGGGAAAACATGCAAATCACAGTGTGTGAAAGGAGAATCCTTCCTCCTCTTAACACACACCAAGCAGTTGCTGAATGCCACCAAGTGGTCGGAAGTCGGATTTCAATCCTTCAAACTTCAATTGGCAACTTGAGGGATCCGTTCATTGATTACATTATGTTCGGAATCCTACATGAAGATCCAAAAGAACGGGTAAGCATCCAAAGGCGAACCCCAAGCTTCCATTTGGATATTCCTTCAAAAATCCTTTACAGGAAATCCTTCAACGGAGTACTTCTACGCTGCTTGTCACAACAAGAGGCTGAAGAAACACTCAAAGAAGTTCATGCTGGTCTTTGTGGAGCTCATCAGGCTGGACCTAAGCTCTATGATCAGATAAAAAGGTTAGGATATTACTGGCCTACCATGGTAGCTGACGCAATGCAATTTGCTAAGCGCTGCCAACAATGCCAAGTTCATGGAGATTACATTCACATGCCTCCAGAATGGCTACATCCTACAGCGATCTCATGGCCTTTCGAAGCCTGGGGTATGGACATCATAGGTCCTATTTCTCCCCCTTCAAGCAAAGGTCATCGCTTCATCTTCGCCGCTACAGGATTACTTCTCCAAGTGGTCAGAAGCATTTGCGTTTAACGAAATGAAGACCTCATCAGTCCTTCAGTTCCTACGCACCAACATCATTTGTCGTTTCGGCATACCCAAAAGATTCGTCCATGATAACGGACCACAGTTCCGGGATCATCGATTCTACAGGTTCTGCGACAAATACAAAATCCAAAGCTGTCCTTCGACTCCATACAATCCGGCAGCAAACGGGTTAGCAGAAACTTTCAATAAGACACTCTGCAAAATCCTCAAAAAAATGGTCTCTAGTCACAAAAGAGACTGGAGTGACAAAATGTCTGAAGCTTTGTGGGCCTATCGAACCACCGTTCGAGGACCAACCCATAGCACACCATTCTCCTTGGTCTATGGATGAGAAGCTGTCGTGCCCTTGGAAGTACAAATTCCTTCCTTGAGGGTATCCTTGCAAAATGACATGACTCAAGAAAGCAATGTCAAATTGCGGCTCCATGAGCTGGACAATCTCGATGAGAGACGGCTCGAAGCTCAACAAAGCATTGAACTTTACCAAGCACGTATGGCAGGATCTTTCGATAAAAAGGTTAGGCAACGCGCCTACAAAAAGAATGACTTGGTTCTTGCGGTAAAAAGACCAATGGTCTTCGCTCACAAATCCAAAGGCAAATTTGAGCCGAAATGGGAGGGACCCTACGTCATCGACAAAGTTTTCTCCAATGGCGCATACGCACTCCTAAACATGGAAGGTGACAGATGTATGCTGCCCATCAATGGCAAGTTCTTAAAGCGGTACTACCCTTGAAGACTTACCCAACTGGGTAAGAGCAATGCCTGTACGGCCAAAACCGGTTTCCAGGTACACGCTCGCTAAACCCACCCTTTTTTAGAATTTTCATGTCAAATATTGAAATTTCTAGAAATCTAAAACAATCTTACTTTCATCGTTTCATTGTTCAAAAAAAATATATATATCCAAGTTTAGGAACCTTTCCCTAACTTGTCCAAAATTTTCAACCCTTGAACCCAAAATTCATGGTTTGAAACAAAATCCGGATTCAGGGATTTCCACCCTAGTCCACCCTGCCTTTTACCGCCAAAATGGTTTTAGGTCAAAATTTATGACCCTCGTGTCTTTAAACAAAGAAAAAAAAATGGTTTTTCAAAAACCGCGAGGAAGCGACGCTTAGTCGATACTCGCACAAATCGGAAGCAAGCGAACCACGTTCGACACTTCCAAAATCGCAGGGAAGCGACATTTCGTCGATACTTGCAAAATCCAAAACTGTGGAGACGCAACATTTCAGTTGATATCCACAACCCAAATTTCAAAGGTTCGAAAAAACCTAAAAAACTGTGGAGACGCAACATTTCAGTTGATATCCACAACCCAAATTTCAAAGGTCCGAAAAAACCTAAAAAACTCTGGAGACGCAACATTTCAGTTGATATCCATAACCCAAAGGTTCGAGAAAACCACAAATTTCAAAAATCGTGGGGAAACGACATCAAGTCAGTACCCGCAAAACCAAAATTTTTGAAAAGCAAGGATGCGACATTCCATCGATACTTGCACCCAAAACCGCGAGGATGCGACATTCCATCGATACTCGCAACCGAATGAGCAAGGATGCGACATTCCATCGATACTTGCAAGAACATTCAGCAGGGAGGCGACTTTTAGTCGATACTTGCATTTTTTGAAAACCAAACCGGCTATAAATGCCACAAACAGGCTATAAATGCCACAAACCGGCTATCAATGCCACCAAAACAAAACCGGCTATCAATGCCACAAACAAAAAAACTTGGATTTCAAAAAAAAAAAAAAAACGGCTATCAATGCCACCAAAACAAAACAGGCTATCAATGCCACAAACCGGCTATCAATGCCACCAAAACAAAACCGGCTATCAATGCCACAAACAAAAAACCTGGCTTTCATGCCAAAACAATCACTTGACAAAAGATTTTTCACAAAATGACAACCATTTGATCAAATCCCATTTAGCAATTACTTTTATCACAAAAAGATTCAAGTGAGCGTAGGGATAACAAAAAAAGAGCATCCCATTTAGCAATTACTTTTATCACAAAAAGATTCAAGTGAGCGTAGGGATAACAAAAAAAAAGAGAAAAGAGTACCAAAAAATACATGTGGTACCAAAAAAAAGAGAGAGAAAGTGTTCACAAGCACTACAAAAAAATAAGTACCAAAAAAATACAAGTGGTACCAAAAAAAAAGAAAAGAGAGAAGGATGGTTTCTGTAAAAAAGAAATATATATATATATATATAGGAGCTCAATCAAAAAATGGTCTCCAGCCAAGAGTTCAGCTCCCCAAGCAAACTTTTAGCCTCAGCCGTCAAGGATTCCAAGGCACGCTTCTTCAGGAACCTGCCATGAGATGCTGGAGTGGGCTGTACCCCTTCTCTCACACCAGGAAGCTTACCTCGAGCAGTTTGCCATTGTTCCTCCTCATCAGACTTCCTTTTGAGAACCCGTTCGGCATCTGCAACCTGGTGAATCAGGGCACTCTCCCTGTCGCGAGCCTCTATTATGGCAGTCCACTTGGCAGCGACTTGTGCCTGCAAATGCTCAAGACGTTTCCTGGCCTCATCGACCTCCCTGTCAAGGATGTTAAGGTCATGTGTCAGCCTGATGATGGCTATCTCTTCTAAGTTCCTCTTTCGGACTGCCTGCTTCTTGCTTTCTGTAGCCTCATCCAGGTCAGACTTAGCCTTATCAGTAGGGTCCAGGAACATCTCCTTGAAGAACTGGTCATCAGCCAAACTCACGGTCTCAAACCACTTGTCACCCAGTGCAATGATCCTATCAACGATCGCCCTGGCACCTGTGACATCCAGACCAGCCTCTTCAGCATCACTGAGAATCTCCTGCACATGCTGGATCATGCCAAATTCGGCTTCCAAGTGCCCAGAAAAGAGAGTCTCAATCCAAGAGCTCAGAACTCGCATCACCACCTTCTTCGCAAAAAGAAGAGATGGCCCAGCTGAGGATTCGCCCAACTCCGTTGGTCGGCTACTCATATCATCATCTGTTGGAAGAGTAGCAAAAGAACTCTTTCCAGCTGAAGCTGCTCCTGCTCGGGAAGGAATCTCAGCGCGAGGAATCTCCTCAATATTGTCAGAACTGGTCCCAGGAATCTCTACCTCTGGATCAACCTCTGGTATCTCTTGCTCTGGAAGCGACAGATCCTCCTCTGCCACTTCAAAACCTGCAAAGGAAACACAAAAAGGTATGAATATGACCCTGTTTGAAAATCATTATCAGAGTTATAACTACAAAATACCTTCTTCGACGACTGGCGGAACACTTTCTTCCTCCATGAACTCATCGAAAGCATCATCAACATTTGCGTCGATCGATGGTTCAAAGTCATCAGAACCCTGTGGCAAGTCAGCTGACAACAAAAAAAAAATGTGTTAGCAAGCCAAGTCACAAACTCAAAAAAAAAAAAAAAAGAGAGCAAAAGAAGTCATACCAATTGGAGATTCTGGATTTACTCCAGAGTCCCTCGGTTCTTCTTCAGGTGCCTCGACAGGATCCATCACCACCTCATCGGTTGGGACCTCAGGCATCACCAAGTCTTCCTCTGCTAAAAAAAAAACAAAGAAGAAAAGCAGAAACAAGAAGCAAATCATAACATGGAAAAAAATCCCATGAAAAGAAATGGAAAGAGAAAAAGGAAGAATCATACCTTCACCGACGGTCTCTTCTTCTCGGCTCCTCTTCTCTGGAGGCTCGTCAGCATCCACTGGCACATCCTCATTGATAGTAAGAGGAACTTCCAAGTCAGGAGAATCCTCATGCTGCCCCTTGCTGCGATGATGACTCCTCCTCCTCTTACCTCTGCGGGCTCGCTTCTTAGAGGAACCTGCCCCGCTGTCAGAGTCAGGTTTCCCACTTGACTCCTCACTGGATGGTCTGCTCTTGCCAGTAGACTCCACGGAAGCTTGCCTCTGTGCCGCTTGCATCCAAGCACCAAGTTCGGCTTCCTCCTGTTCTAGCTGCTCCAAAGCCTCATCAGGTATCTCTCGAACAGCTTCAGAACCAATGACGCACTGGTCACCGAGAAAGCCTATCTTGTGCTTCTCTCCAGAAAGGAAGGCCCAAACTTCCTCTCGCCGGATGCCATCCGACTTTCCAAGGCCCTTTCCAGATGCCAGCTTCACATCAAGCTCCTTCTTGGAAAGCCCCCGATATGCCGAAAAGCTCTCCGCGAACCACTTCACAAAGCCGGCAGTCCGGGAAGTCAGCAACACAGGATAAGAAATCATGGCTGTAGTGTCTTCAGCACTATAGAAAGCCCATGCATTTCTCCCGTCCTGTAAGCCTCCAAAGCGCTTCACCATGCTTGAAGGTGCTCCAACAACGCCTTGAGAAAAGCCCAGCTGCAAAGCAAAGCGAGAGGGTACATACGGCTGGATGTCGACGAAAAGATGTCTACGGTACACCATCGTGCCGACACGTATGCTGAAAAGCCACTCTCTCTCTGCATTTGTCAAGGAATAATGCCTTCCCGACCCCGCCCTGGTAGAGTCTCGGGAGGCACCAAAATCAAAAGCCTTCTTCCGCAACTCCGGAGAAAGCTTTACTGAAGATTGCCCCATCTCGACGTCCCTGAACCGTCGGATCCTCATGCAGGCAAACAAAAGTGATTCGGACACGGCTTTGCCCTTAGCCAGTCGAATCATCAGAGGATCATCATCCTGTGCAGCACCCAGCCGATGGAAGCCAGGAC
This sequence comes from Litsea cubeba, assembly GCA_012931725.1. Lineage (NCBI taxonomy): Eukaryota > Viridiplantae > Streptophyta > Magnoliopsida > Laurales > Lauraceae > Litsea > Litsea cubeba. The sequence continues at coordinate 34,054,903 of CM022955.1, read as the reverse complement.
AGTGGTATACATACCACGAATAAAAGATATGGGCTGAAAATACCCTATTCATGGGAAGCCCAACCCGAACCAGAAAAGCAGCAGCCTGCAGTTCGGTACACAGGTAGGAGTAAAGAGCTGGCACCAAAGCAAGCTGCTCTCCAAACGCCATCTGACAAGCCGGGAAAATACAATGCGGCCTGATGTGCGTTCCATCTCCTCCAGCAAAAACAGCCTCACCAAGCCAATAAGTGAGGTAAACAGCGAGATCTCTCCGCAATGCAATGTCAGGACATATGGCGTTTGTACTTGCACAGAAATCTCTCAACTCTTCTTGCATGGCCAAGATCTTCTTTGAACTTGGACCCTGAGCTCCAGCTTCCTGGGTCACGCTATCAGAAGACTCCCTGCTATCAAAAAAGTTGGGGAATGAAGAGCAAAAACTCTTCCAACTGCTGGATCTAACTTTCAAACCCCCCTTCTCCTTCAAAAAATCATAGAAGGCGACGAGCTGAAAGTATAAAAGCCTGAACTCCTCAGACTGCCCCTCGAGGACGCTGTCAATCGGCATAAACTCCTCATAGAGTTTGCCGAGGATGGGCAATCCGGTAATGGCGCTCAGCTCCTTCAAAGAAAAACCAATCTCACCATTCGTCACAACGAAGGTATTGGTTTGTGGGAGGAATGACTCCAGCATAGCCATGAAGGCCTCGTCGGAAAAGATCACGGTCTCCCTAAAGGCGCGGACCGCATCAAAAATCCCGGCTTCCTTCAAAACGGCGCCACCAATCAGCAGGACGCGATCAGTCCACGACTTCCACTCAGAGTCAGCATTGAAACGACCTCGAAGTCGGAAAGGCTTGATCCAATTGCTGCCGTCACCACTGAAAATACCAAGGCCCACCGGTCTCAAATCGACTGACAGATAATCAGAGCCCTGGTAGCCGCTGGATGGCATCAACAGGTCCATATCAACAGGCGACCTCTCCGTATATCCAGGAGAACCGCCAACAAAAACCCCGGTCTTGATTACATTTGTCCTTCTCACCCAGCTTGGAGGATCTTCCCTCTTAGGGCACATGGGGGCAAGGCTCAGAATCGAGACGGTGCAATCAAACATCGACTGGGTAGCAACAGTCTTCTTCTCACCATCTGCTGTGAAGGAAAACTGAAAACATCTCCTCTGGTATGTCATGTCATCAGGGACTGCATCACCAAAGAAGAAGGTAGGCTTGGGCAAAACGCTCTGATCTTCCATCACCCATGGACGACTGCATACCATGATCTTATAGAATTCCTCTCCCTTGAGAGTGATCAGTCGCTGCCTCATCTCATCTCTGTTGAGGGAGTCGCACTCTTCCAGATTTCTCTCAACATACTGGACCTTCTCAAAAGCCTGCTGAACGGTCGGATTAGAAGATCTAGAAGATCGACGAGGTACGCTTGTAGCAGGCTCTTTACCCTTGTTCGCTCTGGAGGAACCACCTGAAAAGGATGGAAAAGAAAAAGATCAAACATCAAAATGACAGAATCTCGCTAAAAAAAAATCTGGCGAAATTTTGACATGATGACGGGGCAATTCCGAAGAAAAGGAACTATCCCGAAAGAAATAGAAAGCTTGAAGATGGGCTCAACATCGCTGCGAGCTCCGAAACTCCAAACTTTCGAAACCTCAAAGTCTCCGCAAAATCAGGAAGGGCTCAACATCACTGCGAGCTCCAAGTTCCCAAATTTGCAAAAACTTTCAGGTATGCTATCACATCATGCTACAAATTTAATTTACAAATTAAAGGCATGCATGAACATCTTGGTTTGCGAAAAAAAAATGCATTATCATGATGAGCAAAAAAAAAAAAAAAAAGAAAAGAAACTTTCTCAAAAAAAAAAGAGGAGAAAGAAAACAAAAAAAAAAGAAGAAAAAAAGGGGCTGGCCCACAGGCCACGTGGCCGTACGGCCAGATCCGTACGGATCTGTCCGTACGGCCAACACAAAAAATAAAAAAAAAACATGAAAAAAAAAAAGAAAGCAAAAAAAAAAAAAACCGTGTAAAAAAAAAAGAGGGAAGCAAACACGTGGAAAAGAAAAAAAAAGAAGAAAAGAAAAGAAAGAAACAAAAAAAAAGAAAGAACTTTATTTTTCCTACAATGGAGTTTTCTTGAAAAAAAAAGGAGAACTTACTTGAAGCCATTGATGGAGAAGAAAGGTCTTGAAGATCTTGAAGAAGAAAAACTCTTGGTCTTGAAGCCCTCTTGAGATTATTGCAAAAGAAAGTAATAAGAGCAAGAGATCCAACCTTCTCCTTGCTTTTATAGAGGAGAGCAAACCAAAGAAGGAAAGAAGAAAGAGGTAAGTGTTACTAATTAGTAACCTTACCAAAAGAAAGAGATTAGAAAGATTCTTTCCCAAAAGAAAGATATCTTGAAGGATTTTCTCCCAAAAAGAAATCTATGACGGATTCTTTCCCAAAAGAAAGATATCTTGAGATATTCTATCCCAAAATAAAGGGATCATGAGAGATTCTCTCCAAGTAAAGATATTCTTGGATATTCTCTACCCAAATGAGATATTTTTGGATATTCTTTACAAAAATGACACCATATGAGATCTAAGCCATTTCAAAAGCTTAAGGTCCCATGGGTTAGCCCATATGAGCCAGGTTTGACCACCTAGGCACAAAAAAAAAAAAAAGAAAAAGAAAATTTTTTTGGGCTTTTAGTCAAAGAGAAATCCCTCTTACCAAGAGCATACAAAAATGGTTCCATGCCTCTTTTGAGTTGATTGGACCATATAAAAGAAAATTCCAAGCCCCATGAGCTTCCAAAAATCAAACCATCCAGCCTCATCTACCAAATTGAGCCAAATTCTTGAAATTGACATTCCATCAAACCAAATCCTGGTCCCCTAACTTGCCACATACAGCCTGTTAGGTCACAAGACCAAAACCAAAAACCAAAACCTGATCCCCTAACTTGCCACATACAGCCTGTTAGGTCACAAGATCAAAACCAAAATTGATCCCCCAACATTCCACATACAGCTTGTTGGGTCACACGATCAAAACCAAACCCGACCCCCTAACCTGCCACATATAGCCTGTTAGGTCACAAGGTCAAAACCCAAATCCACATCCCTAATGTCATCTTCAAAACTTTGCCTCGAGATGGTACGTGATCCCCTTCACTACCATAAAATTCCCCTGGAAGCTCAAAAGGCTACAAATACCAAAAAGAAAGATTGCTCAAAGACTCTTGGTCAAGTCATAGGCTCTCCTTCAAAAAATCTCTTCGAGGCACATCGACTACAAAAGTTAAGCAACTCGCCGCTGTACCTCGAGGGGGCATTTGTTGACACCAAAAATGTCACTTTGCCTTTTCAAGATCCAAAGAGCTACATGAAGTCGCAACCTGCCATAAATAGGCAATGCTGCTTCCAAAAATCAAATCTTGTCAGAATCAAACAAAAACTGCAAGATTCTTCCAGACAGCCAAAAGAGGAGTACACAAGAAGTTTCGAGCCATTTCAAAATCATTTGGCCTAACTTCGCTTCTCCGACAGCCGAAAAGGAGCTCTCGGCGACAAATGCTCTCCGGGACCATGGTTTCCAAGACAGAGCCTATGGATCATCTTAAAATGACTCCAATAGGTTCCCTGTCAAATTTCAAGTCAATCGGACATCGATTGACCGCACATCAAACCGCGACATCTTCATCGCGACAAAAAGCAAGTCTACAGGTGATAGGACCCCAAACGGCTTCGAAACTCAAACAAAAGCCTATGGTTGGTCTTATTTATTGCTCAGGAGGCTTCACACCAAATTTCAGGTCATTCCGACATCGTTTGGCCCAGTTTCAGCTTCTGACGGAAAATCGGCAGCTCTGCGCGACAAAGTCTTCGGCTTTCTCAGGAAATTGGAAACTTTGCAAAATAAAATTCAAGGATTCTCATCAGGTTTCCTACAAAGAAATTAGGCCAATAAATGGTCAAAATGTCAAGGAAAAGTACAGAAGAAAAAAGAATCAAAAAACAGCAAAAACGGACGCAAAACGGGACACGAAAGGGGGAAAACCCCCCAGGGTCGCAGGCCCTGCGACCCTGGCCAAGGTCGCAGGCCCCTGCGACCCTGGCCAGGGTCGCCGGCGACCTTGGAACCCGGGGTCGCCGGGAAAGCCCCGAAAACCCGGTTTTCGCCGTTTTTTTCGCGATTCGAGGAGCCCAGCCTCTGGTACTTTCCAAAATTCATGCTTTTGAGACACCAAGTCCTCTAACATCCGTCCAAAACACGGGTAAATCATCAAGAATATCGAAAACAATATTGATCGCCACCCGGTCAACCAAAAAAAAGTGTGCTTTCTACCCGACCGATCGAGAAATCGGACAGGACAGATGGCACCGACCCGCTGTTGGCAACAAACACCTGAAATTACATGATCATCTGATGTCGATCTACATGAAGATCCATCGATGATCATCAACAGAAGAATCTCAAAAGACGTGGCACGGCCCGCGACTCTTCAGCTGCTCGGCGACCACTTAATGCGATTAATTGACTAGCTTTATTACAGTCATTAATCCATTTCTTTGGACGGCCCAATCAGAAGCAAGAATTCGGGAGTTACAAGTCAAGAGATTCATGGCATTTAACCCATGAAACTCCTCCCATCATGGCGATTAAAGGCGATTAAATGCCCTCAATCTCCTCCGGCCAATCAGAAGCCAAGAAAAAGGAGTTACAAAATAAATAATTCAATTTTGTAACTCCTCCCATTATGCGGCTTAATGACAATAAAAGCCCATAAACCCACCTAAAAGGCTACCTAAAAGCCTATAAATAGGAGGGCTCTCCAAGAAGAAAGAACATCACAGAGCATCAGAAACATCAGAGAAAAAAGCACAAGCACACAGACAGAAATCCAGAGAAAGGAAAAAGAGAGAAAACTCTGCGGAAGTTCTACACCGGCCACCGCAACAAGGTGACAAAAGTCCCTTGGGGGGTACCCCCCCCCCAAGGTCCTTGCCTTCTCCTCCTGCCTCCAATGGCTTAGATATGGCTTTTCAGCCCGTCTACTCGGCTTTTTATTGGACATAGGACCTTCCTTTGGTCTTTGTCCTCTAAAAACCCGAGGTTATAGCCAAGCCAAGCGAATCAATAACATCCTCTGTTCTCATCTGCATGGATGATGGCGAAGCCCACATATGGCTTGCGACCGTCAATCTAAACGAGTCCCCCACAATCTCCTGAGAAGTTAGATCCTCCTTTTCTTGCTTTTCATTGTAGTTTGTATTTTTTTTAAAAGAGACAAAAATCACAATTCTTGTCTTTCATTGTTGATAAGGATTGTAAATCGGCTATAAATGCCAAAATCGGCTATAAACGCCAAAAATCGGCTATAAACGCCAAAATCGGCTATAAATGCCAAAAAAATCGCCTTTCACGGCAAATCAAGAAAATGTCTCTTTTCTTAAATATATGTGCAATGGAAAACTTGAAAGAAGTTGATTTCCTTTTTACTTGCGAAGGTTGATCTCCGGATCACCACTTGCAATTCCAAGTAAAAATAGAAAATCTGGCACACCCACAAAAAAAGAAATGTTGATGCACGCCCCCTTTTGCCCCCCGGTTACGAAAGGGTCGGAACCAAACGGACTCCCACGTCCGCCGACCTCGGTGGGAACCCGGGCATCGGGAGCGCGGTCCATCAGCCATCATCCACGCAGATGAGAATAGAGGATGCTCTTGATTCGCTTGGCTTGGCTATAACCTCAGGTTTTTAGAGGACAAAGACCAAAAGGAGGTCCTATGTCCAATAAAAAACCAAGTAGACGGGCTGAAAAGCCACGTCTAAGCCATTGGAGGCAGAAGGAGAAGGCAAGGACCTTGGGCGGGGGGTACCCCCCCAAGGGACTTTTGTAACCTTGTAGCGATGGTCGGTGTAGAACTTCCGCAGAGTTTTCTCTCTTTCTTTCTCTGGATTTCTGTGCTTTTTTTTTATCTTGGATCTGTCTTGTTTTTCCGATCTGGATTTCTTTGGAGTGCTCTCCTATTTATAGGCTCTTGGTAGCCATTTAGGAGAGTTTATGGGCTTTTATTATCATTAAGCCGCATAATGGGAGGAGTTACAGGATTTAATTCCTTTATTTTGTAACTCCTTTTTCTTGGCTTCTAATTGGCCGGAGGAGATTGAGGGCACTTAATCGCCTTTAATCGCCATGATGGGAGGAGTTTCATGTTTTAAATGTCATGAATCTCTTGACTTGTAGCTCCCGGATGCTTGCTTCTAATTGGGCCGTCCAAAGAAATGGATTAATGACTGTAATAAAGCTAGTCAATTAATCGCATTAAGTGGTCGCCGAGCAATTGAAGAGTCGCGGGCCGTGCCGCGTCTTTTGGGATTCTTCTGTTGATGATCATCGATGGATCTTCATGTAGATCGACATCGGATGACCATGTAACTTCAGGTATTGGTTGCCAACAGCGGGTCGGTGCCATCTGTCTTGTCGATTTCTCGATCGGTCGGGTAGAAGGCACACTCTTTTTGGTTGACCGGTTGGCGATCAATGTTGATTTTGATACTCTTGATGATTGACCCGTGATTTTGATGGATGTCAAAGGATTTGGTGTCTTAAAAGTATGAATTTTTAAAATCCCAGGGGTTGGACGCTTCGAATCATGAAAAACGACGAAAAAGGGGCTTTCGGGGCCCTCCCGGCGATCCCGGGCTCCAGGGTCGCAGGGGCCTGCGACCCTGGGGGGGTTTTCCCCCCTTTTGTCCCGTTTTGTGTCCGTTTTTTATGTTTTTTTATTCTTTTTCTTCTGTATTTTTCTTTGAAATTTTTTATCATTTATTGGCCTGACTTCCCTGTAGAAAATCTGATGAGAATCCTTGCATTTTGGTTTGCAAAGTTTCTATTTTTCCGAGAAAGCCGAAGACTTTGTCGCGCAGAGCTGCCGATTTTCCGTCAGAAGCCGAAACTAGGCCATACGATGTCGAAATGAACTGAAATTTGGGGTGAAGCCTCCTGAGCAATAAATAAGACCAACAATAGACTTTTGTTTGAGTTTTGAAGCCGTTTGGGGTCCTATCACCAGTAGACTTATTTTTATCGCGATGAAGATGTCGCGGCTTGATGTGCGGTCAACCAATGTCCGATTGACTTGAAATTTGATAGGGAACCTATTGGAGTCATTTTAAGATGATCCATAGGCTCTGTCTTGGAAACCATGGTCCCGGGGAGCTTCGCCGTCGAGAGGCCTGATTTGGCTTCCGAATGTCAAAGTCTGGTCAAATGTTGTCGAAATGACCTGAAATTTGACGTGTAGCCCTTTGTAAGCATCTTGAAGCCGTCCATGTGCTTTATCTGATGAGTGATGGACTCGGTGGCTCTCGCCGCCGAGAGGCTTGATTTAGCTGTTCAAGGGTTGATGTAGGGTCAAACGTTGGCGGTTTAACTCGAAACTTGATGTGGAGCCTTTTGGATGTATTTTGAGACCATCCATCGGCTCTGATCGAAGATTTGGTGTCTCCGATGCTTTCGCCGCCGGGAGCTCCTTTTCAGCTGCCGGAGAAGCGAAGTTAGGCCAAATGATTTTGAAATGTCCCGAAACTTCTTGTGTACTCCTCTTTTGGCTGTCTTGAAGGATCTTGCAGTTTTTGTTTGATTCTAACAAGATTTGATTTTTGGAAGTAGTATTGCCTATTTATGGCAGGCTGCGACTTCATGTAGCTTTCTGGATTTTGAAGAAGCAAAGTGACACATTTTTTTGGTGTCAACAAATGCCCCCTCGAGGTGCAGCGACGAGTTGCTTAACTTTTGTAGTCGATGTGCCTCGAAGAGATTTTTCGAAGGAGAGCTTGTGACTTGACCAAGAGTCTTTGAGCAATCTTTCTTTTGGTATTTGTAGCCTTTTGAACTTTCAGGGGAATTTTATGGTAGTGAAAGGGATCACATACCATCTTGAGGCAAAGTTTCGAAAATGACATCAGGGATGTGGATTTGGGTTCTGACCTTGTGACCTAACAAGCTGTATGTGGCAGGTTAGGGGGTCGGGTTTGGTTTTGACCGTGTGACCCAACAAGCTGTATGTGGCAGGTTGGGGGTCGATTTTGGTTTTGATCTTGTGACCTAACAGGCTATATGTGGCCAGTTAGGGGATTAGGTTTGGGTTTTTCGTTTTGCTCTTGTGACCTAAAAAGCTGTATGTGGCAAGTTAGGGGACCGGGATTTGGTTTGATTTTTTGTGGAATGTCAATTTCAAGATTTTGGCTCAATTTGGTAGATGAGGCTGGATGGTTTGATTTTTGGAAGCTCATGGGGCTTGGAGTTCTTTTTTGTATGGTCCAATCAACTCAAAAGAGGCATGGAACCATTTTTGTATGCTCTTGGTAAGAGGGATTTCTCTTTGACTAAAAGCCCAAAAATGTTTTTTTGTGCCTAGGTGGTCAAACCTGGCTCATATGGGCTAACCCACGGGACCTTAAGCTTATGAAATAGCTTAGATCTCATATGGTATCATTTTTGTAAAGAATATCTAAAAATATCTCCTTTGGATAGAGAATATCTAAGAATATCTTTATTTGGATAGAATCTCTCATGTTCCCTTTATTTTGGGAGAGAATATCTCAAGATATCTTTCTTTGGGAGAGAATATCTCAAATCTCTTATCTTTTGGGAGAAAATCTCTCATTGATTTCTTTTTGGGAGAGAATCCCTCAAGATATCTTTCTTTTGGGAAAGAATCTTTCTAATTTCTTTATTTTGGTAAGGTTACTAATTAGTAACACTTACCTCTTTCTTCTTTCCTTCTTTGGTTTGCTCTCTTCTATAAAAGCAAGGAGGAGGTTGGATCTCTTGCTCTTATTGCTTTCTTTTGCAACAATCCCAAGAGGGCTTCAAGACCAAGAGTTCTTCTTCTTCAAGATCTTCAAGACTTTTCTTCTTCTTCTCCATCAATGGCTTCAAGTAAGTTCCCTTTTTCAAGAAAACTCCATTTTAGGAAATAGGATGATAAAAAGTTCTTTCTTTTTTTTATTTATTTCTTTTCTTTTCTTTTTTTCTCTTTTTCACGTGTTCTCTTCTCTCTTTTTTTTTGTTTACACATTGTTTTTTCTTCTTTTTTTTTTATGCTTTCCTTTATTTTTTTTTTCATGTTATTTTTTCTTTTTGTGGGCCGTACGGACAGATCCGAACGGATCTTACCGTACGGCCATGTGGCTTGTGGGTCAGCCCCCTTCCTCTCTCTTTTTTTTTATTTTCTTTCTCTTTTTTTTCGAGAAAGTTTCTTTTCTTTTTTTTTTGTTCTTTTTCTTTCTCCTTTCTCCTTTTTTTTTTTGAGAAAGTTTCTCTTCTTTTTTGCTCATCATGATAATGCATTTTTTTTGGCAAACCAAGATGTTCATGCATGTATATTTTTTTGTAAATTGAATTGTAGCATGATGTGGTAGCATACCTGAAAGTTTTCGCAAATTTGGGAATTTGGAGCTCGCAGCGATGTTGAGCCCTTCCTGATTTTGCGGAAACTTTGAGGTTTCGAAAGTTTGGAGTTTCGGAGCTCGCAACAATGTTGAGCCCATCTTCAAGCTTTCTATTTCTTTCGGAGTAGTTCCTTTTCTTCGGAATTGCCCCGGCATCATGTCAAAATTTCGCCAGATTCTTTTTAGCGAAATCGTGTCATTTTGATAATTGGTCTTCTTTTTTTCCATCCTTTGCAGGTGGTTCCTCCAGAACGAACAAGGGTAAAGAGCCTGCTACCAGCGTACCTCGTCGATATGCTAGATCTTCTAATCCGGCCGTTCAGCAGGCTTGGGACAAGGTTCAGTATGTTGAGAGAAATCTGGAAGAGTGCAACTCCCTCAACAGAGATGAGATGAGGCCGCGACTGATCGCTCTCAAGGGAGAGGGATTTTATAAGATCATGGTAAGCAGTCGTCCATGGGTGATGGAAGATCAGAGTGTTTTACCCAAGCCTACCTTCTTCTTTGGTGATGCCATCCCTGATGACATGACATACCAGAGGAGATGTTTTCAGTTCTCTTTCACAGCAGATGGTGAGAAGAAGACTGTTGCACCCGGTCGACGTTTGATCGCATCGTCTCGATCATGAGCCTTGCCCCCATGTGCTCTAAGAGGGAAGATCCTCCAAGCTGGGTGAGAAGGACAAATGTAATCAAGACCGGGGTTTTTTCTGGATATGCGGAGAAGTCGCCTACTGACATGGACATGTTGATGCCCGCTAGTGGTTACCAGGGCTCTGATTATCCGTCGGTCAATTTGAGACCGGTGGGCCTTGGCATTTTTAGTGGTGACGGTAGCAATTGGGTGAAGCCTTTTCGATTTCGTGGCCGTTTCAGTGCTGACTCCGAGTGGAAGTCGTGGACTGATCACGTCCTGCTGATTGGTGGTGCCGTTTTGAAGGAAGCCGGGATTTTGATGCAGTCCGCACCTTTATGGAGACCGTGATCTTTTCCAACGAGGCCTTCATGGCTATGCTGGAGTCATTCCTTCCACAAACCAATACCTTCATTGTGACGAATGGTGAGATTGGTTTCTCTTTGAAGGAGCTGAGCGCCATTACTGGATTGCCCATCCTTGGCAAACTCTATGAGGAGTTTATGCTGATCGACAACGTCCTTGAGGAGCAGTCTGAGGAGTTCAGGCTTCTGTACTTTTAGCTTGTTGCCTTCTATGATCTTTTGAAGGAGAAGGAAGGCTTGAAATTTAGATCCAGCAGTTGGAAGAGTTTTAACTCTTCTTCTCCTAACTTCTTTGAAAACTGGGGAGTCTTCTGATAGCATGACCTGAGAAGACAGGGCTAAGGATCCGTGTTCGAAGAAGATTTTGGCTATGCAAGAAGAGTTGAGAGATTTCGGTGCGAGTACAAATGCCATATGTCCTGACATTGCACTGCGGAGAGATCTCGCTGTTTACCTCACTTATTGGCTTGGTGAGGCCATTTTTGCTGGAGGAGTTGGAACGCACATCAGGCCGCATTGTATTTTTCCGGCTTGTCAGATGGCGTTTGGAGAGCAGCTTGCTTTGGTGCCAGCTCTCTACTCCTACTTGTGTACCAAACTGCAGGCTGCTGCTTTTTTAGTTCGGCTTGGGCTCCCTATGATTAGGTTATTTTCAGCCCACATCTTTTATTCATGGTATGTGTACCACTGTCCTGGCTTCCATCGGCTGGGTGCTGCACAGGATGATGATCCTCTGATGATTCGGCTGGCTAAGGGCAAAGCCGTGTCCGAATCACTTTTGTTTGCCTGCATGAGGATCCGACGGTTCAGGGACGTCGAGATGGGGCAGTCTTCAGTGAAGCTTTCTACGGAGTTGCGGAAGAAGGCTTTTGATTTTGGCGCCTCCCGTGACTCTACCAGAGCGGGGTCGGGAAGGCATTACTCCTTGACAAATGCAGAGAAGGAGTGGCTTTTCAGCATACGTGTCGGCACGATGGTGTACCACAAACATCTTTTCGTCGACATCCAGCCGTATGTACCTTCTCGCTTTGCTCTGCAGTTAGGCTTTTCTCAAGGCGTTGTTGGAGCGCCTTCAAGCATGGTGAAGCCCTTTGGAGGTTTACAGGACGGGAGAAATGCATGGGCTTTCTATAGTGATGAAGACACTACTGCCATGATCTCTTATCCTATGCTGTCGACTTCCCGGACTGCCGGCTTTGCGAAGTGGTTCGCGGAGAGCTTTTCGGCATATCGGGGGCTTTCCAAAAAGGAGCTTGATGTGAAGCTGTCATCTGGAAAGAGCCTTGGAAAGTCGGATGGCGTCCGGCAAAAGGAAGTTTGGGCCTTCCTTTCTGGAGAGAAGCACAAGATAGGCTTTCTCGGTGACCAGGGCATCATTGGTTTTGAAGCTGTTCGAGAAATACCTGATGAGGCTTTAGAGCAGTTAGAACAGGAGGAAGCCGAACTTGAGGCTTGGATGCAAGCGGCGCAAAGGTAAGCTTCCGTGGAGTCTACTGGCAAGAGTAGACCATCCAGTGATGGAGTCAAGTGGGAAACCTAACTCTGACAGCGGGGGCAGGTTCTTCTAAGAAGCAAACCCACAAAAGTAAGAGGAAGAGGAGCCATCATCGCAGCAAGGGGCAACATGAGGACTCTCCTGACTTAGAAGTCCCACTTACTATCAATGAGGAGGTGCCAGGGAATGCTGATGAGCCTCTGGAAAAGAGAAGCCGAGAAGAAGAGGCTGTCGGTGAAGGTATGATTCTTCCTTTTTCTCTTTCCATTTCTTTTCATGGGATTTTTCCATGTCTTGATTTGTTTTCTCCCCTACTGCTTCCTTTTTTTTTTTAGCGGAGGAAGACTTGGCGATGCCTGAGGTTCCAACCGATGAGGTGGTGACGGATCCGGTCGCGGCACCAAAAGAAGAACCGAGGAACTCCGGAGTGATTCCAGAATCTCCAACTGGTATGACTTCTTTTTTTGCTTTCTTTATTTTGTCTGTGACTTAGTTTGCTAACATTTTTCTTGTCAGCTAACTTGCCACAGGATTCTGATGACTTTGAACCATCAATGGACGCAAATGTTGATGATGCTTCCGATGAGTTCATGGAGGAAGAGAGTCTTCCGCCAGTCGTCGAAGAAGGTATTTTGTAGTAATAACCCTGATAATGATTTCCAAACAGGATCATATTCATACCTTTTTGTGTTTCTTTGGCAGGTTTTGAAGTGACAGAGGAGAGTCCGTCGCTTGCTTCAGAACCAGAGTAAGAGATGCCAGAGGTCGATCCAGAGGTAGAGACTCCTAGGACCAGTTCTGACACTATTGAGGAGATACCTCGTGCTGAGATTCCTTCCTGAGCAGCTCCAACTAGAAAGAGTTCTTTTGTTACTCTTCCAACGGGTGATGACATGAGCAGCCAACCAACGGAGTTAGGCGAATCTTTAGCTGGGCCATCTCTTCTTTTTACGAAGAAGGTGGTGGTGCGGGTTCTGAGCTCTTGGATTGAGACTCTCCTTTCTGGGCACTTGGATGCCGGATTTGGCATGATCCAACATGTGCAGGAGATTCTTGGTGATGCCGAAGAGGCTGGTCTGGATGTCACAGGTGCCAGGGTCGATCGTTGATAGGATCATTGCACTGGGTGACAAGTGGTTTGAGACCATGGGTTTTGCTGACGACCAGTTCTTCAAGGAGATGTTCCTGGACCCTGCTGATAAGGCTAAGTCTGGCCTGAATGAGGCTACACAAAGCAGGAGGCAGATAGTCTGAGAGAAGACTTAGAAAAGCTAGCCATCATTGGGCTAACACATGACCTTAAGATCCTTGATAGGGAGGTTGATGAGGCCAGGAAACGTCTTGAGAATTTGAATGGACAATTCGCTGCCAAGTGGGCTGCTATAACAGAGGCTCGCGATAGGGAGAGTGCTCTGATTCGCCGGGTTGCAGATGCTGATCGAGTCCTTGAAAGGAAATTTCAAGAGGACAAACAATGGAGAACTACTCGGGATAAGCTTCCCGGTGTGAATGAAGGGTTACAGCTCACCCCAGCATCTCATGGCAAGTTCCTGAAGAAGCGTGCCCTGGAATCTCTGACGGCTGAGGCCAAAAGTTTGCTTGAGGAGCTGAAATCTTGGCTGGAGACCATCTTTGGCTGAGCTTCTGATTTTTGTAGCAGAAACTATCCTTCTTCTTTTTTTTTTTGGTACCACATGTATTTTTTTTGTACTCTCTTTTTTTTTTGTAGTGTTTGTGAACACTTTCTTTTTTTTGGTACCGCATGTATTTTTTTGGTACTCATTTTTTTGTTTTCCCTACATTCACTTAAATCTTTTTGTGATGAAAGCAATTGCTAAATGGGATGCTTTTTTTTGTTTTGTTTTCCCTACGCTCACTTAAATCTTTTTTTGATGAAAGCAATTGCTAAATGGGATGCATTTTTTTTTGTTTTCCCTACGCTTACTTAAATCTTTTTGTGATAAAAGTAATTGCTAAATGGGATTTGATCAAAAGCTTGTCATTTTGTGAAAATCTTTTGTCAAATGATTGTTTTGGCATGGGAGCCAGATTTTGTTTGTGGCATGGAAGCCGATTTTGGCATTGAAAGCCGGTTTATGGCATTTATAGCCTGTTTTGGTGGCATCTATAGCCGAGTTTTTGGCATTGATAGCCGAGTTTTTTTTTGTGGCATTGATAGCCGAGTTTGTGGCATTTATAGCCTGTTTTGGTGGCATTTATAGCTGGTTTGTTTTGGCAGCATCTATAGCCATTTTGGTTTTCAAAAATGCAAGTATCGACTAAAATTCGCCTCCCTGCTGAATGGTCTTGCAAGTATCGATGGAATGTCGCATCCTTGCTCATTCAGTTGCGAGTATCAATGGAATGTCGCATCCTCGCAGATTTGGGTGCAAGTATCGATGGAATGTCGCATCCTTGCTTTAAAAAAATTTTGGTTTTGCGGGTACTGACTTGATGTCGTTTCCCCACAATTTTTAAAATTTGTGGTTTTCTCGAACCTTTGGGTTATGGATATCAACTGAAATGTTGCGTCTCCATGGTTTTTTTTGGTTTTTTCGAACCTTTGAAATTTGGGTTGTGGTATCAACTGAAATGTTGCATCCCACGGTTTTGGATTTTGCAAGTATCGACAAAATGTCGCTTCCCTGTGATTTTGGAAGTGTCGAACGTGGTTCGCATGCTTCCGATTTGTGCGACTATCGACTAAGCGTCGCTTCCCCTCGGTTTTTGAAAAACCATTTTTTGTTTAAAGACACGAGGGTCATAAGTTTTCGCCTAAAACCATTTTGGCAATAAAAGGCAGGGTGGACTAGGGTGGAAATCACTGAACCCGGATTTTGTTTCAAACCATGAATTTTGGGTTTCAAGGGTTGAAAATTTTGGTCAAGTTAGGGAGAGGTTCCTAAACTTGGATTTTTTTTTGAACAATGAAACGATGAAAGTAATCATTGTTTAAATTTCTAGAAATTTCAACATTTGATATGAAAATTCTAAAAAAGAGTGGGTTTAGCGAGCGAGTACCTGGAAACCGGTTTTGGCCGTACAGGCATTGCTCTTACCCATTTGGATAAGTCTTCAATGGTAGTACCACTTTAAGAACTTGCCGTTGACGGGCAGCATACATTTGTCACCTTCCATGTTTAGGAGTGCGTATGCGCCGTTGGAGAAAAACCTTGTCGATGACATAGGGTCCCTCCCATTTGGCTCAAACTTGCCTTTAGACTTGTGAGCGAAGACCATTGGTCTTTTACTGCAAGAACCAAGTCACCCTTTTGTAGGCGCGTTGCCTGACTTTTTGTCGAAAGATCCTACCATGCGTGCTTGGTAAAGTTCAATGCTTTGTCGAGTTTCGAGCCGTCTCTCATCGAGATTGTCCAGCTCATGGATCCCAATTTGACATTGCTTTCTTGAGTCATGTTATTTTGTAAGGATACCCTCAAGGAAGGAATTGTACTTCCAAGGCACAACAGCCTCGCATCCATAGACCAAGGAGAATGGTGTGCTATGGGTTGGTCCTCGAACGGTGGTTCGATAGGCCCACAAAGCTTCAGACAGTTTGTCGCTCCAGTCTCTTTTGTGACTAGAGACCATTTTTTTTGAGGATTTTGCAGAGTATCTTGTTAAAAGCTTCTGCTAATCCATTTGCTGCCGGATGGTATGGAGTCGAATGACAGCTTTGGATTTTGTATTTGTCAGCAGAACCTATAGAATTGATGATCCCGGGATTGTGGTCCGTTATCATGGATGAATCTTTTGGGTATGCCGAAAATGACAAATGATGTTAATGCACAGGAACTGAAGGACTGATGAGGTCTTCATTTCGTTGAGCGCAAATGCTTCTGACCACTTGGAGAAATAATTCGTAGCGGCGAAGATGAAGCGATGACCTTTGCTTGAAGGGGGAGAAATAGGACCTATGATGTCCATACCCCAGGCTTCGAAAGGCCATGAAATCACTGTAGGATGTAGCCATTCTGGAGGCATGTGAATGTAATCTCCATGAACTTGGCATTGTTGGCAGCGCTTAGTAAATCGCATTGCGTCAGCTACCATGGTAGGCCACTAATAACCTAAACCATTTATCTGATCATAGAGCTTGGGACCAGCCTGATGAGCTCCGCAAAGGCCAGCATGAACTTCTTTGAGTGTTTCTTAAGCCCTCTTGTTGTGACAAGCAGCATACAAGTACTCCGTTGAAGGACTTCCTGTAAAGCATTTTTAAAAGGAATATCCAAATGAAAGCTTGGGGTTCGCCTTTGGATGCTTACCCCGTTCTTTTGGATCTTCAGGTAGGATTCCGAACATAGTGTAATCAATAAACGGATCCCTCCAGTCGCCGATTGAAGGTTGAAGGATTGAAATCCGACTTCCAACCACTTGGTGGCATTCAGCAACTGCTTGGTGTGTGTTAAGAGGAGGAAGGATTCTTCTTTCGCACACTGTGATTTGCATGTTTTCCCCTTCCTAGATTGCCATAGATGCGACAAGTCCAGCTAGGGCATCTGCATGTATGTTTTTCACCTCTACGAATGTGGGTGATGTGACAGATGTCAAACTTTTTGCAGAAGTGATTGTGCTTTGTTGTAGTAAGGCAGCAAAACTGGCTTCCTGACTTCAAATTTCTGATTCATCTGGTCGACGATCAGTTGAGAGTCTCCAAAGACTTCTAGCATGGTGATACCGGATTTGATGGCGAGTTCCAATCCTAAGATCAGAGCTTGATATTCAGCTGCATTGTTTGTGCATGGTTCCAGTAGCGAGAAAGCATGTGGAATCATGTATTTGTCGGGGCTAACAAAGAGGATGCCAACTCCTGAGATCAGCTGTCTTTTTTCATTTGTCCTGGTTGCACCGTCAAAGTACATGTCCCAGGAGGCACGTTGTGAGAAAGTCTCCACATTGTAGACTGGTTCGTCTGGGAGATCATCTCTGAGTGGAGAATCTTTAGGCAATCGATGCTCTACGAGAAAGTCCGCTAGAGCTTGCCCTTTGATCGCCTTTTGTGGACATACCTGATATCAAATTGTGACAGAAGGATGGACTATTTTGCCAGTCGGGCATCGAGGGAACCTGCTTTTGTGACAAGGACCTTCAAGAGGTTGACCTTGAGACCAGGTAGACTGTGTTGGAAAGCAAGTAGTGACGCAGCTTTTGTATGGTAACATCACTGCAAGACATTCTTTTTCGACTGGAGAGTAGCGATGCTCTGCACCTACTAGCATGCGGCTGAGGTAGTATAGAGCAGCTTCTTTTCTTTCATCATTTTCTTGTGCAAGCAGAGCTCCCAGAGAGTGATCAAGGGCTCTTGTGTACAAGATGAATGGTTTTCCAGTGGTAGGAGCAGCTAACACTGGAGGTTTGGTTAGGTATGACTTGATATCTTGGAACACAGCTTCATAGTCAGCATCCACAGACAAAGTTTACACCTTTTTCATCAACTGGGAGAATGGACGGCATTTCCCCGAAAGATTGGAGATGAACGTCTGATGTAGGCCAAATCTCCCTTAAGCCCTTTGAGTTCTCTCAAGGTTCTTGGAGAGGGCATTTATAGAATGGCTTGACTTTTATGGGGTCAAGCTCTATTCCACCTTTCCGAACTAAGAATCCGAGGAACTTACCCGACGAGACGCCGAAGAAGCATTTCAAAGATCATTCGCAGTTTGTGTTTGCGAAGTCGGAGGAAGACTTCTCGAAGGTCTCGAGATGATCTTCCTTTTCTTTTGCTTTTGACGGCGAGGCCATCAACGTACATCAACCGTCTTGTGCTGCATATCTTGGAATATTTTCATCATAGCCCTCTGATATGTGGCACCAGCATTTTTAGACCAAATGGCATGACAGTGTAGTAATACACGCCAAATGGGGTCCAAAAGGATGTATATTTTTCATCCTCAGGATGCATCTTTATCCGATTGTTGCCAGAGAAACCATCTATGAATGTCATTCGCTCGAATCCACAGGTATTATCAATCATTGCCTTTGGTATGGGGAGCGGAAATTCATCTTTAGGGCATGTGCCATTCCGGTCTCTATAGTCAATACAGACCCTAATCTGCCCATTTTTCTTTGTCACGGGGACAATGTTGGACAACCATTCAGGATGTTGTTCCTCACGGATGAAGCCGACGCTTTTGAGTTTTTGAACTTCTTGTTCAATTTTATCCATCACATTTGGACGGAATCTTCTTTGGCCCTGTTTGACAGGCTTGATGTCTTCTTGAAGATTGAGTCTGTGGACTGCTATTTTGGGGTCTAAGCCAGGCATTTCAGCGTAAGACCATGCAAAGCAATCAACAAACTCACGAAAGAAAGGCGATAATACTCGGGTAACTCATCATCCTTTATATTCTTGCTTATGATACAGGATGTGGGTTATCAGGTGTTCCCAAAGTCTATCTTTTGAACAAGATCTTCTGTTGGAAGGTTCGAAGGTGGTTCCTCCACAATATTTTCAGAGGCTTCCAACTCAACGAAACCTTCTGGGTTTCAAGGGCATTCCAGACCAAGGTTTTGTCCTTTCCACGGGTCTTCTTGATCGGCGATTTTCTCAAGGTTTGCTATGAGATGATCCCAATCGCCTGTTGAAACCGGGTCGAAGTAGGGTACTTCTTTTGGAGACGAGGATTCTTCTGGGTCAGAAGACCACATGTCTGTGCCATTGGACAACTTCTCTTCATTGTCAGAGAAATTGTACCAATTGGACGAGCTTCTTGGATCTTTGTCAGGTGACTCATCGAAGAGATATCCAGGGAGACTGATGTCTTCGTGGATACGAGATGTTGAGGCTTGGTCAGTAAATTGACTTTTAAGCCTTTGTGTCAACTGTCTCAGGGGAGTGTCGGGATCATACCCTAATCCATGTGAAGACTTTTCTACATAGCCGTAGAGTCTCCAATCTTCCAGCTGGCTTTTGGTCAAGACGGGCCCCAATGGCGTGAGAATACCGCGTCCTTCTCCCAAACCGACTGGGTTTTGAGCGTCATAGCCCATTTTCTTCATAATAGCTTGTGCCATAGAACTATATAAGGATAGTTGAGGCATACCTTCATTTTGGAAAGGTTCAGGCATGGAGTTTGATGAAGAAGCATCAGATCTATGGAAGAAGATCGGCTTTTCCTTTGCTGAAGTTACTGGAACAACGAAGGAAGCTGACGTAGGATCTTCTATGTTAGAAGTTGTCTCCATTGGAGTAAGAGTAGGCTGAACTTGCTGAGTGTCAGGCCGCTTGCATCCAAGCACCAAGTTCGGCTTCCTCCTGTTCTAGCTGCTCCAAAGCCTCATCAGGTATCTCTCGAACAGCTTCAGAACCAATGACGCCCTGGTCACCGAGAAAGCCTATCTTGTGCTTCTCTCCAGAAAGGAAGGCCCAAACTTCCTCTCGCCGGATGCCATCCGACTTTCCAAGGCCCTTTCCAGATGCCAGCTTCACATCAAGCTCCTTCTTGGAAAGCCCCCGATATGCCGAAAAGCTCTCCGCGAACCACTTCGCAAAGCCGGCAGTCCGGGAAGTCAGCAACACAGGATAAGAAATCATGGCGTAGTGTCTTCAGCACTATAGAAAGCCCATGCATTTCTCCCGTCCTGTAAGCCTCCAAAGCGCTTCACCATGCTTGAAGGCGCTCCAACAACGCCTTGAGAAAGCCCAGCTGCAAAGCAAAGCGAGAGGGTACATACGGCTGGATGTCGACGAAAAGATGTCTACGGTACACCATGCGCCGACACGTATGCTGAAAAGCCACTCTCTCTCTGCATTTGTCAAGGAATAATGCCTTCCCGACCCCGCCCTGGTAGAGTCTCGGGAGGCACCAAAATCAAAAGCCTTCTTCCGCAACTCCGGAGAAAGCTTTACTGAAGATTGCCCCATCTCGACGTCCCTGAACCGTCGGATCCTCATGCAGGCAAACAAAGTGATTCGGACACGGCTTTGCCCTTAGCCAGTCGAATCATCAGAGGATCATCATCCTGTGCAGCACCCAGCCGATGGAAGCCAGGACAGTGGTATACATACCACGAATAAAAGATATGGGCTGAAAATACCCTATTCATGGGAAGCCCAAGCCGAACCAGAAAAGCAGCAGCCTGCAGTTGGTACACAGGTAGGAGTAAAGAGCTGGCACCAAAGCAAGCTGCTCTCCAAACGCCATCTGACAAGCCGGGAAAAAATACAATGCGGCCTGATGTGCGTTCCATCTCTCCAGCAAAAACAGCCTCACCAAGCCAATAAGTGAGGTAAACAGCGAGATCTCTCCGCAATGCAATGTCAGGACATATGGCGTTTGTACTTGCACAGAAATCTCTCAACTCTTCTTGCATGGCCAAGATCTTCTTTGAACTTGGACCCTGAGCTCCAGCTTCCTGGGTCACGCTATCAGAAGACTCCCTGCGATCAAAAAAGTTGGGGAATGAAGAGCAAAAACTCTTCCAACTGCTGGATCTAACTTTCAAACCCCCTTCTCCTTCAAAAAATCATAGAAGGCGACGAGCTGAAAGTATAAAAGCCTGAACTCCTCAGACTGCCCCTCGAGGACGCTGTCAATCGGCATAAACTCCTCATAGAGTTTGCCGAGGATGGGCAATCCGGTAATGGCGCTCAGCTCCTTCAAAGAAAAACCAATCTCACCATTCGTCACAACGAAGGTATTGGTTTGTGGGAGGAATGACTCCAGCATAGCCATGAAGGCCTCGTCGGAAAAGATCACGGTCTCCCTAAAGGCGCGGACCGCATCAAAAATCCCGGCTTCCTTCAAAACGGCGCCACCAATCAGCAGGACGCGATCAGTCCACGACTTCCACTCGAGTCAGCATTGTGAAACGACCTCGAAGTCGGAAAGGCTTGATCCAATTGCTGCCGTCACCACTGAAAATACCAAGGCCCACCGGTCTCAAATCAGAGCCCTGGTAGCCGCTGGATGGCATCAACAGGTCCATATCAACAGGCGACCTCTCCGTATATCCAGGAGAACCGCCAACAAAAACCCCGGTCTTGATTACATTTGTCCTTCTCACCCAGCTTGGAGGATCTTCCCTCTTAGGGCACGTGGGGGCAAGGCTCAGAATCGAGACGGTGCGATCAAACATCGACCGGGTAGCAACAGTCTTCTTCTCACCATCTGCTGTGAAGGAAAACTGAAAACATCTCCTCTGGTATGTCATGTCATCAGGGACTGCATCACCAAAGAAGAAGGTAGGCTTGGGCAAAACGCTCTGATCTTCCATCACCCATGGACGACTGCTTACCATGATCTTATAGAATTCCTCTCCCTTGAGAGTGATCAGTCGCTGCCTCATCTCATCTCTGTTGAGGGAGTCGCACTCTTCCAGATTTCTCTCAACATACTGGACCTTCTCAAAAGCCTGCTGAACGGCCGGATTAGAAGATCTAGAAGATCGACGAGGTACGCTTGTAGCAGGCTCTTTACCCTTGTTCGCTCTGGAGGAACCACCTGAAAAGGATGGAAAAGAAAAAGATCAAACATCAAAATGACAGAATCTCGCTAAAAAAAAATCTGGCGAAATTTTGACATGATGACGGGGCAATTCCGAAGAAAAGGAACTATCCCGAAAGAAATAGAAAGCTTGAAGATGGGCTCAACATCGCTGCGAGCTCCGAAACTCCAAACTTTCGAAACCTCAAAGTCTCCGCAAAATCAGGAAGGGCTCAACATCACTGCGAGCTCCAAGTTCCCAAATTTGCAAAAACTTTCAGGTATGCTATCACATCATGCTACAAATTTAATTTACAAATTAAAGGCATGCATGAACATCTTGGTTTGCGAAAAAAAAAATGCATTATCATGATGAGCAAAAAAAAAAAAAAAGAAAAGAAACTTTCTCAAAAAAAAAAAGAGGAGAAAGAAAACAAAAAAAAAAAGAAGAAAAAAAGGGGCTGGCCCACAGGCCACGTGGCCGTACGGCCAGATCCGTACGGATCTGTCCGTACGGCCAACACAAAAAAAAAAAAAAAAAACATGAAAAAAAAAAAGAAAAGAAAGCAAAAAAAAAAAAACCGTGTAAAAAAAAAGAGGGAAGCAAACACGTGGAAAAGAAAAAAAAAAGAAGAAAAGAAAAAGAAAGAAACAAAAAAAAAAGAAAGAACTTTATTTTTCCTACAATGGAGTTTTCTTGAAAAAAAAAGGAGAACTTACTTGAAGCCATTGATGGAGAAGAAAGGTCTTGAAGATCTTGAAGAAGAAAAGCTCTTGGTCTTGAAGCCCTCTTGAGATTATTGCAAAAGAAAGTAATAAGAGCAAGAGATCCAACCTTCTCCTTGCTTTTATAGAGGAGAGCAAACCAAAGAAGGAAAGAAGAAAGAGGTAAGTGTTACTAATTAGTAACCTTACCAAAAGAAAGAGATTAGAAAGATTCTTTCCCAAAAGAAAGATATCTTGAAGGATTTTCTCCCAAAAAGAAATCTATGACGGATTCTTTCCCAAAAGAAAGATATCTTGAGATATTCTATCCCAAAATAAAGGGATCATGAGAGATTCTCTCCAAGTAAAGATATTCTTGGATATTCTCTACCCAAATGAGATATTTTTGGATATTCTTTACAAAAATGACACCATATGAGATCTAAGCCATTTCAAAAGCTTAAGGTCCCATGGGTTAGCCCATATGAGCCAGGTTTGACCACCTAGGCACAAAAAAAAAAAAAGAAAAAGAAAATTTTTTTGGGCTTTTAGTCAAAGAGAAATCCCTCTTACCAAGAGCATACAAAAATGGTTCCATGCCTCTTTTGAGTTGATTGGACCATACAAAAGAAAATTCCAAGCCCCATGAGCTTCCAAAAATCAAACCATCCAGCCTCATCTACCAAATTGAGCCAAATTCTTGAAATTGACATTCCATCAAACCAAATCCTGGTCCCCTAACTTGCCACATACAGCCTGTTAGGTCACAAGACCAAAACCAAAAACCAAAACCTGATCCCCTAACTTGCCACATACAGCCTGTTAGGTCACAAGATCAAAACCAAAATTGATCCCCCAACATTCCACATACAGCTTGTTGGGTCACACGATCAAAACCAAACCTGACCCCTAACCTGCCACATATAGCCTGTTAGGTCACAAGGTCAAAACCTAAATCCACATCCCTAATGTCATCTTCAAAACTTTGCCTCGAGATGGTACGTGATCCCCTTCACTACCAAAATTCCCCTGGAAGCTCAAAAGGCTACAAATACCAAAAAGAAAGATTGCTCAAAGACTCTTGGTCAAGTCACAGGCTCTCCTTCAAAAATCTCTTCGAGGCACATCGACTACAAAAGTTAAGCAACTCGCCGCTGTACCTCGAGGGGGCATTTGTTGACACCAAAAATGTCACTTTGCCTTTTCAAGATCCAAAGAGCTACATGAAGTCGCAACCTGCCATAAATAGGCAATGCTGCTCCAAAAATCAAATCTTGTCAGAATCAAACAAAAACTGCAAGATTCTTCCAGACAGCCAAAAGAGGAGTACACAAGAAGTTTCGAGCCATTTCAAAATCATTTGGCCTAACTTCGCTTCTCCGACAGCCGAAAAGGAGCTCTCGGCGACAAATGCTCTCCGGGACCATGGTTTCCAAGACAGAGCCTATGGATCATCTTAAAATGACTCCAATAGGTTCCCTGTCAAATTTCAAGTCAATCGGACATCGATTGACCGCACATCAAACCGCGACATCTTCATCGCGACAAAAAGCAAGTCTACAGGTGATAGGACCCCAAACGGCTTCGAAACTCAAACAAAAGCCTATGGTTGGTCTTATTTATTGCTCAGGAGGCTTCACACCAAATTTCAGGTCATTCCGACATCGTTTGGCCCAGTTTCAGCTTCTGACGGAAAATCGGCAGCTCTGCGCGACAAAGTCTTCGGCTTTCTCAGGAAATTGGAAACTTTGCAAAATAAAATTCAAGGATTCTCATCAGGTTTCCTACAAAGAAATTAGGCCAATAAATGGTCAAAATGTCAAGGAAAAGTACAGAAGAAAAAAGAATAAAAAAACAGCAAAAACGGACGCAAAATGGGACACGAAAGGGGGAAAACCCCCCAGGGTCGCAGGCCCCTGCGACCCTGGCCCAAGGTCGCAGGCCCCTGCGACCCTGGGCCAGGGTCGCCGGCGACCTTGGAACCCGGGGTCGCCGGGAAAGCCCCGAAAACCCCGGTTTTCGCCGTTTTTTCGCGATTCGAGGAGCCCAGCCTCTGGTACTTTCCAAAATTCATGCTTTTGAGACACCAAGTCCTCTAACATCCGTCCAAAACACGGGTAAATCATCAAGAATATCGAAAACAATATTGATCGCCACCCGGTCAACCAAAAAAAGTGTGCTTTCTACCCGACCGATCGAGAAATCGACAGGACAGATGGCACCGACCCGCTGTTGGCAACAAACACCTGAAATTACATGATCATCTGATGTCAATCTACATGAAGATCCATCGATGATCATCAACAGAAGAATCTCAAAAGACGTGGCACGGCCCGCGACTCTTCAGCTGCTCGGCGACCACTTAATGCGATTAATTGACTAGCTTTATTACAGTCATTAATCCATTTCTTTGGACGGCCCAATCAGAAGCAAGCATTCGGGAGTTACAAGTCAAGAGATTCATGGCATTTAACCCATGAAACTCCTCCCATCATGGCGATTAAAGGCGATTAAATGCCCTCAATCTCCTCCGGCCAATCAGAAGCCAAGAAAAAGGAGTTACAAAATAAATAATTCAATTTTGTAACTCCTCCCATTATGCGGCTTAATGACAATAAAAGCCCATAAACCCACCTAAAAGGCTACCTAAAAGCCTATAAATAGGAGGGCTCTCCAAGAAGAAAGAACATCACAGAGCATCAGAAACATCAGAGAAAAAAGCACAAGCACACAGACAGAAATCCAGAGAAAGGAAAAAGAGAGAAAACTCTGCGGAAGTTCTACACCGGCCACCGCAACAAGGTGACAAAAGTCCCTTGGGGGGTACCCCCCCCCAAGGTCCTTGCCTTCTCCTCCTGCCTCCAATGGCTTAGATATGGCTTTTCAGCCCGTCTACTCGGCTTTTTATTGGACATAGGACCTTCCTTTGGTCTTTGTCCTCTAAAAACCCGAGGTTATAGCCAAGCCAAGCGAATCAAACATCCTCTGTTCTCATCTGCATGGATGATGGCGAAGCCCACATATGGCTTGCGACCGTCAATCTAAACGAGTCCCCCACAATCTCCTGAGAAGTTAGATCCTCCTTTTCTTGCTTTTCATTGTAGTTTGTATTTTTTTTTAAAAGAGACAAAAATCACAATTCTTGTCTTTCATTGTTGATAAGGATTGTAAATCGGCTATAAATGCCAAAATCGGCTATAAACGCCAAAAATCGGCTATAAACGCCAAAATCGGCTATAAATGCCAAAAAAATCGCCTTTCACGGCAAATCAAGAAAATGTCTCTTTTCTTAAATATATGTGCAATGGAAAACTTGAAAGAAGTTGATTTCCTTTTTACTTGCGAAGGTTGATCTCCGGATCACCACTTGCAATTCCAAGTAAAAATAGAAAATCTGGCACACCCAAAAAAAAGAAATGTTGATGCACGCCCCCTTTTGCCCCCCGGTTACGAAAGGGTCGGAACCAAACGGACTCCCACGTCCGCCGACCTCGGTGGGAACCCGGGCATCGGGAGCGCGGTCCATCAGCCATCATCCACGCAGATGAGAATAGAGGATGCTCTTGATTCGCTTGGCTTGGCTATAACCTCAGGTTTTTAGAGGACAAAGACCAAAAGGAGGTCCTATGTCCAATAAAAAACCAAGTAGACGGGCTGAAAAGCCACGTCTAAGCCATTGGAGGCAGAAGGAGAAGGCAAGGACCTTGGGCGGGGGGTACCCCCCCAAGGGACTTTTGTAACCTTGTAGCGATGGTCGGTGTAGAACTTCCGCAGAGTTTTCTCTCTTTCTTTCTCTGGATTTCTGTGCTTTTTTTTTATCTTGGATCTGTCTTGTTTTTCCGATCTGGATTTCTTTGGAGTGCTCTCCTATTTATAGGCTCTTGGTAGCCATTTAGGAGAGTTTATGGGCTTTTATTATCATTAAGCCGCATAATGGGAGGAGTTACAGGATTTAATTCCTTTATTTTGTAACTCCTTTTTCTTGGCTTCTAATTGGCCGGAGGAGATTGAGGGCACTTAATCGCCTTTAATCGCCATGATGGGAGGAGTTTCATGTTTTAAATGTCATGAATCTCTTGACTTGTAGCTCCCGGATGCTTGCTTCTAATTGGGCCGTCCAAAGAAATGGATTAATGACTGTAATAAAGCTAGTCAAAAATCGCATTAAGTGGTCGCCGAGCAATTGAAGAGTCGCGGGCCGTGCCGCGTCTTTTGGGATTCTTCTGTTGATGATCATCGATGGATCTTCATGTAGATCGACATCGGATGACCATGTAACTTCAGGTATTGGTTGCCAAAGCGGGTCGGTGCCATCTGTCTTGTCGATTTCTCGATCGGTCGGGTAGAAGGCACACTCTTTTTGGTTGACCGGTTGGCGATCAATGTTGATTTTGATACTCTTGATGATTGACCCGTGATTTTGATGGATGTCAAAGGATTTGGTGTCTTAAAAGTATGAATTTTAAAAATCCCAGGGGTTGGACGCTTCGAATCATGAAAAACGACGAAAAAGGGGCTTTCGGGGCCCTCCCGGCGATCCCGGGCTCCAGGGTCGCAGGGGCCTGCGACCCTGGGGGGGTTTTCCCCCCTTTTGTCCCGTTTTGTGTCCGTTTTGATGTTTTTTTATTCTTTTTCTTCTGTATTTTTTTTTGAAATTTTTTATCATTTATTGGCCTGATTCCCTGTAGAAAATCTGATGAGAATCCTTGCATTTTGGTTTGCAAAGTTTCTATTTTTCCGAGAAAGCCGAAGACTTTGTCGCGCAGAGCTGCCGATTTTCCGTCAGAAGCCGAAACTAGGCATACGATGTCGAAATGAACTGAAATTTGGGGTGAAGCCTCCTGAGCAATAAATAAGACCAACATAGGCTTTTGTTAGAGTTTTGAAGCCGTTTGGGGTCCTATCGCCAGTAGACTTATTTTTATCGCGATGAAGATGTCGCGGCTTGATGTGCGGTCAACCAATGTCCGATTGACTTGAAATTTGATAGGGAACCTATTGGAGTCATTTTAAGATGATCCATAGGCTCTGTCTTGGAAACCATGGTCCCGGGGAGCTTCGCCGTCGAGAGGCCTGATTTGGCTTCCGAATGTCAAAGTCTGGTCAAATGTTGTCGAAATGACCTGAAATTTGACGTGTAGCCCTTTGTAAGCATCTTGAAGCCGTCCATGTGCTTTATCTGATGAGTGATGGACTCGGTGGCTCTCGCCGCCGAGAGGCTTGATTTAGCTGTTCAAGGGTTGATGTAGGGTCAAACGTTGGCGGTTTAACTCGAAACTTGATGTGGAGCCTTTTGGATGTATTTTGAGACCATCCATCGGCTCTGATCGAAGATTTGGTGTCTCCGATGCTTTCGCCGCCGGGAGCTCCTTTTCAGCTGCCGGAGAAGCGAAGTTAGGCCAAATGATTTTGAAATGTCCCGAAACTTCTTGTGTACTCCTCTTTTGGCTGTCTTGAAGGATCTTGCAGTTTTTGTTTGATTCTAACAAGATTTGATTTTTGGAAGTAGTATTGCCTATTTATGGCAGGCTGCGACTTCATGTAGCTTTCTGGATTTTGAAGAAGCAAAGTGACACATTTTTTTGGTGTCAACAAATGCCCCCTCGAGGTGCAGCGACGAGTTGCTTAACTTTTGTAGTCGATGTGCCTCGAAGAGATTTTTCGAAGGAGAGCTTGTGACTTGACCAAGAGTCTTTGAGCAGTCTTTCTTTTGGTATTTGTAGCCTTTTGAACTTTCAGGGGAATTTTATGGTAGTGAAAGGGATCACATACCATCTTGAGGCAAAGTTTTGAAAATGACATCAGGGATGTGGATTTGGGTTCTGACCTTGTGACCTAACAAGCTGTATGTGGCAGGTTAGGGGGTCGGGTTTGGTTTTGACCGTGTGACCCAACAAGCTATATGTGGAATGTTGGGGGGTCGATTTTGGTTTTGATCTTGTGACCTAACAGGCTATATGTGGCCAGTTAGGGGATAGGTTTGGGTTTTTCGTTTTGCTCTTGTGACCTAAAAAGCTGTATGTGGCAAGTTAGGGGACCGGGATTTGGTTTGATTTTTTGTGGAATGTCAATTTCAAGATTTTGGCTCAATTTGGTAGATGAGGCTGGATGGTTTGATTTTTGGAAGCTCATGGGGCTTGGAGTTCTTTTTTGTATGGTCCAATCAACTCAAAAGAGGCATGGAACCATTTTTGTATGCTCTTGGTAAGAGGGATTTCTCTTTGACTAAAAGCCCAAAATTTTTTTTGTGCCTAGGTGGTCAAACCTGGCTCATATGGGCTAACCCACGGGACCTTAAGCTTATGAAATGCTTAGATCTCATATGGTATCATTTTTGTAAAGAATATCTAAAAATATCTCCTTTGGATAGAGAATATCTAAGAATATCTTTATTTGGATAGAATCTCTCATGTTCCCTTTATTTTGGGAGAGAATATCTCAAGATATCTTTCTTTGGGAGAGAATATCTCAAATCTCTTATCTTTTGGGAGAAAATCTCTCATTGATTTCTTTTTGGGAGAGAATCCCTCAAGATATCTTTCTTTTGGGAAAGAATCTTTCTAATTTCTTTATTTTGGTAAGGTTACTAATTAGTAACACTTACCTCTTTCTTCTTTCCTTCTTTGGTTTGCTCTCTTCTATAAAAGCAAGGAGGAGGTTGGATCTCTTGCTCTTATTGCTTTCTTTTGCAACAATCCCAAGAGGGCTTCAAGACCAAGAGTTCTTCTTCTTCAAGATCTTCAAGACTTTTCTTCTTCTTCTCCATCAATGGCTTCAAGTAAGTTCCCTTTTTCAAGAAAACTCCATTTTAGGAAATAGGATGATAAAAAGTTCTTTCTTTTTTTATTTATTTCTTTTCTTTTCTTTTTTCTCTTTTTCACGTGTTCTCTTCTCTCTTTTTTTTGTTTACACATTGTTTTTTTTTTTTTTTTTATGCTTTCCTTTATTTTTTTTTTCATGTTATTTTTCTTTTTGTGGGCCGTACGGACAGATCCGAACGGATCTTACCGTACGGCCATGTGGCTTGTGGGTCAGCCCCCTTCCTCTCTTTTTTTTTATTTTCTTTCTCTTTTTTTTCGAGAAAGTTTCTTTTCTTTTTTTTTGTTTTTTTCTTTCTCCTTTCTCCTTTTTTTTTTGAGAAAGTTTCTCTTCTTTTTTGCTCATCATGATAATGCATTTTTTTTGGCAAACCAAGATGTTCATGCATGTATATTTTTTTGTAAATTGAATTGTAGCATGATGTGGTAGCATACCTGAAAGTTTTCGCAAATTTGGGAATTTGGAGCTCCAGCGATGTTGAGCCCTTCCTGATTTTGCGGAAACTTTGAGGTTTCGAAAGTTTGGAGTTTCGGAGCTCGCAACAATGTTGAGCCCATCTTCAAGCTTTCTATTTCTTTCGGAGTAGTTCCTTTTCTTCGGAATTGCCCCGGCATCATGTCAAAATTTCGCCAGATTCTTTTTAGCGAAATCGTGTCATTTTGATAATTGGTCTTCTTTTTTTCCATCCTTTGCAGGTGGTTCCTCCAGAACGAACAAGGGTAAAGAGCCTGCTACCAGCGTACCTCGTCGATCTGTTAGATCTTCTAATCCGGCCGTTCAGCAGGCTTGGGACAAGGTTCAGTATATTGAGAGAAATCTGGAAGAGTGCGACTCCCTCAACAGAGATGAGATGAGGCCGCGACTGATCGCTCTCAAGGGAGAGGAATTTTATAAGATCATGGTAAGCAGTCGTCCATGGGTGATGGAAGATCAGAGTGTTTTACCCAAGCCTACCTTCTTCTTTGGTGATGCCATCCCTGATGACATGACATACCAGAGGAGATGTTTTCAGTTCTCTTTCACAGCAGATGGTGAGAAGAAGACTGTTGCACCGGTCGACGTTTGATCGCATCGTCTCGATCATGAGCCTTGCCCCCATGTGCTCTAAGAGGGAAGATCCTCCAAGCTGGGTGAGAAGGACAAATGTAATCAAGACCGGGGTTTTTTCTGGATATGCGGAGAAGTCGCCTACTGACATGGACATGTTGATGCCCGCTAGTGGTTACCAGGGCTCTGATTATCCGTCGGTCAATTTGAGACCGGTGGGCCTTGGCATTTTTAGTGGTGACGGTAGCAATTGGGTGAAGCCTTTTCGATTTCGTGGCCGTTTCAGTGCTGACTCCGAGTGGAAGTCGTGGACTGATCACGTCCTGCTGATTGGTGGTGCCGTTTTGAAGGAAGCCGGGATTTTGATGCAGTCCGCACCTTTATGGAGACCGTGATCTTTTCCAACGAGGCCTTCATGGCTATGCTGGAGTCATTCCTTCCACAAACCAATACCTTCATTGTGACGAATGGTGAGATTGGTTTCTCTTTGAAGGAGCTGAGCGCCATTACTGGATTGCCCATCCTTGGCAAACTCTATGAGGAGTTTATGCTGATCGACAACGTCCTTGAGGAGCAGTCTGAGGAGTTCAGGCTTCTGTACTTTTAGCTTGTTGCCTTCTATGATCTTTTGAAGGAGAAGGAAGGCTTGAAAATTAGATCCAGCAGTTGGAAGAGTTTTAACTCTTCTTCTCCTAACTTCTTTGAAAATGGGGAGTCTTCTGATAGCATGACCTGGGAAGACAGGGCTAAGGATCCGTGTTCGAAGAAGATTTTGGCTATGCAAGAAGAGTTGAGAGATTTCGGTGCGAGTACAAATGCCATATGTCCTGACATTGCACTGCGGAGAGATCTCGCTGTTTACCTCACTTATTGGCTTGGTGAGGCCATTTTTGCTGGAGGAGTTGGAACGCACATCAGGCCGCATTGTATTTTTCCGGCTTGTCAGATGGCGTTTGGAGAGCAGCTTGCTTTGGTGCCAGCTCTCTACTCCTACTTGTGTACCAAACTGCAGGCTGCTGCTTTTTTAGTTCGGCTTGGGCTCCCTATGATTAGGTTATTTTCAGCCCACATCTTTTATTCATGGTATGTGTACCACTGTCCTGGCTTCCATCGGCTGGGTGCTGCACAGGATGATGATCCTCTGATGATTCGGCTGGCTAAGGGCAAAGCCGTGTCCGAATCACTTTTGTTTGCCTGCATGAGGATCCGACGGTTCAGGGACGTCGAGATGGGGCAGTCTTCAGTGAAGCTTTCTACGGATTGCGGAAGAAGGCTTTTGATTTTGGCGCCTCCCGTGACTCTACCAGAGCGGGGTCGGGAAGGCATTACTCCTTGACAAATGCAGAGAAGGAGTGGTTTTCAGCATACGTGTCGGCACGATGGTGTACCATAAACATCTTTTCGTCGATATCCAGCCGTATGTACCTTCTCGCTTTGCTCTACAGTTGGGCTTTTCTCAAGGCGTTGTTAGAGCGCCTTCAAGCATGGTGAAGCCCTTTGGAGGTTTACAGGACGGGAGAAATGCATGGGCTTTCTATAGTGATGAAGACACTACTGCCATGATCTCTTATCCTATGCTGTCGACTTCCCGGACTGCCGGCTTTGCGAAGTGGTTCGCGGAGAGCTTTTCGGCATATCGGGGGCTTTCCAAAAGGAGCTTGATGTGAAGCTGTCATCTGGAAAGAGCCTTGGAAAGTCGGATGGCGTCCGGCAAAAGGAAGTTTGGGCCTTCCTTTCTGGAGAGAAGCACAAGATAGGCTTTCTCGGTGACCAGGGCATCATTGGTTTTGAAGCTGTTCGAGAAATACCTGATGAGGCTTTAGAGCAGTTAGAATAGGAGGAAGCCGAACTTGAGGCTTGGATGCAAGCGGCGCAAAGGCAAGCTTCCGTGGAGTCTACTGGCAAGAGTAGACCATCCAGTGTGGAGTCAAGTGGGAAACCTAACTCTGACAGCGGGGGCAGGTTCTTCTAAGAAGCAAACCCACAAAAGTAAGAGGAAGAGGAGCCATCATCGCAGCAAGGGGCAACATGAGGACTCTCCTGACTTAGAAGTCCCACTTACTATCAATGAGGAGGTGCCAGGGAATGCTGATGAGCCTCTGGAAAAGAGAAGCCGAGAAGAAGAGGCTGTCGGTGAAGGTATGATTCTTCCTTTTTCTCTTTCCATTTCTTTTCATGGGATTTTTCCATGTCTTGATTTGTTTTCTCCCCTACTGCTTCCTTTTTTTTTTTAGCGGAGGAAGACTTGGCGATGCCTGAGGTTCCAACCGATGAGGCGGTGACGGATCCGGTCGCGGCACTAAAAGAAGAACCGAGGAACTCTGGAGTGATTCCAGAATCTCCAACTGGTATGACTTCTTTTTTGCTTTCTTTATTTTGTCTGTGACTTAGTTTGCTAACATTTTTCTTGTCAGCTGACTTGCCACAGGATTCTGATGACTTTGAACCATCAATGGACGCAAATGTTGATGATGCTTCCGATGAGTTCATGGAGGAAGAGAGTCTTCCGCCAGTCGTCGAAGAAGGTATTTTGTAGTAATAACCCTGATAATGATTTCCAAACAGGATCATATTCATACCTTTTTGTGTTTCTTTGGCAGGTTTTGAAGTGACAGAGGAGAGTCCGTCGCTTGCTTCAGAACCAGAGTAAGAGATGCCAGAGGTCGATCCAGAGGTAGAGACTCCTAGGACCAGTTCTGACACTATTGAGGAGATACCTCGTGCTGAGATTCCTTCCTGAGCAGCTCCAACTAGAAAGAGTTCTTTTGTTACTCTTCCAACGGGTGATGACATGAGCAGCCAACCAACGGAGTTAGGCGAATCTTTAGCTGGGCCATCTCTTCTTTTTACGAAGAAGGTGGTGGTGCGGGTTCTGAGCTCTTGGATTGAGACTCTCCTTTCTGGGCACTTGGATGCCGGATTTGGCATGATCCAACATGTGCAGGAGATTCTTGGTGATGCCGAAGAGGCTGGTCTGGATGTCACAGGTGCCAGGGCGATCGTTGATAGGATCATTGCACTGGGTGACAAGTGGTTTGAGACCATGGGTTTTGCTGACGACCAGTT
The DNA here is from genome assembly GCA_012931725.1 of Litsea cubeba. Lineage (NCBI taxonomy): Eukaryota > Viridiplantae > Streptophyta > Magnoliopsida > Laurales > Lauraceae > Litsea > Litsea cubeba. The sequence continues at coordinate 34,021,897 of CM022955.1, read as the reverse complement.
CTTCAAGGAGATGTTCCTGGACCCTGCTGATAAGGCTAAGTCTGGCCTGAATGAGGCTACACAAAGCAGGAGGCAGATAGTCTGAGAGAAGACTTAGAAAAGCTAGCCATCATTGGGCTAACACATGACCTTAAGATCCTTGATAGGGAGGTTGATGAGGCCAGGAAACGTCTTGAGAATTTGAATGGACAATTCGCTGCCAAGTGGGCTGCTATAACAGAGGCTCGCGATAGGGAGAGTGCTCTGATTCGCCGGGTTGCAGATGCTGATCGAGTCCTTGAAAGGAAATTTCAAGAGGACAAACAATGGAGAACTACTCGGGATAAGCTTCCCGGTGTGAATGAAGGGTTACAGCTCACCCCAGCATCTCATGGCAAGTTCCTGAAGAAGCGTGCCCTGGAATCTCTGACGGCTGAGGCCAAAAGTTTGCTTGAGGAGCTGAAATCTTGGCTGGAGACCATCTTTGGCTGAGCTTCTGATTTTTGTAGCAGAAACTATCCTTCTTCTTTTTTTTTGGTACCACATGTATTTTTTTTTTGTACTCTCTTTTTTTTTGTAGTGTTTGTGAACACTTTCTTTTTTTTGGTACCGCATGTATTTTTTTGGTACTCATTTTTTTTTGTTTTCCCTACATTCACTTAAATCTTTTTGTGATGAAAGCAATTGCTAAATGGGATGCTTTTTTTTGTTTTGTTTTCCCTACGCTCACTTAAATCTTTTTTTGATGAAAGCAATTGCTAAATGGGATGCATTTTTTTTTGTTTTCCCTACGCTTACTTAAATCTTTTTGTGATAAAAGTAATTGCTAAATGGGATTTGATCAAAAGCTTGTCATTTTGTGAAAATCTTTTGTCAAATGATTGTTTTGGCATGGGAGCCAGATTTTGTTTGTGGCATGGAAGCCGATTTTGGCATTGATAGTCGGTTTATGGCATTTATAGCCTGTTTTGGTGGCATCTATAGCCGAGTTTTTGGCATTGATAGCCGAGTTTTTTTTTGTGGCATTGATAGCCGAGTTTGTGGCATTTATAGCCTGTTTTGGTGGCATTTATAGCTGGTTTGTTTTGCGCATCTATAGCCATTTTGGTTTTCAAAAATGCAAGTATCGACTAAAATTCGCCTCCCTGCTGAATGGTCTTGCAAGTATCGATGGAATGTCGCATCCTTGCTCATTCAGTTGCGAGTATCAATGGAATGTCGCATCCTCGCAGATTTGGGTGCAAGTATCGATGGAATGTCGCATCCTTGCTTTAAAAAAATTTTGGTTTTGCGGGTACTGACTTGATGTCGTTTCCCCACAATTTTTAAAATTTGTGGTTTTCTCGAACCTTTGGGTTATGGATATCAACTGAAATGTTGCGTCTCCATGGTTTTTTTGGTTTTTTCGAACCTTTGAAATTTGGGTTGTGGATATCAACTGAAATGTTGCATCCCACGGTTTTGGATTTTGCAAGTATCGACGAAATGTCGCTTCCCTGTGATTTTGGAAGTGTCGAACGTGGTTCGCATGCTTCCGATTTGTGCGAGTATCAACTAAGCGTCGCTTCCCCTCGATTTTTGAAAAACCATTTTTTGTTTAAAGACACGAGGGTCATAAGTTTTCGCCTAAAACCATTTTGGCAATAAAAGGCAGGGTGGACTAGGGTGGAAATCACTGAACCCGGATTTTGTTTCAAACCATGAATTTTGGGTTTCAAGGGTTGAAAATTTTGGTCAAGTTAGGGAAAGGTTCCTAAACTTGGATTTTTTTTGAACAATGAAACGATGAAAGTAAGCATTGTTTAAATTTCTAGAAATTTCAACATTTGATATGAAAATTCTAAAAAAGAGTGGGTTTAGCGAGCGAGTACCTGGAAACCGGTTTTGGCCGTACAGGCATTGCTCTTACCCAGTTGGGTAAGTCTTCAATGGTAGTACCACTTTAAGAACTTGCCGTTGACGGGCAGCATACATTTGTCACCTTCCATGTTTAGGAGTGCGTATGCGCCGTTGGAGAAAACCTTGTCGATGACATAGGGTCCCTCCCATTTGGCTCAAACTTGCCTTTAGACTTGTGAGCGAAGACCATTGGTCTTTTTACTGCAAGAACCAAGTCACCCTTTTTGTAGGCGCGTTGCCTGACTTTTTGTCGAAAGATCCTACCATGCGTGCTTGGTAAAGTTCAATGCTTTGTCGAGTTTCGAGCCGTCTCTCATCGAGATTGTCCAGCTCATGGAGTCCCAATTTGACATTGCTTTCTTGAGTCATGTTATTTTGTAAGGATACCCTCAAGGAAGGAATTTGTACTTCCAAGGGCACAACAGCCTCGCATCCATAGACCAAGGAGAATGGTGTGCTATGGGTTGGTCCTCGAACGGTGGTTCGATAGGCCCATAAAGCTTCAGATAGTTTGTCGCTCCAGTCTCTTTTGTGACTAGAGACCATTTTTTTTAAGGATTTTGCAGAGTATCTTGTTAAAAGCTTCTGCTAATCCATTTGCTGCCGGATTGTATGGAGTCGAATGACAGCTTTGGATTTTGTATTTGTCGCAGAACCTATAGAATTGATGATCCCGGGATTGTGGTCCGTTATCATGGATGAATCTTTTGGGTATGCCGAAATGACAAATGATGTTAATGCACAGGAACTGAAGGACTGATGAGGTCTTCTTTTCGTTGAGCGCAAATGCTTCTGACCACTTGGAGAAATAATTCGTAGCGGCGAAGATGAAGCGATGACCTTTGCTTGAAGGGGGAGAAATAGGACCTATGATGTCCATACCCCAGGCTTCGAAAGGCCATGAAATCACTGTAGGATGTAGCCATTCTGGAGGCATGTGAATGTAATCTCCATGAACTTGGCATTGTTGGCAGCGCTTAGTAAATCGCATTGCGTCAGCTACCATGGTAGGCCAATAATAACCTAACCATTTTATCTGATCATAGAGCTTGGGACCAGCCTGATGAGCTCCGCAAAGGCCAGCATGAACTTCTTTGAGTGTTTCTTAAGCCTCTTGTTGTGACAAGCAGCATACAAGTACTCCGTTGAAGGACTTCCTGTAAAGCATTTTTAAAGGAATATCCAAATGAAAGCTTGGGGTTCGCCTTTGGATGCTTACCCGTTCTTTTGGATCTTCAGGTAGGATTCCGAACATAGTGTAATCAATAAACGGATCCCTCCAGTCGCCGATTGAAGGTTGAAGGATTGAAATCCGACTTCCAACCACTTGGTGGCATTCAGCAACTGCTTGGTGTGTGTTAAGAGGAGGAAGGATTCTTCTTTCGCACACTGTGATTTGCATGTTTTCCCCTTCCTAGATTGCCATAGATGCGACAAGTCCAGCTAGGGCATCTGCATGTATGTTTTCACCTCTACGAATGTGGGTGATGTGACAGATGTCAAACTTTTGCAGAAGTGATTGTGCTTTGTTGTAGTAAGGCAGCAAAACTGGCTTCCTGACTTCAAATTTCTGATTCATCTGGTCGACGATCAGTTGAGAGTCTCCAAAGACTTCTAGCATGGTGATACCGGATTTGATGGCGAGTTCCAATCCTAAGATCAGAGCTTGATATTTTCCATCGATACTTTGCACCCCATCCGCGAGATGCGACATTCCACGATACTCGCAACCGAATGAGCAAGGATGCGACATTCCATCGATACTTGCAAGAACATTCAGCAGGGAGGCGACTTTTAGTCGATACTTGCATTTTTTTGAATCAAACAGGCTATAAATGCCACAAACCGGCTATCAATGCCACCAAAACAAAACCGGCTATCAATGCCATAAACAAACAAAAAAAATTGGATTTAAAAAAAAAACCCGGCTATCAATGCCACCAAAAAAAAAAAAAACCGGCTATCAATGCCACCAAAACAAAACAGGCTATCAATGCCACAAACCGGCTATCAATGCCACCAAAATTGGCTATAGATGCCACACAAAAAAAAAAAAAACTCGGCTATCAATGCCACAAGAAAAGCTGGCTCTCATGCCAAAATTGGCTTCCATGCCAAAACAAAAAACCTGGCTTTCATGCCAAAACAATCACTTGACAAAAGATTTTCACAAAAAAGACACCTTTTGATCGAATCCCATTTAGCAATTACTTTTATCACAAAAAGATTCAAGTGAGCGTAGGGATAACAAAAAGAAGAGCATCCCATTTAGCAATTACTTTTATCACAAAAGATTCAAGTGAGCGTAGGGGATAACAAAAAAAAAAAAAGAGAAAAGAGTACCAAAAAAAAAATATACATGTGGTACCAAAAAAAAAGAGAGAGAAAGTGTTCACAAGCACTAAAAAAAATAAGTACCAAAAAAAATACAAATGGTACCAAAAAAAAAAGAAAAGAGAGAAGGATGGTTTCTGTAAAAAAAAAAATTATATACAGGAGCTCAATCAAAAATGGTCTCCAGCCAAGAGTTCAGCTCCCAAGCAAAACTTTTAGCCTCAGCCGTCAAGGATTCCAAGGCACGCTTCTTCAGGAACCTGCCATGAGATGCTGGAGTGGGCTGTACCCCTTCTCTCACACCAGGAAGCTTGCCTCGAGCAGTTTGCCATTGTTCATCCTCATCAGACTTCCTTTTGAGAACCCGTTCGGCATCTGCAACCTGGTGAATCAGGGCACTCTCCCTGTCGCGAGCCTCTATTATGGCAGTCCACTTGGCAGCAACTTGTGCCTGCAAATGCTCAAGGCGTTTCCTGGCCTCATCGACCTCCCTGTCAAGGATGTTGAGGTCATGTGTCAGCCTGATGATGGCTATCTCTTCTAAGTTCCTCTTTCGGACTGCCTGCTTCCTGCTTTCTGTAGCCTCATCCAGGTCAGACTTAGCCTATCAGCAGGGGTCCAGGAACATCTCCTTGAAGAACTGGTCATCAGCCAAACTCACGGTCTCAAACCACTTGTCACCCAGTGCAATGATCCTATCAACGATCGCCCTGGCACCTGTGACATCCAGACCAGCCTCTTCAGCATCACTGAGAATCTCCTGCACATGCTGGATCATGCCAAATCCGACTTCCAAGTGCCCAGAAAAAGAGAGTCTCAATCCAAGAGCTCACAACTCGCACCACCACCTTCTTCGCAAAAAGAAGAGATGGCCCAGCTGAAGATTCGCCCAACTCCGTTGGTCGGCTGCTCATGTCATCATCTGTTGAAAGAGTAACAAAAGAACTCTTTCCAGTTGAAGCTGCTCCTGCTCGGGAAGGAATCTCAGCGCGAGGAATCTCCTCAATATTGTCAGAGCTGGTCCCAGGAATCTCTACCTCTGGATCAACCTCTGGCAATCTCTTGCTCTGGAAGCGACGGATCCTCCTCTGCCACTTCAAAACCTGCAAAGGAAACACAAAAAGGTATGAATATGACCCTGTTTGAAAATCATTATCAGAGTTATAACTACAAAATACCTTCTTCGACGACTGGTGGAACACTTTCCTCCTCCATGAACTCATCGGAAGCATCATCAACATTTGCGTCTATCGATGGTTCAAAGTCATCGGAATCCTGTGGCAAGTCAGCTGACAAAAAAAAATGTGTTAGCAAACCGAGTCACAAACAAAAAAAAAAGGGGGAGCAAAAGAAGTCGTACCAATTGGAGATTTTGGATTTACTCCAGAGTCCCTCGGTTCTTCTTCAGGTGCCTCAACAGGATCCATCACCACCTCATCGGTTGGGACCTCAGGCATCACCAAGTCTTCCTCTGCTAAAAAAAAAAAAGAAGAAAAGCAGAAACAAGAAGCAAATCATAACATGGAAAAAATCCCATGAAAAGAAATGGAAAGAGAAAAAGGAAGAATCATACCTTCACCGACGGTCTCTTCTTCTCGGCTTCTCTTCTCTGGAGGCTCGTCAGCATCCACTGGCACATCCTCATTGATAGTAAGAGGAACTTCCAAGTTAGGAGAATCCTCATGCTGCCCCTGGCTGCGATGATGACTCCTCCTCCTCTTACCTCTGCGGGCTCGCTTCTTAGAGGAACCTGCCCCGCTGTCAGAGTCAGGTTTCCCACTTGACTCATCACTGGATGGTCTACTCTTGCCAGTAGACTCCACGGAAGCTTGCCTCTGTGCCGCCTGCATCCAAGCACCAAGTCCGGCTTCCTCCTGTTCTAGCTGCTCCAAAGCCTCGTCAGAAATTTCTCGAACAGCTTCAGAACCGATGACGCCCTGGTCACCGAGAAAGCCTATCTTGTGCTTCTCTCCAGAAAGGAAGGACCAAACTTCCTCTCGCCGGATGCCATCCGACTTTCCAAGGCCCTTTCCAGATGCCAGCTTCACATCAAGCTCCTTCCTGGAAAGTCCCCGATATGCCGAAAAGCTCTCCGCGAACCACTTCGCAAAGCCGGCAGTCCGGGAAGTCAGCAACACAGGATAAGAAATCATGGCTGTAGTGTCTTCAGCACTATAGAAAGCCCATGCATTTCTCCCGTCCTGTAAGCCTCCAAAGCGCTTCACCATGCTTGAAGGCGCTCCAACAACGCCTTGAGAAAAGCCAAGCTGCAAAGCAAAGCGAGAGGGTACATACGGCTGGATGTCGACGAAAAGATGTCTGCGGTACACCATCGTGCCGACACGTATGCTGAAAATGCCACTCTCTCTCTGCATTTGTCAAGGAATAATGCCTTCCCGACCCCGCCCTGGTAGAGTCTCGGGAGGCACCAAAATCAAAAGCCTTCTTCCGCAACTCCGGAGAAAGCTTTACTGAAGATTGCCCCATCTCGATGTCCCTGAACCGTCGGATCCTCATACGGGCAAACAAAAGTGATTCGGACACGGCGTTGCCCTTAGCCAATCGAATCATCAGAGGATCATCATCCTGTTTAGCACCCAGCCGATGGAAGCCAGGACAGTGGTATACATACCACGAATAAAAGATATGGGCTGAAAATACCCTATTCATGGGAAGCCCCAGCCGAACCAGAAAAGCAGCAGCCTGCAGTTCGGTACACAGGTAGGAGTAAAGAGCTGGCACCAAAGCAAGCTGCTCTCCAAACGCCATCTGACAAGCCGGAAAAATACAATGCAGCCTGATGTGCGTTCCATCTCCTCCAGCAAAAATAGCCTCACCAAGCCAATAAGTAAGGTAAACAGCGAGATCTCTCCGCAATGCAATGTCAGGACATATGGCGTTTGTACTTGCACAAAAATCTCTCAACTCTTCTTGCATGGCCAAGATCTTCTTTGAACTTGGATCCTGAGCTCCGGCTTCCTGGGTCACGCTATCAGAAGACTCCCTGCTATCAAAAAAGTTGGGGAATGAAGAGCTAAAACTCTTCCAACTGCTGGATCTAACTTTCGAACCCCCCTTTTCTTTCAAAAAATCATAGAAGGCGACGAGTTGAAAGTATAAAAGCCTGAACTCCTCAGACTGCCCCTCGAGGACGCTGTCAATCGGCATAAACTCCTCATAGAGTTTGCCGAGGATGGGCAATCCGGTAATGGCGCTCAACTCCTTCAAAGAAAAACCAATCTCACCATTCGTCACAACGAAGGTATTGGTTTGTGGGAGGAATGACTCCATCATAGCCATGAAGGCCTCGTCGGAAAAGATCACGGTCTCCCTAAAGGCGCGGACCGCATCAAAAATCCCGGCTTCCTTCAAAACAGCGCCACCAATCAGCAGGACGCGATCAGTCCACGACTTCCACTCGGAGTCAGCATTGAAACGGCCTCGAAGTCGAAAAGGCTTGATCCAATTGCTGCCGTCACCACTGAAAATACCAAGGCCCACCGGTCTCAAATCGACCGACGGATAATCAAAGCCCTGGTAGCCGCTGGATGGCATCAACAGGTCCATGTCAACAGGCGACCTCTCCGTATATCCAGGAGAACCGCCAACAAAAACCCCGGTCTTGATTACATTTGTCCTTCTCACCCAACTTGGAGGATCTTCCCTCTTAGAGCACGTGGGGGCAAGGCTCATGATCGAGATGGTGCGATCAAACGTCGACCGGGTAGCAACAGTCTTCTTCTCACCATTTGTTGTGAAAGAGAACTGAAAACATCTCCTCTGGTATGTCATGTCATCAGGGATGGCATCACCAAAGAAGAAGGTAGGCTTGGGTAAAACACTCTGATCTTCCATCACCCATGGACGACTGCTTACCATGATCTTATAGAATTTCTCTCCCTTGAGAGTGATCAGTCGCTTCCTCATCTCATCTCTGTTGAGGGAGTCGCACTCTTCCAGATTTCTCTCAACATACTGGACCTTCTCAAAGGCCTGCTGAACGGCCGGATTAGAAGTTCTAGAAGATCGACGAGGTACGCTTGTAGCAGGCTCTTTACCCTTGTTCGCTCTGGAGGAACCACCTGAAAAGGATGGAAAAGAAAAAGATCAAACATCAAAATGACAGAATCTCGCTAAAAAAAAATCTGGCGAAATTTTGACATGATGACGGGGCAATTCCGAAGAAAAGGAACTATCCCGAAAGAAATAGAAAGCTTGAAGATGGGCTCAACATCGCTGCGAGCTCCGAAACTCCAAACTTTCGAAACCTAAAAGTCTCCGCAAAATCAGGAAGGGCTCAACATCACTGCGAGCTCCAAATTCCCAAATTTGCGAAAACTTTCAGGTATGCTATCACACATCATGCTACAAATTTAATTTACAAATTAAAGGCATGCATGAACATCTTGATTTGCGAAAAAAAAATGCATTATCATGATGAGCAAAAAGAAAAAAAAAAAAAAGAAACTTTCTCTAAAAAAAAAAAAGAGAGGGGGAAAGAAAAAAAAAAAAGAAAGAAAAAGAAACTTTCTCTAAAAAAAAGAGGGGAAAGAAAACAAAAAAAAAGAAAGAAAAGAAACTCTCTCAAAAAAAAAGGGGGAGGGAAAGAAAAAAAAAGAAGAAAAAAAAAAATGAGGGCTGGCCCACAGGCCACGTGGCCGTACGGCCAGATCCGTACGGATCTGTCCGTACGGCCCACACAAAAAAAAAACATGAAAAAAAAAAGAAAAGAAAGAAAAAAAAAACACGTGTAAAAAAAAAAGGGGAAGCAAACACGTGGAAAAGAAAAAAAAAAGAAGAAGAAAAGAAAAGAAAGAAACAAAAAAGAGAAAGAACTTTATTTTTCCTACAATGGAGTTTTCTTGAAAAAAAAAAAGGGGAGAACTTACTTGAAGCCATTGATGGAGAAGAAGAAGAAAAGTCTTGAAGATCTTGAAGAAGAAGAACTTTTGGTCTTGAAGCCCTGTTGAGATTATTGCAAAAGAAAGTAATAAGAGCAAGAGATCCAACCTTCTCCTTGCTTTTATAGAGGAGAGCAAACCAAAGAAGGAAAGAAGAAAGAGGTAAGTGTTACTAATTAGTAACCTTACCAAAAGAAAGAAATTAGAAAGATTCTTTCCCAAAAGAAAGATATCTTGAGGGATTCTCTCCCAAAAAGAAATCAATGAGAGATTTTCTCCTAAAAGATATAATCTATGACGGATTCTTTCCCAAAAGAAAGATATCTTGAGATATTCTATCCCAAAAATAAAGGGATCATGAGAGATTCTCTCCAAGTAAAGATATTCTTAGATATTCTCTATCCAAATGAGATATTTTTGGATATTCTTTACAAAAATGACACCATATGAGATCTAAGCTATTTCAAAAGCTTAAGGTCCCATGGGTTAGCCCACATGAGCCAGGTTTGACCACCTAGGCACACAAAAAAAAAAAAAAAAAGAAAAAGAAATAAATTTTGGGCTTTTAGTCAAAGAGAAATCCCTCTTACCAAGAGCATACAAAAATGGTTCCATGCCTCTTTTGAGTTGATTGGACCATACAAAGAAAATTCCAAGCCCCATGAGCTTCCAAAAAATCAAACCATCAAGCCTCATCTACCAAATTGAGCCAAATTCTTGAAATTGACATTCCATCAAACCAAATCCTGGTCCCCTAACTTGCCACATACAGCCTGTTAGGTCACAAGACCAAAACCAAAAACCAAAACCTGATCCCCTAACTTGCCACATACAGCCTGTTAGGTCACAAGATCAAAACCAAAATTGATCCCCCAACATTCCACATACAGCTTGTTGGGTCACACGATCAAAACCAAACCCGACCCCCTAACCTGCCACATATAGCCTGTTAGGTCACAGGGTCAAAACCCAAATCCACATCCCTGATGTCATCTTCAAAACTTTGCCTCGAGATGGTACGTGATCCCTTTCACTACCATAAAATTCCCCTGGAAGCTCAAAAGGCTACAAATACCAAAAAGAAAGACTGCTCAAAGACTCTTGGTCAAGTCACAGGCTCTCCTTCAAAAAATCTCTTCGAGGCACATCGACTACAAAAGTTAAGCAACTCGCCGCTGTACCTCGAGGGGGCATTTGTTGACACCAAAAATGTCACTTTGCCTTTTCAAGATCCAAAGAGCTACATGAAGTCGCAACCTGCCATAAATAGGCAATGCTGCTTCCAAAAATCAAATCTTGTCAGAATCAAACAAAAACTGCAAGATTCTTCCAGACAGCCCAAAGAGGAGTACACAACAAGTTTCGGGCCATTTCAAAATCATTTGGCCTAACTTCGCTTCTCCGACAGCCGAAAAGGAGCTCTCGGCGACAAAAGCTCTCCGGGACCATGATTTCCAAGACAGAGCCTATGGATCATCTTAAAATGACTCCAATAGGTTCCCTGTCAAATTTCAAGTCAATCGGACATCGATTGACCGCACATCAATCCGCGACATCTTCATCGCGACAAAAAGCAAGTCTACAGGTGATAGGACCCCAAACGGCTTCAAAACTCAAACAAAAGCCTATGGTTGGTCTTATTTATTGCTCAGGAGGCTTCACACCAAATTTCAGGTCATTCCGACATCGTTTGGCCCAGTTTCAGCTTCTGACAGAAAATCGGCAGCTCTGCGCGACAAAGTCTTCAGCTTTCTCAGGAAATTGGAAACTTTACAAAATAAAATGCAAGGATTCTCATCAGGTTTCCTACAAAGAAATCAGGCCAATAAATGGTCAAAATGTCAAGGAAAAGTACAGAAGAAAAAAGAATAAAAAAAAAAAGCAAAAACGGACGCAAAACGGGACACGAAAGGGGGAAAACCCCCCCAGGGTCGCAGACCCCTGCAACCCTGGGCCAGGGTCGCCGGCGACCTTGGACCCCGGGGTCGCCGGGAAAGCCCCGGAAACCCCGGTTTTCGCCGTTTTTTCGCGATTCGAGGAGCCCAGCCTCTGGTACTTTCCAAAATTAATGCTTTTGAGACACCAAGTCCTCTGACATCCGTCCAAAACACGGGTAAATCATCAAGAGTATCAAAGACAGTATTGATCGCCACCCGGTCAACCAAGAAAAATGTGCTTTCCACCCGACCGATCGAGAAATCGACAGGACAGATGGCACCGACCCGCTGTTGGCAACAAACACCTGAAATTACATGATCATCTGATGTCGATCTACATGAAGATCCATCGATGATCATCAACAGAAGAATCTCAAAAGACGTGGCACGGCCCGCGACTCTTCAGCTGCTCGGCGACCACTTAATGCGATTAATTGACTAACTTTATTACAGTCATTAATCCATTTCTTTGGACGGCCCAATCAGAAGCAAGCATTCGGGAGTTACAAGTCAAGAGATTCATGGCATTTAACCCATGAAACTCCTCCCATCATGGCGATTAAAGGCGATTAAATGCCCTCAATCTCCTCCGGCCAATCAGAAGCCAAGAAAAAGGAGTTACAAAATAAACAATTCAATTTTGTAACTCCTCCCATTATGCGGCTTAATGACAATAAAAGCCCATAAACCCACCTAAAAGGCTACCTAAAAGCCTATAAATAGGAGGGCTCTCCAAGAAGAAATAACATCACAGAGCATCAGAAAAATCAGAGAAAAAAAGCACAAGCACACAGACAGAAATCCAGAGAAAGGAAAAAGAGAGAAAACTCTGCGGAAGTTCTACACCGGCCACCGCAACCAGGTGACAAAAGTCCCTTGGGGGGTACCCCCCCCAAGGTCCTTGCCTTCTCCTCCTGCCTCCAAATGGCTTAGATGTGGCTTTTCAGCCCGTCTACTTGGCTTTTTATTGGATATAGGACCTCCTTTTGGTCTTTGTCTTCTAAAAACCCGAGGTTATAGCCAAGCCAAGCGAATCAATAGCATCCTCTGTTCTCATCTGCATGGATGATGGCGAAGCCCACATATGGCTTGCGACCGTCAATCTAAACGAGTCCCCCACAATCTCCTGAGAAGTTAGATCCTCCTTTTCTTGCTTTTCATTGTAGTTTGTATTTTTTCAAAAGAGACAAAAATCACAATTCTTGTCTTTCATTATTGATAAGGATTGTAAATCGGCTATAAATGCCAAAAATCGGCTATAAACGCCAAAATCGGCTATAAACGCCAAAAATCGGCTATAAACGCCAAAATCGGCTATAAATGCCAAAAAAAATCGCCTTTCACGGCAAATCAAGAAAATGTCTCTTTTCTTAAATATATGTGCAATGGAAAACTTGAAAGAAGTTGATTTCCTTTTTACTTGCGAAGGTTGATCTCCGGATCACCACTTGCAATTCCAAGTAAAAATAGAAAATCTGGCACACCCACAAAAAAAGAAATGTTGATGCACGCCCTTGCCCCCCGGTTACGAAAGGGTCGGACCCGACGGACTCCCACGTCCGCCGACCTCGGTAGAATCGAGCAGGAGCGTGGTCCATCAGTAGCGGGATGATCCTCACCTTTGAAGTGAGTCAGGAAGTGTGTCTCTAGCATGGCCCAGTTTTGGATGGAGTCCTCCAGCAGATTAGAGTACCAATCGAAGGCTGTACCTTTTAGGGTACTTGGAAAGAGGCGGATCTTGAGTGCATCTTTATCCGCGATAGCTCCCGTCAAGATCTTGAAGTGGATGACGTGCTATCTGGCTGATCATTTCCCGTATATGTTTGGAGAGTAAGATGCTTGAATTTTGTAGGGAACGGGACCGAGTCCATCCATAAGGGATATGGTAGCTTGATCCCATGCTCCTTGAGTTTATCCTCTTCTTTTGTTTTTGTGAGGATACCGTCTACGTCCTTTTTGGTAAGGGCACGTGACTCATTTTCTTCCCCATTTACCTCATCGCCTTGATGATTCGGAGGAGGTTCATTGTTCGCCTGATTTTGGAAGGCGAGGAGAAGGTTTTTCATCAGAGTTTCAATCCTTTGTTGGCCTTGTTCCAACTGCTGGATGCATGTGATCGCATCATCTTGAGGTGGATTACGGGGTGGTGGCTCAGAATTTGTAGCCAAGACGTTCATCCTTCGGGATTCGAATGAGGAAACTGTCCTGGTGACTGAGCTAAGGCTCATTCTTTTTTAAGAAGAGCTTGAGGAAGGATCACTCTGCCGTCCTTTGCTTGAAGGAGCAGGGGATTCTTCTGAATGTCTTCTTGTCCTGGAGACGCTGTGGGTCATCGGACATTGGACATGGATTTTTGTTGCCGACTTTTGGCGTCTTTTGGTTTTTCCAACCATATGGACGGCAGCAACTTGGTTGGGTCTTTCTTTTTCGACCCATTTGGGAGAGACTTGAAGTGTAGGAGGCTAGGTCTTTTGCTTTTCTAGTCTCTTTTGTCGATACGTCGTGCGGCGGCGTATACAACGAGCAATTTGAGCTTCGGTCAGCTCTGGCTGGGCTTTGACGATGAAGGATGTGCTCCCTCGGGCGCAGCAGCCGAGCCTGTCTTCTTCGTAGCTAGGCAAGGACAAGATGCGAGCCCGGTCCTTCGCCTGTTGCAGCGAAGGTTTGGATTTTTCAAGTTCAGCCCCTATAGAGATGAAGGGTCGAACGGCAGGATTGTAGGCCTTAGCAGATGTCTGCAGAGGCCTTGTGATGCATGACTTGATTTTGGGCTTGTAGGAACAAGCCAGCTCATGCTGGGTTGACTTGGGAGTCAGGTTGGAGATGGGTCTCTCCTCTTTCATGTAAGTAAGAGGGTAGGACTGGTTCTCCTTGAGTTATGCTGGCTTGGTGGATGTTTGGGACCTTCTTTGTTTTGGTGAAGGTCTTGGGGACCAAGTCTTGGGATAGACCTGGTCATTTGCGGGTTGAGGCTTCGTGGGGGTGACACGGGCTTCGGGCCTTCTGGTGCTCGCCTTTGGTGTCACGGTAGTGACACGTTGAGAGGCGACCTTCTACTTTTTGGAAGGAGCAGTTTGTTCTTCGGGAAGTGGGAATGGTCCCAGCGTCCCAAAGACAATAGTCTGGGGAGTCGAGGTCGACCCAGAGTTCAGAGAGTTGCCGAGGGAATCGACGCTTCGGCAGCCGATGGGGCGCTTGTAGGTGCGCATTGTTTGCTTCTGTTGAAGCATGAGCTGGTGCTTGTTTTCATCGAAGGTAATGGTTAGTGAAGCTGCCATTGTTAGTTTTCGAAAAGTTTCTGAAACAAGACCACATCCATTAGTAATTACAAGAATATAATGATCATAAATGGGAAGTTATATGGTTTTGTCTTTTCAAATTGCTCGAGGGAGATGACCCAAGCAATATGAAGAAGGCAGAACTGCCATAGAGGGTACAATTGTTCTGATCGCAGGTATGGTAAGCTCAGAATGAGCGTCCCAGTGACTGCTAGAAGCAATTGTGAACTGAAATTCGACTTATCAAGAAGCAGAGGTTGCTCGATATAAGAAGAATATAAAGTTGGAGTTACAAATGCGCCGGTCGCGAATACAGTAGACCCTGAAAGATTGTACTAGTACCGCTAGACACAAATGTTTTGAGACCACATCCATGAAATGAGATTCTCAGTTTTGAAAGGTCAAGATTGGATTCATCAAAGAGAGCAGATGGTATTCCGATCCAAATACGGTCTCAGCGATTTCCGCGAGCGCCAGTACTCAGAAGGAAATGAACCATAATTTCTCGGATCTGAATCCAAAAATGATGAGTTTTTTTTTTGAAAGGCCAAGATCGGGTTCATCAAAGAGAGCAAAAGGCATTCCAATCTGAACACGGGCTCAGCGATTTCCACGAGCGCCAGTGCTCAGAAAGGAGGAGACCAAAATTTCTCCAATCTGAACCCAAAATGGCGGAATTTTTTTTTTGAAAAGATTTTTTTTTTAAATCCTCTTTTTTTTAAAAAAAAATCTTTTTTTTATTTTTATATTTTTTCATTTATTTTTTTAAGATTTTTTTTGAAAATTTTTTATTTTTTATTTTTTATTTTAATTTTTTTATTTAAAAGACAAGAGAGTACACATAGGCCACCTAACCCGGTCTTATGAAATCTCGATTGATAGAATTGCCCCCAGGTAAGGGTAGGATTACTTAATGAACCCGTTTGGAGGACGCTTGCCTAGAACAGTCAAGCTGTCTCCACACTCTGGACAAGGCTTTTCTTGAATCAACCGTGATCAAAGGACGCATTTGGTTTAACCTTAGTGGTCTATGTCTTTTTTTTGTTTATATTTTTTTTTATATTTAATGAACTCATCGAAGAGAAATGATGGCCCTTTCCATAATTCGAACCAGCTTAACGATTTCCGCGAGCACAGAGACGAAACGAAAAGGATCAAAGTTTCTCAATTTTGAATCCAAAATGAAAAATCTGATTTTTTTTTGTTTTTTTTTTTTACTTTTTTTTTTTAGATTTTTAATGAACTCATCGAAGAGAAACGATGGCCCAAATTCTAATTCGAACAGGCTCAATAATTTCTGCGAGCACACGAACGAAAGGAAAGGATCAAAGTTTCTCAATTTTGAATCCAAAATGAGAAATCTTATTTTTTTTTTCTAATTTCTAATGAACTCATCGAAGAAAAAAAATGGCCATTTCCACAATTCGAACCGGCTCAACGATTTCCGCGAGCGATCAAAGTTTCTCAATTTTGAATCCAAACTAAGAAATTTGAATTTTTGATTTTTTTTAAAAGAGAAAGAGTGGAAATAAACTCAAAGAATTAGAAATTTCTAAAAAATCTCATCTCATTTTTTTTTAGATGCGGAATCCAAGATAGGCCACCAATTAGAAAGTTGCCAAGGAATCGAGAAAAGAAATATGAGCATAGAGCAAAAGATATGATATGCAAATATTTCATTTCTCATCTCCCGGATGCTTGCTTCTAATTGGGCCATCCAAAGAAATGGATTAATGACTGTAATAAAGCTAGTCAATTAATCGCATTAAGTGGTCGCCGAGCAATTGAAGAGTCGCGGGCCGTGCCGCGTCTTTTGGGATTCTTCTGGTGATGATCATCGATGGATCTTCATGTAGATCGACATCGGATGACCATGTAACTTCAGGTATTGGTTGCCAACAGCGGGTCGGTGCCATCTGTCCTGTCGATTTCTCGATCGGTCGGGTAGAAAGCACACTTTTTTTGGTTGACCGGTTGGCGATCAATGTTGATTTTGATACTCTTGATGATTGACCAGTGATTTTGATGGATGTCAAAGGATTTGGTGTCTTAAAAGTTTGAATTTTTAAAATCCCAGGGGTCGGACGCTTCGAATCGCGAAAAACGACGAAAAAGGGGCTTTCGGGGCCCTCCCGGCGATCCCGGGCTCCAGGGTCGCAGGCGGTTTTCCCCCCTTTTGTCCCGTTTTGCGTCCATTTTTTATGTTTTTTTATTTGTTTTTCTTCTATATTTTTCTTTGACATTTTTTATCATTTATTGGCCTGATTTCCCTGTAGAAAACCTGATGAGAATCCTTGCATTTTGGTTTGCAAAGTTTCTATTTTTCCAAGAAAGCCGAAGACTTTGTCGCGTAGAGCTGCCGATTTTCCGTCATAAGCCGAAACTAGGACAAACGATGTCGAAATGAACTGAAATTTGGGGTGAAGGCTCCTGAGCAATAAATAAGACCAACCATAGGCTTTTGTTTGAGTTTTGAACCCGTTTAGGGTCCTATCACCAGTAGACTTGTTTTTGTCGCGATGAAGATGTCGCGGCTTGATGTGCGGTCAACCGATGTCCGATTGACTTGAAATTTGAGAGGGAACCTATTGGAGTCATTTTAAGATGATCCATAGGCTCTGTCTTGGAAACCATGGTCCCGGGGAGCTTTGCCGCCGAGAGGCCTGATTTGGCTTCCGAATGTCAAAGTCTTGTCAAATGTTGTCGAAATGACCTGAAATTTGACGTGTAGCCCTTTGTAAGCATCTTGAAGCCGTCCATGTGCTTTATCTGATGATTGATGGACTCGGTGGCTCTCGCCGCCGAGAGGTTTGATTTAGCTGTTCGAGGGTTGATGTAGGGTCAAACGTTGTCGGTTTGACTCGAAACTTGACGTGGAGCCTTTTGGATGTATTTTGAGACCATCCATCGGCTCTGATCGAAGATTTGGTGTCTCCGATGCTTTCGCCGTCGGGAGCTCCTTTTCAGCTACCGGAGAAGCGAAGGTAGGCCAAATGATTTTGAAATGGCCTGAAACTTCTTGTCTACTCTTATTTTGGCTGTCTTGAAGGATCTTGCAGTTTTTGTTTGATTCTGACAAGATTTGATTTTTGGAAGTAGTATTGCCTATTTACGGCAGGCTGCGACTTCATGTAGCTTTCTGGATTTTGAAGAAGCAAAGTGACACATTTTTTTGGTGTCAACAATGGCCGGCTTCAAGATGATTACAAAGGGCTACACGTCAAGTTTTAGGTCTTTTCAGCAACATTTGACCAGAATTTGACTCTCAGAAGCCAAATCAGGCCTCTCGGCGGCGAAGCTCCTTGGGACCATTGTCACGCCCCGAAACCGGGACCTGCAGCGAACCGATCTCGGGGTGCGAAATTTTGGAATAATTTGAAACTTTTTGTTATAGTTCCCAAGATCCGCGTGAATGAGGATAATCACATAACAACACAATCAGAGTATATTTTTCGCGGAAGCTACACATGGTGTTACGACCCGGAATCCGTGGCCATCGGGTTCCGTGTCGCACGCAACCAATTCCATAAAGCCATCATAAACAGACTGGCATAAATCATAAATCATAACACACCGAGCTGGTAGTAACAAATCTATTATTTCCCATATATTCAAGTTACAATTAACAGATGTCTTAATTACAAACCCAAGAGAAAAGGCTGGTAAAGCCATACAAATATCCAACTAAACAGAAATACTACCCTCAATATTAGATACGGACTCCGGTGCCATACTTGACATCTAAATGATATCAACGGCAGCCCCTCACGTCAGACCGGCGGTCCCACCGCCTCCTCTGATCAGACACCTACAAACAGAAGAGAAGAAAACTGGCACCAAACAAAAAAGGGTCAGACACGACGGTCTGGCAAGCAAATAAACAAATAATATGAACAAAAGGAACATACATAAAACCTGACGAAATCATCGTGAAACCAAATGAAAAGTCTAAACAATAATGACAATAAAGCATGCTAAAATGATCGAAAGATAGAACATAAATATCAAAATAAGTAAAAGAACAATATCAGATATACGGATATCTCGAAAGATTAAAAGCCTGCATAAAACATTCCATCGTCGGAAATACATTTCAAATCCTGAATAATAGCGACAATATGATAAAGATCGATATCGTAAACATTAACGAATCTAAGCATAAAAAGTATAACCAACGGAAATCATAAACTAAAGCAATATACAGATAAAACACAGGCAACCACAATTAGCTAAATCCTCCTATTACCGAAGTAATAAGAGCAAACAGAGCGTAGCCACTGAACGTGGTACTAAAAATGGGATCGGAACCGTAGCCATACAAATGGGACCGGCAGATCAAAAGTATCAGAACCGTAGCCATACAAATGGGACCGGCAGATAATTACCGTTGCCATGGTCGGTACAGACAGAATCCAAGCTGCAGCTGGCGGACAGAGTAAAGATCCCAAGCCGGGTGATCAGCCCGACAAGGTGACCTAAGCCTAGTGGTGCCTTTAGTTTTCAAACTCAAACAGATACAAATCTAACATAATACTAATCCCTTTGGCTCAGGGGCTCACACCACATAGCTCTGGCCCCGTCTTGCCTCGGGGTTTGTTTTTCGGAATCGTAGCCTCTTTGGCTCATGGGCTCGCACCACATAGCTCTGGCCCCGTCTTGCCTCGAGGTTTTTATTTTCAAATACTAGTGTTGTCAAAACAATAGTCTTATCGAAGAAATCCCGAATGTAACGAACATACTCAATCTCTTTTCAAATCGAATCGGAGAAAACATACGAATATCTCTGGTAAACCGTTCAAATACGCATCAAGGTGATTTGTATAAAATCATACGATCAACCCTTTCGAACATGGGAAGACACATGATTTTATAACAAATCATCGATGCTATTTAAGTTAGTTCACCAAAGAAAACAAATACAAATTCAAATACAAATACAAATACATTTTTCTGACTTGAAATGGAATGGACAGTGGAGAATGACTTAATGACTTACCAAGGAACCATCTCAATGCACATTTAACCTTTAAACATTAATTAATAAGAAGTGCGTTTGATGCCAATGAAAATCCATAATATTTAAATGATAAGTGCGCATTAAGACCCGAACGGTTCCCAGGTAATTTCACATGCACTCATTCTCACATCATTCCCATTTCACAAATTTCCGAGTATCACAAATAATCTCAAATGTCATTAAAACAGGCCCATAGTTGGCCTTAAACCGAGTCCAAAACAGTCCCAAATGACAGTCCAAAAACTACTCTTAAATGGCCCACAAAACAAGTTTTCAAGACAGCCCAAGACTAATCTTAAGATGGCCCATAATACAAACCTTAAAACGGCCCAAAACCAAACTTGAATGGCCCACAAAACTGACTTTTAAAACATCCTAGAACTGAACCTTAACCAAGCCCACGAAACAGATTTAAAAACAGTCCAAAACAAATTCTTAAACGGCCTACAAAACGATTCTTAAAAACAGCCCAAACTAACTTCAAACAGGCCCACAAAACAAGTTTTCAAAACAGTCCACAACTAGTCCTTAAATGGTCCAAGGAACAAGTTTTAAAACCAACCCAAACTAACTATAAAACAGGCCCACCAACAAATTCTAAAACAGCCCACAAAATAGTCATTAAAAACAGTCAAATGTCAGGCCCAAAGATGACCCAACATCAGATCTGAAATGGCCCAATAAACAGTTTTAAAATAGCCCAAAACTAAACTTGAAACAGGCCCAAGGAAGCCCCTAAAATCTGGCCCACAAACAATCCAAATCACGGGCCCAAACCAGACCCAGACTGAGCTGGGCCTCGCTCGAGCGGACCCAGGTCCGCTCGAGCGGACCCAGACAGTGCCTGGTCCGCTCGAGCGACCCAGTGGGTCGCTCGAGCGGACTGGGCCTGCCCAGTCCAGCCCGAGTGCCTATTTTTTGCATTTTTTCCCCCTTTTTCTTGATTCTCTTGATTCCTTTTCTTTCATACTGATTTCCATGAATTGTTGGGCCCTTCCTTGTCCTTCCAAACTCATCAAAACCATCCATAAATCTATCCAATTGATCAAACACAACACTTTTTCAAAGATCAAAGTTTCCCCCCTTTCTTTAAACACACCATTGAACATAAGAAAGACTAATTTTTTTCAAAGTGAGCAAAGTGAAGAGAAACCTACTATACAATGTAAAGCAATAGCATAAATGGAATACACATAGTGCTTCATCATTCATTCAAAGCCAATCCATAAACCATGAAAAATTGAGCAAAATAAGGAAAAGACATGAAGCTTAAACAAGAAACACAAGAACATCATATTAAATTGTGAAATTCACTTGCCTTGAGTCAAGAGAAGATGCAAAACACTCTATGAAAGTCCTCTAATGGCCTCAAGCTCCAAAATCATAAAACCCCCAAAATAGCTTAAGAAGAAACCCTAGAAATCAACCATTTTCCAAACTTCATGAAAACCCATTGCATGTGGGAT
Organism: Litsea cubeba; assembly: GCA_012931725.1. Taxonomy (NCBI): domain Eukaryota; kingdom Viridiplantae; phylum Streptophyta; class Magnoliopsida; order Laurales; family Lauraceae; genus Litsea; species Litsea cubeba. Next base: position 34,001,086 of record CM022955.1, on the reverse strand, counting down.
TAAAACACTCCAAATGAGGAGGAAAACAAAGATCTAAAGAAAAGAAAACCATTGCTAACCTTTGGGTGTTCCAAACAAGAAGAAGGGCTTGAAGAGGAGGGTTGTCCTAGCCCAAAGCTCTTGAAAATGGGGTCTTTGGAAAGCCAAGAGGGAGGAGAAGAAGGAGGTGAGATCAAATCTCCATGAAGGCTCCAAGAGAGAGGTGTTTCAGATGAGAGAGAAAGAGTGGGAAGAGAGGGAAAGAGCCCTAGCTCAACCCTTGCTGGAAACGAATGAAGGAGAAGAAGAGAGGGGTTCCCCTCTTATAAGGTGGGTCTTGTGGGCCCCAAACTTCACAAGGCTGAAAATGGTATATGCGGGCCCCGAACGAAAACGACGAAGAAGACAAAAACGATCGGCGAAATATCTAGTTTCCGAAAAGTATATTTTCCCCAATTTCTGAAATTTTCGAAATTCATGGACAGATTTCATGTGAAAGGTCAGTTTTGCCCTTTTTCTCGAAAAACGTGATTTCTGAGTATCAAATCAAAATGGTCAAAATATGAAAGTTGTTAAACTTCATAAAATAAGTCGAAATACACCAAATCCAGAATTTTTAGAAATCCGAAGTAATTTCCCATAAAAATACAAATCCTAAGGACCGGGTCAAACTAAAGTCAACGGTCTACAAAATCTCCAAGGCAAGGAAAAATCCGGTCAAACTCAAATACGCGGCCAAACTAAATCAAATCTCGCTTAACAAGTTAAACCATGATTAAATCAATGCTAAACAAAAGGATTGGGGTCGGGATCTTACATCCTCCCCCCCTTAGAATCCATTTGGTCCTCCAAATGGCTTAACCAAATCAAAATCGAAAACCCAAAAAGACAAACGAAAACACTGACACCCTATGCTAGACCTCGGCAACTGAGAGATCCTCTTATCAAATCTGACGTTGAGATGCACGGTCAACAACATTCTGATTCGGTTGAAGGCTTCACACTGTTCCACATATCTGCCCGAAAACAAACTTCTCTGACCAAACTGGTGCCCAACACTCCTAAGTATCCTTGGTGTCATCTGTCGTTCCTGCACTGAATCATTTCTTTTCCTTATCTCGTCAGCGACTGTCGGTCCAAAGAACTGTAAGTTCTGCCTCTTTCTAATACCTTGGAATCATGTGCCTTAAATCCTTCAAAGCTGTACACGGTGCTCTTGATGCTTGAACAAAGATGTGATCGTAGACACGTTTTCTCTGAAATATCTCCCTCTTCAAAAATTCCTGGAATTCCAAATACCTACTTACACTGTACCATTCAGACTTTGGCCTCTAAGAATACCGTCAATCTCTGAAGAACTGAAACTTTCAATCCAAGTCTTGAACGATGGTGATTCTCTCGTAGATCCAACTTTACCTCCAACTGAACTAGTACACAACTTGACATCCATCATCCCTCCAATTCTTACACTTCCAAGCTCCAACTATACTAATACAACTCCTTCCATTCGATGCCAAACAACCCTTTAAATTTTAAACATAATGACCAAAATAATTACTTAGCTAAATTTTATCATTTCAAATCATAGTAAAAATTGAACTTCCAAATCATCGAATAAAGCTCAAAAGATGAGGTTTTCCAAAGTTTTGAACATGAAACAACATTATTCATTTTCGAAATTCATGTTTTCATGACTCAACAAATCCTTGAAATACTCAACAGCCTCAAATTAGGATTTTCAAAAAAATAAATCAATTCATGTAATATGACCATACATTAAATTTTGTAAAAATCCATTTCCAGCCAAACACATACAAAGTTTTGAAATCTTTAAGGTTTTGAAATGTAAGTGTCAACATTTAAGAAAACTAAACAAGAGCGAAATTCTAAGGTCATTATAAGATAATATCTTATGAAGATTAAAAAAAATTTCGAAACACAAATCCTTATGAAAACGAACTCATGTGACTTATGAAAAGAGTATAATAATATAGTTTATTTCAAGGTAAGCCTTAAAGAAGAAACCTAAATCCATTTTTAAACACTACAAGGATAATTCATAGATATTAATGAAAAATTATAACAACGATGAAAACATCACGAAAATCATTCTTAAATAAGAAATGGACATCCAAACCACTGAGGTACTCCCTTGCTGAATCAACTACACCGGCTAAGCTGCAAGTCCTGAAAATTCTCAGCCAAATCCACGACAAGGCTCGTTGAATCCGGGAAATCCTTGAGTTTCTAGCACTAGTTTCCAACCTTACTAACTAAGGTCACTTCTCCCTTCATAAAAATCCACAGGTAATACGCCTCTCGCAGTCCTTCATCTTGAAAAGATGGTCTGAGTTCACCCAAAAATCCACATTAACTTACCTTAGTACGCTGCATGATGATCTTCGATTAGTTGAGAGGGGATCTTCACATACTGCTCAAGTTCTACTTTGACTGGCAACTGCACATGTCTTCTCTTACTAACCACAATGAAGACGCTGAAGGTTGAAGGTCTGCTGATGTTCTCTGAAAACAACATACTAAGTTCACGAGGTTCTCAGTCTCCGACACAAATACAGACAAAAGACACTAGACAAGAGTATGGAGATTTCAAACTCTCCACCACTAAGGAGGAAATTTGGCCATCCAAATCTCCTAACAACAGAACTAAAAGACAAGACAAGCAAAATCTCCCAAACTGAAAGAAAAGCCGACTCAAATCCAACAAAACAAAGACACGAGAAAACAAATCGACACAATCTAACGAATCCTCACCACACGTCTTAATGTCTCTAGAGTATTTTATTTCCTAGAAACTAACCAGCTCTGATACCAAACCTGTCACGCCCCGAAACCGGGACCTGCAGCGAACCGATCTCGGGGTGCGAAATTTTGGAATAATTTGAAACTTTTTGTTATAGTTCCCAAGATCCGCGTGAATGAGGATAATCACATAACAACACAATCAGAGTATATTTTTCGCGGAAGCTACACATGGTGTTACGACCCGGAATCCGTGGCCATCGGGTTCCGTGTCGCACGCAACCAATTCCATAAAGCCATCATAAACAGACTGGCATAAATCATAAATCATAACACACCGAGCTGGTAGTAACAAATCTATTATTTCCCACATATTCAAGTTACAATTAACAGATGTCTTAATTACAAACCCAAGAGAAAAGGCTGGTAAAGCCATACAAATATCCAACTAAACAGAAATACTACCCTCAATATTAGATACGGACTCCGGTGCCATACTTGACATCTAAATGATATCAACGGCAGCCCCTCACGTCAGACCGGCGGTCCCACCGCCTCCTCTGATCAGACACCTACAAACTAGAAGAGAAGAAAACTGGCACCAAACAAAAAAGGGTCAGACACGACGGTCTGGCAAGCAAATAAACAAATAATATGAACAAAAGGAACATACATAAAACCTGACGAAATCATCGTGAAACCAAATGAAAAGTCTAAACAATAATGACAATAAAGCATGCTAAAATGATCGAAAGATAGAACATAAATATCAAAATAAGTAAAAGAACAATATCAGATATACGGATATCTCGAAAGATTAAAAGCCTGCATAAAACATTCCATCGTCGGAAATACATTTCAAATCCTGAATAATAGCGACAATATGATAAAGATCGATATCGTAAACATTAACGAATCTGAGCATAAAAAGTATAACCAACGGAAATCATAAACTAAAGCAATATACAGATAAAACACAGGCAACCACAATTAGCTAAATCCTCCTATTACCGAAGTAATAAGAGCAAACAGCGTAGCCACTGAACGTGGTACTAAAAATGGGATCGGAACCGTAGCCATACAAATGGGACCGGCAGATCAAAAGTATCAGAACCGTAGCCATACAAATGGGACCGGCAGATAATTACCGTTGCCATGGTCGATACAGACAGAATCCAAGCTGCAGCTGGCGGACAGAGTAAAGATCCCAAGCCGGGTGATCAGCCCGACAAGGTGACCTAAGCCTAGTGGTGCCTTTAGTTTTCAAACTCAAACAGATACAAATCTAACATAATACTAATCCCTTTGGCTCAGGGGCTCACACCACATAGCTCTGGCCCCGTCTTGCCTCGGGGTTTGTTTTTCGGAATCGTAGCCTCTTTGGCTCATGGGCTCGCACCACATAGCTCTGGCCCCGTCTTGCCTCGAGGTTTTTATTTTCAAATACTAGTGTTGTCAAAACAATAGTCTTATCGAAGAAATCCCGAATGTAACGAACATACTCAATCTCTTTTCAAATCGAATCGGAGAAAACATACGAATATCTCTGGTAAACCGTTCAAATACGCATCAAGGTGATTTGTATAAAATCATACGATCAACCCTTTCGAACATGGGAAGACACATGATTTTATAACAAATCATCGATGCTATTTAAGTTAGTTCACCAAAGAAAACAAATACAAATTCAAATACAAATACAAATACATTTTTCTGACTTGAAATGGAATGGACAGTGGAGAATGACTTAATGACTTACCAAGGAACCATCTCAATGCACATTTAACCTTTAAACATTAATTAATAAGAAGTGCGTTTGATGCCAATGAAAATCCATAATATTTAAATGATAAGTGCGCATTAAGACCCGAACGGTTCCCAGGTAATTTCACATGCACTCATTCTCACATCATTCCCATTTCACAAATTTCCGAGTATCACAAATAATCTCAAATGTCATTAAAACAGGCCCATAGTTGGCCTTAAACCGAGTCCAAAACAGTCCCAAATGACAGTCCAAAAACTACTCTTAAATGGTCCCACAAAACAAGTTTTCAAGACAGCCCAAGACTAATCTTAAGATGGCCCATAATACAAACCTTAAAACGGCCCAAAACCAAACTTGAATGGCCCACAAAACTGACTTTTAAAACATCCTAGAACTGAACCTTAACCAAGCCCACGAAACAGATTTAAAAACAGTCCAAAACAAATCCTTAAACGGCCTACAAAACGATTCTTAAAAACAGCCCAAACTAACTTCAAACAGGCCCACAAAACAAGTTTTCAAAACAGTCCACAACTAGTCCTTAAATGGTCCAAGGAACAAGTTTTAAAACCAACCCAAACTAACTATAAAACAGGCCCACCAACAAATTCTAAAACAGCCCACAAAACAGTCATTAAAAACAGTCAAATGTCAGGCCCAAAGATGACCCAACATCAGATCTGAAATGGCCCAATAAACAGTTTTAAAATAGCCCAAAACTAAACTTGAAACAGGCCCAAGGAAGCCCCTAAAATCTGGCCCACAAACAACCCAAATCACGGGCCCAAACCAGACCCAGACTGAGCTGGGCCTCGCTCGAGCGGACCCAGGTCCGCTCGAGCGGACCCAGACAGAAGCTGGGTCGCTCGAGCTACCAGGGTCGCTCGAGCGGACCCAGATAGTGCCTGGTCCGCTCGAGCGACCCAGTGGGTCGCTCGAGCGGACTGGGCCTGCCCAGTCCAGCCCGAGTGCCTATTTTTTGCATTTTTTTCCCCTTTTTCTTGATTCTCTTGATTCCTTTTCTTTCATACTGATTTCCATGAATTGTTGGGCCCTTCCTTGTCCTTCCAAACTCATGAAAACCATCCATAAATCTATCCAATTGATCAAACACAACACTTTTTCAAAGATCAAAGTTTTCCCCCTTTCTTTAAACACACCATTAAACATAAGAAAGACTAATTTTTTTCAAAGTGAGCAAAGTGAAGAGAAACCTACTATACAATGTAAAGCAATAGCATAAATGGAATACACATAGTGCTTCATCATTCATTCAAAGCCAATCCATAAACCATGAAAAATTGAGCAAAATAAGGAAAAGACATGAAGCTCAAACAAGAAACACAAGAACATCATATTAAATTGTGAAATTCACTTGCCTTGAGTCAAGAGAAGATGCAAAACACTCTATGAAAGTCCTCTAATGGCCTCAAGCTCCAAAATCATAAAACCCCCAAAATAGCTTAAGAAGAAACCCTAGAAATCAACCATTTTCCAAACTTCATGAAAACCCATTGCATGTGGGATTAAAACACTCCAAATGAGGAGGAAAACAAAGATCTAAAGAAAAGAAAACCATTGCTAACCTTTGGGTGTTCCAAACAAGAAGAAGGGCTTGAAGAGGAGGGTTGTCCTAGCCCAAAGCTCTTGAAAATGGGGTCTTTGGAAAGCCAAGAGGGAGGAGAAGAAGGAGGTGAGATCAAATCTCCATGAAGGCTCCAAGAGAGAGGTGTTTCAGATGAGAGAGAAAGAGTGGGAAGAGAGGGAAAGAGCCCTAGCTCAACCCTTGCTGGAAACGAATGAAGGAGAAGAAGAGAGGGGTTCCCCTCTTATAAGGTGGGTCTTGTGGGCCCCAAACTTCACAAGGCTGAAAATGGTATATGCGGGCCCCGAACGAAAACGACGAAGAAGACAAAAACGATCGGCGAAATATCTAGTTTCCGAAAAGTATATTTTCCCCAATTTCTGAAATTTTCAAAATTCATGGACAGATTTCATGTGAAAGGTCAGTTTTGCCCTTTTTCTCGAAAAACGTGATTTCTGAGTATCAAATCAAAATGGTCAAAATATGAAAGTTGTTAAACTTCATAAAATAAGTCGAAATACACCAAATCCAGAATTTTTAGAAATCCGAAGTAATTTCCCATAAAAATACAAATCCTAAGGACCGGGTCAAACTAAAGTCAACGGTCTACAAAATCTCCAAGGCAAGGAAAAATCCGGTCAAACTCAAATACGCGGCCAAACTAAATCAAATCTCGCTTAACAAGTTAAACCATGATTAAATCAATGCTAAACAAAAGGATTGGGGTCGGGATCTTACAACCATGGTTTCCAAGACAGAGCTTATGGATCATCTCAAAATGACTCCAACAGGTTCCTTGTCAAATTTCAAATCAATCGGACATCGGTTGACTGCACATCAAGGCGCAACATCTTCCTCACGACAGAATCAAGTCTACAGGCGATAGGACCACATATGGCTTCAAAACTCAAAAATAGCTATGGTTAGTCTTATTTATTGCTCAGGAGGCTTCATCTCAAATTTCAGATCATTCCGACATCGTTTGGCCCAGTTTCAACTTCCGACGGAAAATCGGCAGCTTTACGCTACAAAGCGTTCGGCTTTCTCGAAAAATTGGAAACTTTGCACCCTAAAATGCAAGGATTCTCATCAAGTTTTCTACAAGGAAATCAAGCCAGCAAATGTGCGAAAATGACAAGAAAAAATACAGAAGAGAAAAAAATCAGAAAAGACCGCAAAATGGTCGCGAAACGGGACCAAAAGGGGATAATTCACCCCAAGGTCGCATCCCGCGACCCTGGCCCATGGTCGCCGGTGACCATGGAGCTCCAGATCGCTGGATTCGCCCCGGAAAAGTCCATTTTCCGTCGTGTTTCGCATTTTGAAGCTTCCAACCCCTGTGATTTTTCAAAATTTATACTTTTAAGGCACCAAATCCTTCGACATCTGTCAAAATCACGGATCCATCTTCAAGAGTATCAAAGTCAACATTGATCGCCAATCGGTCGACCAAAAAAGTGCACTTTCTAGCCAATCGATCGAGAAATCGACAGGATAGATGTCATCGGCCTGCTGCTAGCTATCAATGTCTGAAGTTACATGGTCATCTGATGTTGATCAGCATGTAGATCCATCGATGATCATCGCCAAAAGAACTCCAAAAGACACGGCACGGCCCACGACTCTTCAACTACTCGGCGACCACTTAATGCAATTAATTGGCTAGCTTTATTGCAGTCATGAATTTATTTCTTTGGGCGGCCCAATCAGAAGTATGCAAATGGGAGTTACAAGTCAAGAGATTTATGGCATTTAAACCATGAAACTCCTCCCATCATGGCGATTAAAGGCAATTAAATGCCCTTAATCTCCACTGGCCAACCAGAAGCCAAGGTCCAAGAGTTATGAAATAAAGGAATTAAACCTTGTAACTCCTCCCTTAATGCGCCTTAAATGTGATTAAAGCCCATAAACCCTCCTAAATGGCTACCAAGAGCCTATAAATAGGAGAGCTTTCCAAGAAGAATGTGCATTCAAAATCCGGAAGAATACAGACAAAAAATCTGAGAGAAAGAAAAAGAGAGATAACTATGCGAAAGTTCTGCACCGACCACCGCTACAAGGTGACAAAAGTCCCTTGGGGGGTACCCCCTCCCCCCCTAAGGTCCTTGCCTTCTCCTTCTGCCTCCAATGGGTTAGACGTGGCTTTTCAGCCCATTTACTTAGATTTTTATTGGACATAGGAACTTCTCTTGGTCTTTGTCCTCTAAAATCTGAGGTTATAGCCAAGCCAAGCAAATCAAGAGCATCCTCTGTTCTCATCTACATGGATGATGGCGAAGTCCACACATGGCTTGCGACCGTCAATCTGAACAAGTCCCCCACAATCTCCTGAGAAGTTAGATCCTCCTTTTCTTGCTTTTCATTGTATTTTGTATTTTTCTAAAAGAGACAAAAATCACAACTCTTGTCTTTCATTATTGATAAGAATTGTAAATCTCTTGTCTTTCATTATTCATAAGAATTGTAAATCGGCTCTAAACGCCAAAATCGGCTATAAACACAAAAAAATTGGCTATAAATGCCAAAACATCGCCTTTCACGGCAAATCAAGAAAATGTCTCTTTTCTTAAATATATGTGCAATGTAAAACATGAAAGAAGTTCATTTCCTTTTTACTTGTGAAGGTCGATCTTCGGATCTCCACTTGCAATTTCAACTAAAATAGAAAATCTGGCACACCCACCCAAAAAATGTTTATGCATGCTTTTCGCCCTCCGGGCGCGAAGGGGTTGTACCCCACGGACTCCCACATCCGCCGACCTCGGTAGCGCCGAGCACGAAAATGCATCGTCCATCAAGTTGGCACAACCGGTGGGACTCGTTCATTGAGAACACGATGCTTGGAAATGAAGTATTTGCATACCATATTTTTGCTCTATGCTTATACTTCTTTTCTGGATTCCTTGGCTACTTTCTAGTTGGTGGCCTATGTTGGATTTCGCAGCTAAAAAAAATGAGATGGGATTTTTTGGAAATTTCTAATTCTATCTTTGAATTTATTTCCACTCGTTCTCTTTTCAAAACAAAAATCAAATTTCTAGTTTGTATTCAAAATTGAGAAACTTTGATCATTTCCCTTCTGGGCACTGGCGCTCGCGGAAATCGTTGAGCCAATGTTCAGATCAGGAATTTGGCCATCAGTTTTTCTTCGATGAGTTCATTAGAGATCGAAAAAAAAAGAACACAAAAAAAATCAGATTTCTCAGTTTGGATTCAGAATTGAGAAACTTTGATCCTTTCCTATCATTCATCGTGCTTGCAGAAATGTTGAGCCTGTTCGAATCGGGATTTGGGCCATTGTTTATCTTTGATGAGTTCATTAGAGTTCTAAAAATAAATAAAAAATCAGATTTCTCAGTTTTGATTCAAAATTGAGAAACTTTGATCCTTTCCCTTCTGGGCACTGGCGCTCACGGAAATCGTTGAGCCCGTGTTTGGATCAGGAATTGGGCCATCGTTTCTCTTAAATGAATCTGTTAGCGATAAATATATATATATAAATTAATAAAAAACCAAATTTCTCGTTTTGGATTCAAAATTGAGAAACTTTGATCCTTCCCCTTCTGGGCACTAGCTCTCGTGGAAATCATTGAGCCCGTGTTCGGATCAGGGATTGGGCCATCATTTCTCTTCGGTGAGTCTATTTGGGATCTAAAACGGGTTCATTAAGTAATCCTACCCTTACCTGGGGGCAATTCTATCAATTGAGATTTCATAAGACCGGTTAGGAGGCCTATGTGTACTCTCTCGTCTTTTAAATAAAAAATCTTTAAAACAAAATTAAAAAAAATATAAAAAAAATCTTCAAACAAAAATATATATAAAAAATTTTCAAAAAAAACTAAAAATAAAAAATAAAAAAATGATTTTAAAAAAAATCTTAAAAAAAATTCAAAAAATATATAAAAATAAAAAAAAAATATTGAAAAAAAATCTTCAAAAAAAAAACTTCCGTCATTTTTGGGTTCAGATCTGAGAAATTTTGGTCTCTTCCCTTTTGGGCACTGGTGCTCACGGAAATCGTTGAGCCTGTGTTTAGATTGGAATGCCTTTTGCTCTCTTTGATGAATCCGATCGTGGCCTTTAAAAAAAAAACTCATCATTTTTTGGGTTCAGATCCGAGAAATTATGGTTCCTTCCTTTCTGGGTATTGGCGCTAGCGGAAATCGTTGAACCCGTTTTTGGATCCGAATACCATCTGCTCTCTTCGATGAATCCAATCTTGACCTTTCAAAACAGAGAATCTCATCTCATGGATGTGGTCTCCAAACATTTGTGCCTAGTGGTACTGGTAAGCCCTTTCAGGGTCTACTGTATTTGCGATTAGCACATTTGTAACTCCAACCTTATGTTCTTCTTACCTCGAGCAAGCTCTGCTTCTCGATAAGTCGAATTTAGGTTCAAAATTGCTTCTATCGGTCACTGGAACGAATGCTCATTTTGGGCACACCATACTTACGATCAGAACAATTGTACCATCTGTGGCCTTTTACCTTCTTCATGTCGCTTGGGTCATGTCCCTCGAGCAATTTGAAAAGATAAAACCATAGAATTTTCCATTTATGATCATTATATTCTTGTGATTACTAATGGATGTGGTATTGTTTCAGAAATTTTCAAAACCAACAATGGCAGCTTCCTTGACCATTACTTTTGATGAGAACAAGCACCAACTAATGCTTCAACAGAAGTAAACCACGCGCACTTACAAGCGCCCTATCAGCTGCCGAAGCGTCAACTCCCTCAGCAACTTTCTGAACTCCGGGTTGACCTCAACTCCGCGGACTATCGTCTTTGGGACGCTGGGACCATTCCCACTTCCCGAAGAAGACATCGTGCATGCCAAAAAGCAGAAGATCGCCTCTCATCATGTCACTACCATGACATAAAAGGAGAACACCAAAAAGCCCGAAGCCTGCGGCACCCCCGCGAAGCCTCGACCCACAAACAACCAGGTCTATCCCAAGACTTGGTCCCCAAGACCTTCACCAAACCAAAGAATGTCCTAAACATCTACCAAGCCAGCATACTTGGCCCCACTCAAGGAGAACCAATTCTACCCTCTTGCTTACATGAAAGAGGAGAGACCCGTCTCTGGCTTGACAACCAAGTCAACCCTACATGAGCCGGCTTGTTCCTACAAGCCCAAAATCAAGTCATGCATCACTAGGCCTCTACAAGCACCTGCTAAGGCTTACAATCCTTCAGTTCGACCCTTCATATCTACAGGGGCCGAGCTCGAAAAATTCAAAGCCTCACTGCAACAGGCGAAGGATCGGGTTTGCATCATGTCCTTGCCTAGCTACAAAGAAGACAGGCTCGGCTGCTGTGTCCGAGGGAGTACATCCTTCATTGTCAAAGCCCAGCAGAGCTGACCGAAGCTCAAATTGCTCGTCGTGTACGCCGCTGCGCATTGTATTGACAAAAGAGGCTAGAGATTCAAAGGACCCAGCCTCCTACACTTCAAGTCTCTCACAAATGGGTCGAAAAAGAAAGACCTGACCAAATTGCTGCTATCCATATGGTTGGAAAAACCAGAAGATGCCAAAAGTCAGCAGCAAAAACCCATGTTCGACGTCCGGTGACCCACAACGTGTCCAGGACAAAAAGACATCCAGAAGAATCCCCTGCTCCTTCAAGCAAAGGACGACAGAGTGATCCTTCCTCAAGCTCTTCATCAAAAAGAATGAGCCCAGCTCAATCACCAGGACAGTTTCTTTGTTTGAATCCTGAAGGATAAACGTCCTGGCTACAAATTCTGAGCCACCACCTCGCAATCCACCTCAAGATGATGTGATCACACGCATCCAGTAGTTGGAACAAGGCTAGCAGAGGATTGAAACTCCGATGGAAAACCTTTTCCTCGCCTTTCAAAATCAGGCGAACAATGAACCTCCTCCAAATCTTCAAGATGATAAGGTAAATGGAGAAGAAAATGAGTCACACGCCCTTACTAAAAAGGACGTAGATAGTATCCTCGCCAAAGCAAAAGAAGAATATATACTCAAGGAGCATGGGATCAAGCCACCGTATCCCTTATGGATGGACTCGGTCCCGTTCTCTACAAAATTCAAGCATCCTACTCTCCAAACATATATGGGGAAAGGGTCAGCCAGACAGCACGTCATCCACTTCAAAATCTTGATGGGAGCTATCGCGGATCAAGATGCACTCAAGATCCGCCTCTTTGCAAGTACCCTAAAAGGTACGGCCTTTGACTGGTACTCCACTTTACCGGAGGACTCCATCCAAAACTGGGCCATGCTAGAGGTACGCTTCCTAACTCACTTCAAAGGTAAGGATCATCCTGCTATTATGACTCAGCTCTGCAGCCTAAAACAGGGGGAGAATGAGTCAACATATGACTTCATTCACAAGTGGAAAACAATGGCGTACAAATGCTCTGATGTATTACCACAAGCGTCGCTAGTCGACATCTACCGAAACAACATGAGAGTTAGAATCCGCTCCATGATCATCGACAACAAATCAAAAAACCTGGGAGAACTCCTAAAAGCTTCCATGGAGGCTGAAACGGTGATTAAAGAGCTCAACACTCAGAAATCATCAAGAAAAGAGCCAACGCCATTGCAACCTCAAAACCAAAGAAAAACGAGGTCCTCAATGTGCAAACCAAGTCGGCTCCTCAGCCACCAAAGAATGCTGAAAACAAAGCTGCAGGTAAGAGACCCGAACTCTCTAATGCCTTCAAAGAGCGAGTGGAAAAGAAATACCCGTTCGATGAAGATGTTGATGAAATCTTCGGGGCTCTTGTGGCAAACAGCAAGCTCACCTTGCCTGAACCCAAAAGACCGGGTGATCTTGGTAAAACCAACGATCCTCGGTACTATCCATACCACCAAATTATCTCGCATCCTCTCAATCAATGCTTCATTGTGAGAGAGAAGATAAACGAGATGTGAAAAACGGAGTCATCACCTTTGACAAAAAATATGGGTCTGTCTCCGTCAACATGGTGTCATGTGGACAAACATCAAAATCATCGAAGAAGAAGATCACTACTTCCTTCAAGGTGATAAACAAAATTCAAATGTCCGAAGAGTTGGTTCCTACACAACACCAGACGGACAACCCATATGGGTACATCCCGATCTCCTAGAAGATGAAAATTGGGAGGTCGTGAAAACAAAGCCTACAGCTCAACAGTGAAGGCAGGCTAAGAAACATCTCTTCAAGCTCAAATGGCAAGAGAATACCCATCCAAAACAAGAAGTCCATGAAAAGGAAGAGGCCTCCTCTACCGCTTCACTGGGGGCAACCAAAACGTCCCTTCCAGAGACTTCAAAGGGGGTAAGAAAATTCACTCTCAGTGATTTCATGCCACCTCAATTCAAAGAAGAAGCCACGCAGGGGGCATCATACTCTTGCAATTCGGTAGTTGGATTCTCCATTGATGGATACGAGTCCAGCGATACCAACGAAGGATAAAAGTCCAACTACACCGATGAGTGGGAGGAATCCCTTGAAACAGGAGAATATCTCTCTGATGAAGAATGGATTCCTGAAACTCACCTTATGCCCGTAATCTAGTATAACTCCTTACAGTCATAAGGATCCTAATCTAATGACGAAGAAGACCAAGAGGCTGTACAAGAAAATGCTGTTGACCCATCACCCGTCGTTGCTCTAGTGGAAATCAACCATGTTGAACCACAAGAGTAGACGAAAAAGAAGATTTGGTTCCCATGCCTGATCTTGAGGAATATGCAAGTATCTTACAGCATCTCTCTCTAGAACAAGAGCAAGACCGCGTCAACGAGCTTCCTCGCAATCTAGAGCCGAAAGTCCTTGAAGACAATCAGGTACATCCTCCCTTAACTCCTGAAAATGGAGAAAATTACTGGACAGATGATCCTCTTACATCCGAGGATGAGTCTGACTCCGAACATGCAACATTTCTTGTCAGAGCTGCCTGTAATGTAATAATTCTGGATTATAGCTTTTCCGAAGCCTCGTCTGATGAGATCACTTATACACCGACGACGCCTAGCAATGTATCTTCTAGAGCCACCTCGTCTTGCGTGACTTTCACCGAGACAACACCCTCTCAGGCTTCTTCTCCTGAGACTATGACTTCAGAACTCACACTCTTCCCAACTGATCATCATGAAGAAACCCCAGCTATTGATGCTTGGGACAATGAATTGATCAACATAGAAGAAAAGTTGCTGGATGCTGTTCAGGACTTGATCCCGGAAAATGCTCCATGCAACACAATCACTAAGGATGACAACTCTGTTGAAGATACATCCCTAGTAAATGAAAAAATGATAGCCTCTTGATCCTGAAGACAATCTTCCCAACAAAAATCCTTCTCAAGAAGCTCTCGAAGTTGGTAGAGGCACCCGCTCTAGCCGGGACTACCACAAAAATTACAACCAAGCTTCCTTTACTTATGTAAATCCTTTGGGAAAAGATGTTGTAAGCACCCCTAGTGGCAACAATGATAAACATGCAGGCCCCAAGCAGGCTTCAAGTATGACTTGATCGAACACTTCAAGCACATACCTGCACGTCTGCACATCCTAGACTTATTGTGAATGTCTCCGAGCACTCCTAATAATCTCATTTCAGAATTACAAAAGCTGAATGAGGATGTCGACAAACATGCCCCGCAAGTCCTCCAAATTGAAATGGACTACCGGGTCAAAAACCAGAAACTTCTTCAAAGGGAGAAAAGAAGAAATTGAGGGATCATACATCGAATGCCTCTTGGTTCAAAAAGCAGCAAGTGCAACCATCGCCTTCATAAATGAAGACCCCCTACTTGGCAAAATAAGGCACAACCAACCGCTGTACTTAATAGGGTACATCAAGAAATGCCTATGTATAGAGTTCAGAATGACCCTGGTTCTACACTCAATCTCATCTCCACTTCGGCTCTCGAAGAGTCGGGCATCCCACACAACAAGCTGAGCCATACATCTACATCGATCTTTGGATACGATGGGAGTACTCAAAGGCCTATCGGCAAAATTAGGTTCAAGTTGAAAATTTGTGATCTTATCTCTGAGGTCACTGTGTATGCAATAAAAACCGCTTCATGCTACAACATCCTTCTCGGACGCCCCTGGATACACGAGAATGGTGTTGTCCCTTCAACTCTACATTAATGCATCAAATTCATCGCAACGACGGCATGATACATCGAGTCTTTGCGGACAGAAAACCCTTCAAAGGTAAAGAAGTCCACTTCGCAGACTCCCAGATGTATGAAGGTGAAAAGAAGAAGAGGAGACAGCACCCTTTGCTGAAAATGTCCAGAAAGATAAAGGCGAGGCTCCTCAACAATCACCAGAAGAAAACAAGCCATCTGGTAAATCCATAGAGAGCATTCAAACTCCCTTCATCATCTCCCTCAAGACTTCAAAGCCATTGGTCATCATGACTAAAGTGAAGAAGGCAAAGCAAAAGCCTGGGGGCGAATTTGTTAGTCTTTTTCATGTCTATCATGCAAGACACGGATTTGGATTCAGAGCCAGAAGATGACACATCGTCAAGCCAAGCTGATACTCAACAAGTTCAGTATGCTCTTACTCCAATGGAGACACCTTCTGACATAGAAGATCCTACATCAGCTTCCTTCGTTGTTCCAACAACTTCAGCAAAGGAAAAACCGATCTTCTTCCATAGATCGGATGCTTCTTCATCAAACTCCATGCTTGAACCTTTCCAAAATGTAGGTATGCCTCAACTATTCTTATATAGTCATGTGGCACAAGCTATTATGAAGAAAATGGGCTATGACGCTCAAAACCCAGTCGGTTTGGGAGAAGGCCGTGATATTCTCACGCCATTAGGGCCCGCCTTGACCAAAAGCCAGCCGAAAGATTGGACACTTTGCGGCCATGTAGAAAAGTCTTCACATGGGTTAGGGTATGATCCCTACACTCCTCTGAGACAGTTGACAACAAGGCTTAAAAGTCGACTTACCGACCAAGCCTCAACATCCGGTATCCATGAAGACATCAATCTCCCTGGATATCTCTTCGATGAGTCACTTGATAAAGATTCAGGAAGCTCATCCAATTGGTACGATTTCTCTGACAATGAAGAGGAATTGTCCAATGGCACAAACATGTGGTCTTCTGACCCAGAAGTACCCTCATCTCCAAAAGAAGCACCCTACTTCAACCCAGTTTCAACAGGCGATTGAGACCATCTCATAGCAAGCCTTGAGAAGATCACCGATCAAGAAGACCCGTGGAAAGGAACAAAACCTTGGTCTAGAAATGCCCTTGAAACCCCTGAATGTTTCGTTGAGTTGGAAGCCTTTGAAAATATTGTGGAGGAACCACCTATGAACCTTTCAAAAGAAGATCCTGCATTCTATAACAATCTCATGGCCTTTTGAAGCCTGCGGTATGGACATCATAGGTCCTATTTCTCCCCCTTCAAAGCAAAGGTCATCGCTTCAACTTTGCCGCTACGGATTATTTCTCCAAGTGGTCAGAAGCATTTGCGCTCAACAAAATGAAGACCTCATCAGTCCTTCAGTTCCTGCGCACCAACATCGTTTGTCATTTCGGCATATCTAAAAGATTCGTCCATGATAACGGACCACAATTCCGGGATCATCGATTCTACAGGTTCTGTGACAAATATAAAATCCAAAGCCGTCCTTCGAATCCATACCATCCGGCAACAAACGGATTAGCAGAAGCTTTCAGTTAGATGTTCTACAAAATCCTCAACAAAATGGTCTCTAGTCACAAAAGAGACTGGAGCGAAAAACTGTCTGAAGCTTTGTGGGCCTATCGAACCACCGTTCAAGGACCAACCCATAGTACACCATTCTCCTTGGTCTATGGATGCGAAGCTGTCGTACCCTTGGAAGTACAAATTCCTTTCCTGAGGGTATCTTTGCAAAATGACATGACTCAAGAAAGCAATGTGAAGTTAAGACTTCATGAGCTGGACAATCTCAACGAGAGACGGCTCAAAGCTCGACAAAGTATTGAACTTTACCAAGCACGCATGGCAGGATCTTTCGAAAAGAAGGTCAGCCAACGCGCCTACAAAAAGGGTGACTTGGTTCTTGCGGTAAAAAGACCAATGGTCTTCGCTCACAAGTCCAAAGGCAAGTTTGACCCAAACTGGGAGGGACCCTACGTCATCGATAAGGTTTTCTCCAATGGCACATAAGCACTCCTAAACATGGAGGGTGACAGATGTATGCTGCCCATCAATGGCAAGTTCTTAAAGTGGTACTACCCTTGAGGACTTACCCAACTGGGTAAGAGCAATGCCTGTATGGCCAAAACCTATTTCCAGGAACTCGCTCGCCAAACCCACACCTTCTAGAATTTTCATATCAAATGTTTAGATTTCTAGAAATTCAAACGATGCTTACTTTCATCGTTTCATTGTTCAAAAATTCCAAGTTTAGGAGCCTCTCCCTAACTTGACCAAAATTTTCAATCCTTGAACCCAAAATTCATGGTTTGAAACAAAATCCGAATTCAAGGATTTCCACCCTAGTCCACCCTGCCTTTTTCCGCTAAAATGGTTTTAGGTCAAAACTTACGACCCTCGTGTGTTTAAACAAAAAAAATGGTTTTTCAAAATAAAAAACGCGAGGAAGCGACGCTTGGTCGATACTCACACAAATTGGAAGAATGTGAACCACGTTCGACACTTCCAAAATCGCAGGGAATCGACATTTCGTCGATACTTGCAAATTTCAGTTGATATCCACAGCCCAAATTTCAAAGGTTCGAAAAACCCTCAAATCGGGGAGATGCAACATTGCAGTTGATATCCATAACCCAAAAGGTTCGAGAGAACCACAAATTTCAAAACTCATAGAGAAACGACATCAAGTCAGTACCCAAAAACCAAAATTTTTTAAAAAGCAAGGAAACGACATTCCATTGATACTTGCGCCCAAATCCACGAGGAGGCGACATTCCATCGATACTCGCAACCGAATGAGCAAGGATGCGACATTCCATTGATACTTGCAAGACCATTCAACAGGGAGGCGACTTTCAGTCGATACTTGCATTTTTGAAAACCAAAATCGGCTATAAATGCCACCAAAACCGGCTATAAATGCCATCAAAACTGGCTATCAATGCCACCAAACCGGCCATCAATGCCACAAAACAAAACCGGCTATCAATGCCACAAACCAAAACTTGGCTTTCAAAAACACCAAGCTATCAATGCCGCAAAAACTGGCTCTCATGCAAAAATCGGCTTTCATGCCATAAACAAAATTTGGCTCCCATGCCAAAACAATCATTTGACAAAAGATTTTCACAAAATGTCAAAACTTTTGATCAAATCACATTTAGCAATTGCTCTCATCACAAAAAGATTTAAGTGAGCGTAGGGAAAATAAAAAAACAAAAGATTTCCAAAAAAAATATACATGTGGTACCAAAAAAAAAAGAAAGAAAGTGTTCACAAGCACTATAAAAAAAACATACCAAAAAATACATATGGTACCAAAAAAAAAAGAAGAAATCAGGAGCTCAACCAAAAATGGACTCCAGCCAAAGTTTCAGTTCCTCGAGCAAACTTTTGACCTCAGCCGTCAGAGTTTCCAAGGCACGCTTCTTCAGGAATTTTCCATGAGATGCTGGAGAATGCCGTAATCCATATTTTACACCCGGAAGCTTATCCCAAGCAGTTCGTCAACGTTTGTTTTCCTCAGTCCTCCTCTTGAGAACTCGATCGGCATCTGCAACCTGGCGAATTATAGCACTCTCCCTGTCGTGAGCCTCTGTCATAGCAACCCACTTGGCCACGACTTGTGCCTCCAAATGCTCAAGGCGTTGCCTAGCATCGGCGACCTCCCTATCGAGGATGGTAATGTCGTTCCTCAGCCCGATGATGGCTAACTCTTTTAAGTTCCTCTCCCGGACGAACTGCTTCCTTCTCTGTGTAGTCTCATCTAAGTCAGATTGAGCCTTATTAGTAGGATCCTGGAACATCTCCATGAAGAAATCACCATCAGGGAAAGCCATGGTCTCAAACCACTTGTCACCCAGTGCAATGATCCTATCAACGATTGCCCCGGCACCTTTGACGTCTAGACCAATTTCTTCGGCATCAATGAGAATCTCTTGCACATGCTGGATCATGCCAAATCCGGCATCCAAGTCTCGATCCAAGAGCTCAAAACTTGTGCCAGCACCTTCTTCGCAAATAGAAGAGATGGCCTAGATGAAGATTCGCCCCGCTCCGTCGACCGGCTGCTTATATCATGCCCCATTGGAAGAGTAACAAAAGAACTCTTTCCAATTGGAGCCACCGGAGAAGGAATCTCATCACGAGTTCTCGCCTCTGCCGTGTTAGAGCTAGTTGTAGAAGTCTCTACCTCCGGATCAACCACTGGCATCCCTTGCTCTGGTTCTGAAGAAAGCTATGGATTCTCTTCTGTCACTTCAAAACCTGCCAATGAAACACAAAAAGGTATGAATATAATCCTGTTTAAAAGACATTATCAGGGTTATTACTATAAAGTACCTTCTTCGACGACTGGCAGAACACTTTCTTCCTCCATGAACTCATCGGAAGCACCCAGCCGATGGAAGCCAGGACAGTGGTATGCATACCACGAATAGAAAATGTGAGCTGAAAATACCCTATCCATGGGGAGCCCAAGCCGAACCAAAAAAGCAGCAACCTGTAGTTTGGTGCACAAGTAGGAGTAAAGAGTAGACACTAAAGTGAGCCGCTCTCCAAACGCCATCTGACAAGACGGAAAGATACAATGCAGCCTACTGTGCGTTCCATCTCCTCCAGCAAAAACAGCCTCACCTAGCCAATAAGTGAGGTAAATAGCGATATCTCTCCGTAGCACAATGTTAGAGCAAATGGCGTCAGTACTCGCAAAGAAATCCCTCAACTCTTCTTGCATGGCCGAAGTCTGTCAAAGAAGTTGGAAAACGAATAGCCAGAACTCTGCCAACTACTGGATCTAACCTTCGAGCCTGTAAGACCTCGACCCGAGAGACTTCGATTAGTGTTAATTAAGTTGTGTCTTAGCAATAAGTGTGTTTAGTGGATTTGGACTTAGTTGGGTTAGAATAGCTTTTATAATAGCTTTGGGGAATTTTGAGAGCCTTCTTGATTTGTGGGACCTTTGGGGGTTCTTGTTATGGAATTTTGTGAGCTTGGGCGTTTAATCATGATTTCCTAAAATTTTGTTTTTAATCCTGTTTGACTTATCTTATTATTCTCTACAACTTTCTTGTTGACCTCATTCTCATTCGAGGGCCCGAAACTCAACTTTTCTCAATTTGAGTGCAAAACAGTCTTTTTACCCAAAATCTGGACACAATTTCCAATATCACTAAAACTTGCAAAACATACACTTTTTGGAAACTAGATATTTCGTCGTGCAACTTTGTCTTCTTCGTCGAAGTCATTTGAGGTCCCGAGACGTATGTTTTGAACCCGACGAATGTTTTAAGTTGTGGGACCCACTTCACTCTTTGTATATTAGAGAACCCACCTTCCTCATTCCATTTTCTTGCCCTAATTCCTGCACAAGAGAAGCTCCAGTAGCAGCCACCTTTCTCTATTTTTCTCCTTGTTTTCTTCCTCACAAATCATCATCAAAGCTTGCAAAAATCGTGATGGAACCTTCACAAATCTTTCTCCCCTTGTCAAGAGCTTTCATTTGGTACCGTTTTTGAGGGGATTCATAGACCTTGAATTCGTCCTTGGGCTATCCTTGCTTATTTGAAGACCTTCTAAGTAAGAACTCCTTTCCATCTCCTAGGTTCTTGTTTGTTGAGTCTTAGAGAAGCTCCATTTTCATTATTGGAAGTTTTCCCTTTGTTTTGATTTGATTTTGATATTCTAGGGTTGGATTTGGGGGTTTTTGTATAGGTATTTGATTTTGAGTTTAAGAGATGATTAGAGCTTAAGCTGCTAGCTTTGGACCCAAGACAAGTGGATGAATTGATGCATTTAATGTGAAAATCAGATTTATGCATTTTCTTAATTTTGTCATTTATGATTAGATTTGCTTAAATCATGATTTAGACTTGTCTTCTATTGTTTTCAAATGCACCTATTAATGTGTCTTTCCATCTTTTGCAAATGTCCATAGCTCTATGTCAAATTTGAATGGCCTATGTTATATTGGTTTCTAAGTGATTTGAATGGAAGGAAAAGGGAGTGTGGGGTGAATGTTTGGAGATTCAAATGGTGGGATTGAAGTGTGGAGAATGGGAATTTTAATGTTGAAATGGTGGAGTTTTTAACTCAATATTGTATAGGGATCTGACCCTTAAAATGAGAAAAGTTGGAGGAAGGAAGGACTGAAAATCTGCTTCAGAGATGCTGTGTTCGCAGCTATCAGTCAGCTTGTCGGTTGATCGACATCCAACCGACAGCGAGCCGACAGCTCTCTGTCAAATTTCCAGAGAGCTGCAAACTTTTGAAACTTTCTAGTGCAGAGGTGTCGGCTAACCGACATGTGACCGACACCAGTTCGGTCCCAATCCAGAAAGCTGCAATCAGCCAGAGTTTCTGTGGGTCAGCTGTCGGCTGACCGACGTTCCCATGCCGGTCGACGATAGCCAACCGACAGACTCTCGCCCCTTTTTCCAGAGAGCTGTATTTTTTTCCACAAATTCTGATACTGTAGCGTCGGCTGACCGACAGAACCCTGCCGGCTGACCGACATAGCCCTGTCGGCTGACCGACATCAGCCGAGGAGCTAACCGATGGTCAATTTCTTCCTGGTTTCTTTTGGAGAAATATATGGGACTATACTGTAGAAAAACCCTCATCACCCTAATCTGGTTAAAGGTCTTGTAGACTTGTCAATGTGCTTAAGGTCCCGGGTTGTCTCTAATTCCTATGGAGTACCAAATAAATATTAAATTGACAAACGAGACCCTATCTACATTGATTCAAATCTTGGACCTTCAACACTTAGCTAGGAGAATATTGGAAATCCATTCGTATTTATCTTGAACCGATTTTTAATTGTGCCTTAAAACATCATATCTTATGATTTTGACTTGTCCCGAAAGTATTGGAAAGTGTATTTAGCTTTTGTTAACCTGTATATGTCTGACCAGATATGAATGTGTATTTGTGCCTATGAGCACCCTGTTTCATTTTTTTATGCATATGATTGACTTCCCACATTTGACCTATGTGTCGGCACCACTAAGCTTGGACAACCTTGTCGATTTGATCCACCGACTTGGAGATCCCTCCCCTCCTGTTAGTCAGCTGCTATCTGGAATCTGTAGAGTAATTTCCCGGTTCGCTACCGTGGTCCCGTAGAGTATATATATGTATATTATAGTATTTTATCATCGTCCCTCCTCACCTTGTGCGACCGAGGTCAATGATCCTGTAGGGTTTGTGCTCTCATCATTTTTGTGAGAGGCGATTTAGCTTTGTGTGGTTGCCATATTGACAGTCTTCTATTCTTGGTACCTTTATTGCTTTATATTGCTCATGTCGTTATTTAATCAATGATGCATTGTCTTTTACTAAATTCTTTATTTATACAGGTTTTCAATATGTTTTCTAAGGTATCATTATTTCAAATGTATTATCATATCTTTTCTCCTACCTGCCAGGCCGTCGTGTTTGATCCATTTATTTTGGTACTCAGGTCCCGAACCCTTTGCCTTTGAGGAGGAGCCCGAGGAGGCGGTCGGCGAACCGCAATGTGTAATAGAGTGGCAAGCTGACGATGTCATGTAGACATTCGTTCAGGCTTTGAGAACGACACTTTTTGGGAATTGTGTTTACATCTTTTGGATTTACTCTTTTGTTAGGTATTGGTCTTTGTTGACCATTATTTTGGGGCAACTAATCAACTGATCTTTTGTATATAAATTTAACCTTACTTTTGGGTAATATGATAATGATCATTGCTGATTCTGATATTTTGTCATATCAATTATAAATTAGTCTTGTTTATGGGATGGAATAACACTACTATGATTTACTACACGCTTCCGCAATCTTGAATATGTGTTTGATATGTTATATGTGAGATGATATGCATGGATAATCCTCACCGCGGAACCCTGTGGGAAATCACGTGCACGGATAAATGTTTTCTTAATTCTGTGTGCGGATTAGCCAAAGAGATACACGTGGCGTGGTATCATCATAGTCCCGATCCCGGATTTGGTACCCTAACCCGATCTGGGGTCACGACAGACTGGTATCAGAGCGGGACATGTTTCAGGCAATTAAAAGAAACTAGAAATCTTAAGGACGTGGCGAGGATTCGATAGACTCTCGTTAGAAAGGATCGTGTGAGCAATGTGTAACCAACCTGTACTTGATTTTCTGTGCTAACAATTTGTTTTGCAGCGTTATGCCACCTCGCAAATGAGCAGCAAGCGATAATCACGTTGCTAGTAACAGTGAAATCATAGAGCCTATTACAGTGGATTCACAGAATATCAACATGTAGAATCAGTTCCAGTAAATGATGCAGGCCATGTTAGACTAGCAACGTTAGGCCAATGAAAACCAGGCTAGACTCCAAGCACAAGCACATGAAACACAATCCAAATTGCAAGAGCAAATGGCCAAGAAAGATGAAGATCATGCAAGGGAGATGGCTCGAGTACAGGCACAACTATTGGGTGTGTTAGAGAGGAGACAAGAACAGATTCCAGTTGTAGCACCAGGTGTGGCTGTCAATAGAGCAAATGATCCCAATGTACTGTACGAACGCTTTAAGAAAAGAGGCCCGAAAGAGTTTGTTGGAACAGAAGATCCAATGGCTGCAGATGATTGGCTCGAACATACAGTAGACATCTTTGAGATCTTCACATGTACAAGCAAAGAACAAGTGCAACTTGCTGCATCTATGTTCACGGGCTTGGCAGATATATGGTGGAAGACTATTAAGGCAGCGTATAGGACAATAGCAGATGCACATCAATGGACTAACTTCAAGAAACAGTTTGGAGACAAATATGTACCAGCACATGTGAAGAAGCAAAAGGTAGCAGAATTTCAGCAACTTATCCAAGGAAATATGACAGTCCTTGAATACCTCACTAAGTTTGAGAGATTGTCCCGATATGCTCCAGAGTTGGTAGATACCGCGGAGAAAAAGATAGCAAAGTTCCTTGAGGGACTTCATCCTATTATTGAGAGGGATGCTACCGGGATTACACCACCAGCAACATTTGAGGAAGCTGTCAACAGGGCCTATAAGTTTGAGAACTTCCACAACAAGATACTCAAAGTTTAAGGAAAGGGGCAAGGCCACCAGCAGCAGAACAATCAGAATAAGAGGCCAAGGCAAGATCAAAATGTGCAGAATCCAGGTGCTTGCATACACTGTGGGAAATATCATGGGAATGCCCAATGCCGTTCTATCACGGGGGCATGTTTTAGATGTGGTTCGATGGACCACCAAATGAGGGAATGCCCGAGGCCAGAAAGACAGAATAACAGAAACAGGGAGCACAGCGTCAGGCATCACCTCAAAATGCACTAGTGATCCAAAATCAGGCTAGGCCACTATAGCAACAGGCACCTTAGCAACAGTTCAGACCACAATTGCAACAACAGGCCCGTCAGCAAGGACAAAATCAGAATTAGAATCAATGTCCTCAGAATCAAAACAGGAATCCACAGCATGGTAGGCAGCAGCAAGTCCAGAACAAGCCACACCAGAGGGCACAACTCTATGCTATCAATAGAGCTGATGTAGAGGCTGAAGGCAACATAGTGGAAGGTACACTTCTCATCTATGGTTTTGATGCTAGGGTTTTGTTTGACCCTGGCTCTACTCACTCATTCCTATCTCCAAATTTTGCTAAGTTGATTGATATGCATGCTAGAGAGTTGAGTTTTATTTTGACTGTGACTACCCCTTTAGGTAAGGAAGTTATTTGTAGGACTTTTTACTCTAGTTGTCTAGTCAAAATAGGAGAAGTAGTGTTACCGGCAGATCTCATTTTATTGGAGATGCAGGATTTTGATGTCATCCTAGGGATGGATTGGTTAGCAGGTTACCATGCTAATATGGATTGTTTCCATAAGACCCTAACTTTTAAGTTAGAGGAGACCCAAGCAGGGGTGTTGTTACAGGGGGAGAGGAGTAATCCTCGTACATGGTTTATTTCGGCGTTGAAGGCTGATAGACTTCTAAGAAGTGGATGTGAGGCATATTTGGTGTTTATCATGGAGGATAAACGGTCCCAAGGGGTGGAGGAGATCCCTATTATTTGGGAATTCCCAGATGTTTTTCCGGAGGAGATACCAGGTTTACCACCTATCAGAGAGATAGACTTCACCATTGAGTTGTTACCGAGGACCACTCCGATTTCTATTGCACCCAACAGAATGGCTCCGGCAGAATTGGGAGAATTGATGATTCAGTTGCAAGAATTATTAGACAAAGGTTTTGTGAGGCCGAGTATTTCACCGTGGGGAGCACTAGTGTTGTTTGTGAAAAAGAAAGATGGTGCTATGAGAATGCGCATTGACTACCGGAGATTGAACCAAGTGACCATCAAGAACAAGTATCCATTGCCAAGGATAGATGAATTATTTGATCAGTTGCAAGGAGCTGCTTATTTTTTGAAGATTGATTTGAGATCCAGCTACCATCAGTTGAGAGTTAGAGATTCAGATGTACCGAAGACAGCCTTTCGGACAAGATATGGACACTATGAGTTTCTAGTGATGCCATTCGGTTTGACGAATGCACCGGCAGTATTCATGGCATTGATGAACAAGATATTTGCAGAGTATTTAGATCAGTTCACAGTGGTGTTTATTGATGATATTTTGGTGTATTCCAAGACCAAAGAAGAGCATGAAGAACATTTGAGGATAGCACTCCAGCTTTTGAGGGAGAATCAGTTGTTTGCAGAACTCAGTAAGTGTGAATTTTGGTTGGACCAAGTCACATTTTTGGGTCATATTATCTCCACGGAAGGATTATCAGTGGACCCATCCAAGATTGAAGCGGTTATGAACTGGGAAAGACCGAAGAATGCATCAGATATCAGGAGTTTTCTTGGATTAGCAGGATATTACTGTAGGTTTGTGCAAGGATTTTCGTCAATTGCGTCACCTTTGACGAAGTTGACAAGGAAGAATGCACCTTATGTATGGATAGACAAGTGTGAAACTAGTTTCCAAGAGCTGAAGAAGAGATTGAATACAGCTCCAGTCCTTACTTTGCCATCCGGGAGCGGCGGTTTCACCATTTTTACCGATGCTTCCAATATTGGACTTGGATGCGTGTTGATGCAGGATCGGAAAGTAGTTGCTTATGGATCCCGACAGTTGAAAGATCACGAGAAGAACTATGCAACACATGATCTTGAGTTAGCAGTGGTTGTTTTAGCATTGAAGATGTGGAGACACTATCTCTATGGAGAGAAGTTTGAGGTTCATTCCGCCCACCGTGGTCTACAATACTTGTTTTCCCAGAAAGAGTTGAACATGAGGCAGAGGAGATGGATGGAATATATCAAGGACTATGATTTTCCAATCAAGTATCACCTGGGGAAAGCAAATGTACTTGTAGATGCCTTGAGCAGGAAGTCAATTAGCATGGCAAGTCTTTGGGGAAGTTATGTTTTTCAGTAGTTCGAAGAGTTGGGAGTAGATTTTTAGCCTCTAAGGAAGGGCGTTATGTTAGCAAATATGTCAATGTCAGAGCCTTCCTTCATTCAGAAGATCAAAGAGAATCAGTTGCAAGATCCAGAGTTGGCCAAAATTTCAGAGCATATAGCAGATCGTCCGGAGTTTCGTGTTGTGGATGGAGTTTTGTACTACTGAGACCGTCTATGTGTACCTAACTTGGAGGACTTGAGGAATGGTATCATGACAGAGGCTCACAATACCAAGTATTCCATACATCCGGGCAGCACAAAGATGTACCAGAACTTAAAGAACAGATTTTGGTGGAACAACATGAAGAGAGAAATCGCAGCATTTGTCTCTAGATGTATGACATGTCAGTTGATCAAGGCAGAACATCAGAAACCTCCAGGGTTGCTACGGCCATTAGAGATTTCGAAATGGAAATGGGAACACATTACGATGGATTTCATCTCGGGATTACCGAGGACTAGCAGAGGCAATGATGCCATTTAGGTCATAGTGGATCGTCTCACCAAGTCAGTTCATTTCCTACCGATGAAGACTGGAAAGAAGATGCATATGTTGCCTTTGGCACAGTTGTTTGTCATAGAGATTGTCAGATGACATGGACAACCAGTTTCCATCACATTCGATAGAGACAGCAGATTCGTCTCGAGATTCTGGAAGACATTGCTTGAGTCTATGGGTACGAAGTTACAGTTCAGCACGGCCTATCACCCACAGACCGATGGTCAGTCAGAGAGGACAATTCAGACACTTGAGGACATGCTCAGAGCTTGTGTGTTAGATTTCAAGACTCAGTGGGATGAAGCCTTACCGTTGTGTGAGTTTGCTTACAACAACAGTTTCCACTCGAGTATCGGGATGGCGCCTTTTGAGTCTTTGTATGGCAGAAGGTGTAGGCACCTATTTGTTGGGAAGAAGTTGGTACTCGCAGTTTCCATGGACCGACCATTGTTAGTGAGACAAGTGACAAGGTCAAATTGATCCAAGAACGTCTGAAAGTGGCTCAGAGTAGGCAGAAGAGCTATGAAGATTCTCACAAAAGGGACTTACAGTTCAAAGAAGGAGATAAGGTTTTCTTGAAACTGTCACCTACTCGTGGAACATTGAGGTTTGGGCAGAAAGGTAAGTTGTCTCGGAGATACATCGGACCGTATGATATTGCGAGTAGGATTGGTGACGTGGCTTATAGATTAGCCTTACCACCCGAACTCTCCGGCGTACACAATGTTTTTCATGTATCTATGTTGAAGAAGTACGTCCCCGATAGATTGCATATATTCCGTTATGAGCCGTTGGGAGTCCGAGAAGATGCTACATATGTTGAGAAGCCTAAGCAGATTATTGACACCAAGGAACAAGAGATGAGGACACACATTATTCAGTGGGTCAAAGTACTTTGGGAGAATCATGGATCGGAAGAAGCAACTTGGGAATTACGGGATCAAGTTAAAAAAAATACCTGCACCTACTACCGGAGATGAGTTTATTTCATTTGGAGGACCAAATGTCCTAAGGGGTGGAGGATGTAAGACCTCGACCCGAGAGACCTCGATTAGTGTTAATTAAATTGTGTCTTAGCTATAAGTGTGTTTAGTGGATTTGGACTTAGTTGGGTGAGAATAGCTTTTATAATAGCTTTGGGGAATTTTGAGAGCCTTCTTGATTTTTGGGACCCTTTGGGGGTTCTTGTTATGGAATTTTGTGAGCTTGGGGGTTTAATCGTGATTTCCTAAAATTTTGTTTTTAATCCCGTTTGACTTATCTTATTATTCTCTACAACTTTCGTATTGACCTCATTCTCATTCGAGGGCCCGAAACTCAACTTTTCTCAATTTGAGGGCAAAACAGTCTTTTTACCAAAAATCTGGACACAATTTCCAATATCACTAAAACTTGCGAAACATACACTTTTTGGAAACTAGATATTTCGTTTTGCAACTTTGTCTTCTTCGTCGAAGTCATTTGAGGTCCCGAGACGCATGTTTTTCGCCCGACGAATGTTTTAAGTTGTGGGACCCACTTCACTCTTTGTATATTAGAGAACCCACCTTCCTCATTCCATTTTCTTGCCCTAATTCCTGCACAAGAGAAGCTCCAGTAGCAGCCACCTTTCTCTATTTTTCTCCTTGTTTTCTTCCTCACAAATCATCATCAAAGCTTACAAAAATCGTGATGGAAGCTTCACAAATCTTTCTCCCCTTGTCAAGAGCTTTCATTTGGTACCGTTTTTGAGGGGATTCATAGACCTTGAATTCGTCCTTGGGCTAGCCTTGCATATTTGAAGACCTTCTAGTTAAGAACTCCTTTCCATCTCCTAGGTTCTTGTTTGTTGAGTCTTAGAGAAGCTCCATTTTCAGTATTGGAAGTTTTCCCTTTGTTTTGATTTGATTTTGATATTCTAGGGTTGGATTTGGGGGTTTTTGTATAGATGTTTGATTTTGAGGTTAAGAGACGATAAGAGCTTAAGTTGCTAGCTTTGGACCCAAGGCAAGTGGATGAATTGATGCATTTAATGTGAAAATCAGATTTATGCATTTTCTTAATTTTCTCATTTATGATTAGATTTGCTTAAATCATGATTTAGACTTGTCTTCTATTGCTTTCAAATGCACCTATTAATGTGTCTTTCCATCTTTTGCAAATGTGCATAGCTCTATGTCAAATTTGAATGGCCTATGTTATATTGGTTTCTAAGTGATTTGAATGGAAGGAAAAGGGAGTGTGGGGTGAATGTTTGGAGATTCAAATGGTGGAATTGAAGTGTGGAGAATGGGAATTTTAATGTAGAAATGGTGGAGTTTTTAACTCAATATTGTATAGGGATCTGACCCTTAAAAATGAGAAAAGTTGGAGGAAGGAAGGACTGAAAATCTGCTTCAGAAATGCTATGTTCGCAGCTGTCGGTCAGCTGTCGGTCAGCTTGTCGGTTGACCGACATCCAACCGACAGCGAGCCGACAGCTCTCGGTCCCATTTCCAGAGAGCTGCAAACTTCTGAAACTTTCTAGGTGCAGAGGTGTCGGCTAACTGACAGGTGACCGATATCAGTTCGGTCCCAATTCCAGAAGGCTCCAATCAGCCAGAATTTCTGTGGGTCGGCTGTCGGCTAACCGACATTCCCATGCCGGTCGACTGATAGCCAACTGACAGACTCTCGGCTCCATTTCCAGAGAGCTGCATTTTTTTCCACAAATTCTGAAACTGTAGCATCGGCTGACCGACAGAACCTTGCCGGCTGGCCGACATAGCCCTGTCGGCTGATCGACATCAGCCGAGGAGCTAACCGATGGTCAATTTCTTCCTGGTTTCTATTGGAGAAATTATGGGACTATACTGTAGAAAAACCCTCATCACCCTAATCTGGTTAAAGGTCTTGTAGACTTGTCAATGTGATTAAGGTCCTGGGTTGTCTCTAATTCCTATGGAGTACCAAATAAATATTAAATTAACAAACGAGACCCTATCTACTTTGATTCAAATCTTGGACCTTCAACACTTAGCTAGGAGAATATTGGAAATCCATTCATGTTTATCTTGACCCGATTTTTAATTGTGCCTTTAAAGCATCATATCTTATGATTTTGACTTGTCCCGAAAGTATTGGAAAGTGTATTTAGCTTTTGCTAACCTGTATATGTCCGACCTGATATGAATGTGTATTTGTGCCTATGAGCACCCTGTTTCATTTTTTTTATGCATATGATTGACTTCCAGCATTTGACCTATGAGTTGGCACCACTAAGCTTGGACAACCTTGTCGGTTTTATTCACCGACTTGGAGATCCCTCCCCTCCTGTTAGTCTGCTGCAGTCTGGAATCCGTAGAGTATTTACCCGGCTCGCTACCGTGGTCCCGCAGAGTATATATCTGTATATTATAGTATTTTATCATCGTCCCTCCTTACCTTGTGTGACCGAGGTCAATGATCCTGTAGGGTATGTGCTCTCATCACTTTTGTGAGAGAGGATTTAGCTTTGTGTGGTTGCCATATTGACAGTCTTCTATTCTTGGTACCTTTATTGCTTTATATCGCTCATGTCGTTATTTAATAAATGATGCATTTTCTTTTACTAAATTCATTATTTATATAGGTTTTCAATATGTTTTCTAAGGTATCATTATTTCAAATGTATTATCATATCTTTTCTCCTACCTGCCAGACCGTCGTGTCTGATCCATTTATTTTGGTACTCAGGATGAACCCTTTGCCATTGAGGAGGAGCCCGAGGAGGCGATCGGCGAACCGTAACGTGTAATAGAGTGGCAAACTGACGATGTCATGTAGACATTCGTTCAGGCTTTGAGAATGACACTTTTTGGGAATTGTGTTTACATCTTTTGGATTTATTCTTTTGTTAGTTATTGGTCTTTGTTGACCATTATTTTGGGGCAATTAATCAATTGATCTTTTGTATATACATTTAACCTTACTTTTGGGTAATATGCTAATGATCATTGCTCATTCTGATATCTTGTCATATCAATTATAAATCAGTCTTATTTATGGAATGGAATAGCACTACTATGATTTACTACACGCTTCCGCAATCTTGAATATGTGTTTGATATGTTATATGTGAGATGATATGCATGGATAATCCTCACCGCGGAACCCTGTGGGAAATCACGTGCACGGATAAATGTTTTCTTAATTCCGTGTGTAGATTAGCCAAAGAGATGCACGTGGCGTGGCATCATCATAGTCCCGATCTCTGATTTGGTCCCCTAACCTAGTCTGGGGTCGCGATAAAGCCCTCCTTCTCCTTCAAAAAATCATAGAAGGCAACAAGTTGAAAGTACAAGAGCCTGAACTCCTCTCACTTCTCCTCAAGGACGCTGTCGATCGGCATAAACTCCTTGTAGAGTTTGCCAAGAATAGGCAACCCCGTAACGGCGCTCAGCTCCTTCAAAGAGAAACCAATCTCACCATTCGTGACAACGAAGATATTGGTTTGTGGAAGGAATGACTCCAACATAGCCATGAAGGCCTCGTTGGAAAAGATCACAGTCTCCCTAAAGGCACGGACCTCGTCAAAAATCCCAGCTTCCTTCAAAATGGCACCACCAATCAGCAGGACACGATCGGTCCACGACTTCCACTCGGAGTCAGCACTGAAACGGCCACGAAGTCGAAAAGGCTTCACCCAATTGTTGCCGTCACCGCTGGAAATACCAAGGCCCGTCGGTCCCAAATTGACCGATGGATAATCAGAGCCCTGGTAGCCACTAGCCGGCATCAATATATCCATGTCAGCAGGCGACTTCTCCATATATCCAGGAGGACCGCTAACAAAAACAACGGTCTTGATCACATTTGTCCTTTTCACCTGACTTGGAGGATCTTCCCTCTTAGGGCACGTGGGAGAAAGGCTCGTGATCGAGTTGGTGCGATCAAACGTCGACCGGGTAACAACAGTTTTCTCTTCACCACCAGCTGTGTAAGAGAACTGAAAACATCTCCTCTCGTATACCACGTCGTCAGGGACTGCATCATCAAAGAAGAAGGTAGGGCTGGGCAAAAACCTCTGATCATCCATCACCCAAGGACGGTTGCTTAACATGAACTTATAGAATTCTTCATTCTTGAGAGCGATCAGTCGCTGCCTCATCTCATCTCTGTTGAGGGAGTCACACTCTTCAAGATTTCTTTTAACATACTGGACCTTCCCCAGGCCTGTTGAACGGACGTATTGGAAGATCTAGTAGATCAATGAGGTACGCTTATAGCAGGCTCTTTACCGTTGTTCGTTCTGGAGGAACCACCTGCAAAGGTTGGAAAAGAAAAAGATCAATCATCAAAATGACAGGATTTCGCTAAAAGAAAATCTGGCGAAATTTTGGCTTGAGTCCGGGGCAATTCCAAAGAAAAAGGAAATATCCCGAAAGA
The DNA here is from genome assembly GCA_012931725.1 of Litsea cubeba. Classification (NCBI taxonomy): domain Eukaryota; kingdom Viridiplantae; phylum Streptophyta; class Magnoliopsida; order Laurales; family Lauraceae; genus Litsea; species Litsea cubeba. Next base: position 33,968,498 of record CM022955.1, on the reverse strand, counting down.
AATAGAAAGCTTGAAGATGGGCTCAACATCGCTGCGAGCTCCAAATTCCCAAATTTGCAAAAACTTTCAGGTATGATATCACATCATGCTACCAATTCAATTTACAAAAAAAAAAAGGATGCATGAACATCTTGGTTTGCCAAAAAAAAGCATTATCATTATGATAAAAAAAAAGAAACAAAAAAGGGGGGGCTGGCCCACAGGCCACGTGGCCGTACGGCCAGATCCTTACGGCCCATAAAAAAACGTGCAAAATAGAGATAGAAAAGAAAAAGCACCAGAAAAAAAAAGAAAGAGAAAACGTGTAAAAAAAAAGAGAAAACACGTGAAAAAGAAAAGAAAAGAAAAGAAAATATGGAAATAAAAAAAAATTTCTTTTTCTTACCTACCTTCTAGATGGAGTTTTCTTAAGAAAGAGAACTTACTTGAAACCATTGATGGGGAAGAAGAAGAAAAGCTTGAAGATTCTTGAAGAACTCTTGGTCTTGAAGCCCTCTTGAGATTTTTGCAAAACAAAGCAATAAGAACAAGAGATCCAACCTCTCCCTTGCTTTTATAGAAGAGAGCAAACCAAAGAAAGAAACAAGAAAGAGGTAAGTGCTACTAATTAGTAACCTTACCAAAAAGAAAGAAATTAGAAAGATTCTTTCCCAAAAGAAAGATATCTTGAGGGATTCTCTCCCCAAAAGAAAGCAATGAGAGATTTTCTCCCAAAAGATAGGAGATTTGAGATATTCTCTCCCAAAGAAAGATATCTTGATATATTCTCTCCCAAAATAAAGGAACCATGAGAGATTCTCTCCAAGGAAGGATATTCTTAGATATTTTCTATCCAAATGAGATATTTTTAGATATTCTTTACAAAAATGAAACCATATGAGATCTAAGCCCTTCAAAAGCTTAAGGTCCCATGGGCTAGCCCAAATGAGTTAGGTTTGAACACCTAGGCACTAAAAAAAAAGGGCTTTTAGTCAAAGAGAAATCCCTCTTACCAAGAGCATACAAAAATGGTTACAGGCCTCTTTTGAGTTGATTCGACCATACAAAAAACAATTCCAAGCCCCATGAGCTTCCAAAATTCAAACCATCCAGCCTCATATACCAAATTGAGCCAAAATCTTGAAATTGACATTTCACAAAAATCCAAGCCACTCCAATGGACCCAAATAGTCCTAAAGAGTGACCAAAAACCACATCCTGGTCCCCTAACTTGCCACACAGAGCTTGTTAGGTCACAAGACCAAAACCAAAAACCATATCTTGGTCCCCTAACTTGCCACATACAGCTTGTTAGGTCACAAGACCAAAACCCAAAACCAAATCCTGATCCCCTAACTAGACTCATACAGCTTGTTAGGTCACAAGATCAAAACCAAAATCGAACCCCCAACTTGCCACATACAGCTTATTAGGTCACACGGTCAAAATCAAACCCGACCCCCTAACCTGCCACGTATAGCTTGTTAGGTCACAAGGTCAAAAAAATAAAAACCCAAATCCGCATCCCTAATGTCATTTTCAAAACTTTGCCTTGAAATGATACATGATCCCTTTCACTACCATAAAATTCCACTGGAAGCTCAAAAGGCCACTCTACCAAAAGAAAGACTGCTCAAAGACTCTTGGTCAAGTCACAAGCTCTCCTTTAGAAATCTCTTCAAGGCACATCGACTACAAGAGTTAAGAAACTCATCGCTGTACCTCGAGGGGGCATTTGTTGACACAAAAAATGTCACTTTGCCTCTTCAACATCAAAAAATCTACATGAAGTCGAGGCCTACCACAAATGGGCGATGCTACTTCTAAAAAAATCAAATCTTATCAGAATCAAACAAAAACTACAAGATCCTTCAAGACAGCCAAATGAGGAGTATACAAGAAGTTTCGGGCCATTTCAAAATCATTTGGCCTAACTTCGCTCCTCCGATAGCTGTACAGGAGCTCCCGGCGGCCACAACATTAGAGACACCAAATCTTCGATCAGAGACTATGGATGGTCTCAAAATACCTCCAAAGGGCTCCACGTCAAGTTCCGAGTCAAACCGACAACGTTTGACCATGCATCAACCCTCGAACAACAGAATCAAGCCTCTCGGAGATGAGAACCACCGAGGCCATTAGTCATTATACAGAGCACATGGTCGGCTTCAAGACGCTTACAAAGGGCTACAAGTCAAGTTTCAGTTCATTTCAGCAACATTAGACCATACTTTGACTCTCGGAAGCTAAATCAGGCCTCTCTGTGGCGAAGCTCCCCGGGACCATGGTTTCCAAGACAGTGCCTATGGATCATCTCAAAATGACTCCAATAGGTTCCCTATTAAATTTCAAGTCAATCGGACATTGGTTGACCGCACATCAATGCGCGAGATCTTCCAAAATCAAGTCTACTAGTGACATGAGCACATATGGCTTCAAAACTCAAAGAAAAGCCTATGGTTGATCTTATTTATTGCTCAAGAGGCTTAGCCTCAAATTTCATGTCATTCTGACATCGTTTGGCCCAGTTTCAGCTTCTGACGGAAAATCAGCAACACTACGCTACAAAGCCTTCGGCTTTCCCGGAAAATTGGAAAATTTGCACCCCAAAATGCAAGGATTCTCATCAAGTTTTCGACAGGGAGATCAAGTCATCAAATGTGCAAAAATGACAAGAAAAAATATAGAAGAAAAAAGAATCAGAAAAGACCGCAAAATGGTCGCGAAATGGGACCAAAAGGGGATAATTCCCCCCAGGGTCGCATCCCGCGACCCTGGCCCATGGTCACTGTAACACCCCGACCCACCTTAATCTTGTTTTAGAGTTAATTAACTTAGATTAATTGCTTAATGGATATTTTGATTGTGATTGGATTTGATTAGGTAGAATTAGTGGGGTTTGACCGTTTGCTAGGTAGATTATGACTTTTGGAGTGTTTTGGGTTTTGTGTGTACTTAGAAATTTTTGGGTTTTTAATGCATTGTGTTGAAATTTGAGATGACTTGAGAGTCTTTTGAAGAATTCAGTATCTCAAGTATTGTTTTGAGTTAGAATTCTTGTCAACACATTGTCACAAACGTGATGTTAAAAGGCTGGTGTTGATAGAGCTTAAATGAAGCATAAGAGTTGAAACAGTCAGGAATTCAGAATTCCTGAAGCAGAGCATGCGGTCGACCGGGCACCCCATGCGGTCGACCGAAGCAAGAGAAACCTGCAGAAAAAGTTTTAGACTGCTCCCAGTTATTTTCGTGACACAGTGTGTCTTCGGTCGACCGGGACCCCAGGATGTCGACCGAGCGCGATAATTGACTATTTCCAGACAGTGCAGGATGTCGACCGAGCACAGCAGGATGTCGACCGAGCACGGGAACCAGAGTTGCGCAGAAACAGAAGTCTTGCACGAAAATTCAGCACTCTTATCTAATTTGTTTGGGACTCTTTCTAAACGAATTGTAGCCTGTTTTGAATACAATTAAGGGTTAACATAACCTATAAAAAGGCATGTATGGGTCGTTCTAAACATACACCAAGAGAGAAGAGAGTGCTGTGTTGCTGTGTTGCTGTGTTGCTGTGTTGCTGTTGTGCTGCATCTTTCTACAGCAAGTGTGGACGAGGATGTGCTCTTGAAGATGGTGTTTCGTCCATAAGATAAGTGTCTCTCTGTTTATGCTTTAATTTCAATTTGTAAGGGATTGAGAGAGAGAGAGATTGTAGAGGGAAGGTCTATAGAAAAGGTTTCTATTCTTGTTCTGTAGAACATCAAGTTGGTGCTTGGTGTTTGGGGTTTGGTGATCCTATCTGTGGGTGCAGATAAATTGTAAGAGGAGTAGGTGCTTCCTAGATAGTGGGTGCTATCTAAAACACAAGGGTTGGTGCTCTTTGTCGTTGGTGCGACTAAATATATTCAGACCTGTACCGGATCGGTGTTCGGACGGTTTTGATCCGTGGACGTAGCCTTTTGGTGAACCACGTTAAATCTGGTGTCATTGTGTGGTTTGACTTGTTTTGTTGTTGAATTGGACCTGTTTTTAGAAATCACTGATTCACCCCCCCTCTCAGTGATCGCGATATCCAACAATTGGTATCAGAGCGAGGCTCCCTTGATCAGTTTAATACGCTAAGGGTGATCTCTTGTCAAATCACATGGCAGCCAATACAGGGAATATGAAAGCACCTCTGTTTGATGGTTCTAATTACTCTTTTTGGAAGATTAGGATGCAAGCCTTCATCAAATCTCTTGGCTATGATGTTTGGGAGGCTGTCAGAGTCGGTTACAATGCTGCCACCGTACCCAATGATACTGCATCGAAGAAGTTGGCAGACAACGACTCCAAGGCGCAGAATGCACTCTTTAGTGGCCTTGTGGACAGCGAGCTTGTCAAAGTAATTGCATGCAAAACAGCCAAGGAAATTTGGGACAAGTTGCAAAGCATACATGAAGGTGATGAGAAGATTAAAGAAGCGAAATTGCAAACTCATCGCTCTCAATTCGAGTCTCTTCGCATGGAGGAAAGCGAGAATGTTGAATCGTATATGCAACGAGTGAATGAAGTCACGAATGACATTCGTGGACTAGGGGAGGATATTAAAGAGCCGGTCATCGTCAAAAAGGTTCTAAGATCTCTTCTTCCCCGGTTTGATTCAAAAGTCTCAGCCATCGAAGAAGCCAAAGATCTGAATGCATTTTCCATGGATGAATTACATGGTTCTCTAACTGCCTATGAGATGCGCATAGGAAAGACGTCTTCATCCGATAAAGAAGCGGCCTTCAAAGTTCAGAAAAAGGCAAAAGAGACTGCTGGTCATGATGTTGATTCTGATAATGATGAGCTTGAGGCTCAATTTGTTAGAAAGTTGAAGAAAGGAAGCAATGGCAAGTACAAAGGGAAGCTACCCTTTAAATGCTTCAATTGTGGAGGTGTTGGTCACTTTGCTGCGAAGTGTCCGCTAAAAGAAGACAATGATAATGACTCTTATGCTGAAAAGAGTAAAGGAAAGAGAAATTTCAGAAAAAGAGGCAAAGCTAAAAACTTTCTATGTCAACAAGATGACAGCACGTCTGAAACTTCAGACGATGATGAATCAACCGAAGCTCTCTTCATGGTCACTGTTGAAGAAGAAGAAGAGCTAGATCCGGAAGAGGAAGAGGAGGCTGAAGTCAATCTTGAAGAGGAACTCATAGCCGCACTTGAGGAGCTTAGCATGGAACGCAAAACAAGTAAGAAAAATCTGAAACTTCTCCATGAATCTGAAAGTTCTATTATTGCTTTGAAAACTCAAGTAGAAGAATATAAAAGAATGGTAGAAGTCCTTGAAAACCAAATAAGTATAAAAAAGGAAGAGGCTATGAAACTTGAAACTGAGATCGATAGAGCAAAGGCTGAAAATTTGGAAAATAGCAAAAAACTCAAAGCGCTCCAAGCGATTGAAGGAACTATGAAACTCGATGAACTACTGAAAGTTCAAAGACCTGCCCACTTCAGATTTGGTCTAGGATTTGAGAAAGGTGAATCCTCTAAGATTGCACCTCTTGAAAAGAAAGAGTTTGTGAAGCAAGTCACTGCACCTTCTAACTCTATGAAGCCCACTCAACCTAGAAAGGAGTCCATTCCTGTTAGAAAGGTAATGAAGACTAACCAGCCACAAAGAAGATACAAATTCTATGGTTATTGCTTTCATTGTAATATGTTTGGACATAAAAGAGACGATTGCAAATTCTATGTAAAATACAGCTCAGTTGTGACTAGGAACCCTTTTTCAATCCTAAGTAGCCACAAAATTGAGTGCCATAAGTGCTATAATTATGGACACTTGGCTAGGGATTGTAGGTTGCATATTGCTAACAAATTTCAGGTTGAAAAGAAACCCAAGTTAGTCAAGGCTTGGAGAGCAAAGCAAAGTGCAGAAAGTCCCAAAGAATCTCTCATTGTGCAAACGGCATTCAATGCACAAAAGAAGGCAGCACCATGGGTCCTTGATGGTGGTTGTTCAAGCCATATGACTGGTGATAAAGAGAAATTCATCAAATTACAGCACTATGAAGGCGGTTCAGTGAAGTTTGGCAACAATGATGGTGCCAAAATCTGCGGAAAAGGTGTTATTCAGCTTATGGCAAACAAGATCAGATCGGAAGAAGTCTTATATGTGTCTGGATTGAGACACAACCTGCTTAGTGTGAGCCAGATCTGTGACAAGGGTCACGAAGTTATATTCACAAAGAATGGGTTTGCCATCAAGAAGAGTAGCAACGGCAAAACAGTGGCAACTGGATCAAGAACTGCTGGAAATCTCTATACATTGTCAGATGGAGCTGAAAAGACCTGCTTGATGAGTCGGACAGAGGAAAGTTGGTTGTGGCACAAACGCCTTGGGCATCTAAGCTTTGATAACATGCCAAAGATTTGCAATTCAAAGGCTGTAAGAGGCATGTCTACAGTTGAAAAGCCTTCCAATCCCATTTGCGACTCTTGCCAAAAGGGAAAGAAAACGAGGGTTATGTTCAAGTCAAAGGAGCATCATTCCAAGAAACCTCTTGAGCTAGTGCACACTGATCTCTGTGGACCAATGCGAACTCAAAGCACCAATGGAGATAAGTATTTCATGTTATGCATTGATGATTATACTCGTATGACATGGGTATTGTTTCTTAAGCATAAGCATCAAGCACTTGATCGTTTTAAAGTGTTTAAAGCACAGGTTGAAAATCAATTGGAAAAACGTATCAAGATTTTAAGGTCTGATCGTGGAGGCGAGTTCACATCTGAAGAGTTCACTAAATATTGTGAACATCATGGCATTCAAAGACAGTACTCAGCCCCTAGAGCTCCACAGCAAAATGGAGTTGTGGAACGGAAGAATCGCACCGTACAAGAGATGGCTCGTACGATGCTAAGTGAAAGCAAGATGGCTGATAAGTATTGGAAAGAGGCAGTTCATACGGCTGTATACATTCAAAATCGATGCTTGATCAGGCCACATGAAGACAAAACTCCCTATGAGCTATGGTTTGGAAGAAAAGCAACAGTCAAGCACTTCAGAGTCCTTCGGCAGCAAGTGTTACATCAAGCGGCTCGAACAAAATCCGGGCAAATTTGAAGAAAGAGCTGACGAAGGTATATTTCTGGGTTACTCCTCTACTAGCAAGGCATATAGGTGTCTTAACAAAAGAACCAGAAAAATCATAGAAAGTGCCGATGTTAGAATTGATGAAAACCATGAATCAAAGAATGGAACTCATTATGACAGTCCCGTTTATGAGGACTCGAGTGAGATTGATGATGAGATGGCTGAATCTAATGATTCTGAGAAATCAAAGGATGACTCAGAAGATACTACACCTAAGAAGCACAGCACTTGGGTAGAGCAACACCCTAAGGATCAAATCATTGGAGATCCTAAGGCAGGCGTTCAAACTAGACAAAGTGTAGTTAGCAATTACTCACTTGTGTCCACCATTGAACCCAAGACTGTGGCTGAAGCCAGTCTCGATGAAAGTTGGTTGAAAGCTATGCATGAGGAGTTGGAGCAAATTGAGAAGAACTCCACATGGGAACTTGTTCCTAGACCTACTGATAAGAATGTTATTGGTACTAAATGGGTCTTTCGGAATAAGCTGAATGAAGATGGTCAAGTCATTAGAAACAAAGCAAGGTTGGTTTGTAAAGGCTATGCTCAAGTTGAAGGCATAGATTTTGAAGAGACCTTTGCACCGGTGGCTCGTCTGGAAGCTATTTGTATGTTTCTTGCATTGGCAGCATACAAAACCTTCAAGGTATTTCAGATGGACGTAAAGTCAGCTTTCTTGAATGGTTTGCTTGAAGAAGAGGTCTACATTGAGCAACCTGATGGTTTTCTCATCAGCAAAAATTCAGATCTAGTGTGCAAGTTGAAAAAGGCTCTTTATGGACTGAAACAAGCGCCAAGGGCATGGTATGCAAGGCTGGATCTCTATCTCCGCAAGATCGGTTTTGGAAAAGGAATGGTTGATAGCAATCTGTATGTCAAAACTGAGTTAAGCAAACAGCTGGTTGTCATTGTTTATGTTGATGACATAATCTTTGGTGGCAATGATGAGGAGATGTGCAGGAATTTTGCTGAAGAGATGAAGAAAGAATTTGAAATGTCGATGCTTGGAGAACTAAAGTTCTTTCTTGGTTTACAAGTGCAGCAGCTGAAACATGGCATCTTCATATCACAAATGAAGTACATTAAGGAAATGCTGAAACGGTTCAATATGGAAGACAGCAAGCCAGTGAGCACACCAATGTCAACGAACACGAAGCTTAGCAAAGATGATAAGGCCTCGTCCGTTGATCATACCACCTATCGCTCTATGATAGGAAGCTTGCTCTACTTGACTGCTACAAGACCAGATCTTCTACAAGCAGTATGTATGGTTGCACGTTTTCAAGCAGCACCAACTGAAACGCACCTTACAGCAGTGAAAAGAATCTTTCGATATCTGAAAGGTACTATGGAGCTTGGTATCTGGTATCCCAAAGGCAAATCCTTCACTCTTGTTGCATATTCTGATGCCGATTGGGCTGGATGCGTAGATGATCGCAAGAGTACTAGCGGCGGCGCATTTTATCTTGGAGAAAGATTAGTTGCTTGGCATAGTAAGAAGCAAGACTCAGTATCCCTTTCGACAGCGGAAGCAGAATATATTGCAGCGGCAACTTGTTGTACGCAAGTGTTATGGATGCGGCAAATGCTCTCTGATCTAGGAGTTCCGACAACGGATCCTACGCCGATCCTATGTGACAACACGAGTGCAATTCATATATCTAAGAATCCTGTTCAGCACTCTCGAACAAAGCATGTAGCAATTCGTTATCATTTTCTTAAAATAAAGTTGCTGATGGAGAGGTCAAGTTGGAATATGTTCCAACAACTGAGCAAGTGGCTGATATTTTCACGAAACCTCTGCCAAAGGAAGTCTTCGAGTATCTCCGGAAAAAGTTAGGAGTTACTCACTCTCCTAAACCGTAGGAGTTGTGCTTGAAAGGGGGAGCAATGCATTCATTGAAAATCCTATTCGCTCCTCGGTTTGGTCCCTTTGGACTTGTTGTCAAAGGGGGAGAGATGTATGCTATGATAGCAAGGAGAGATGTTATGCTATGAAAGCTAGGGGGAGATTGTTGACAGTGCATGGTTGTTATTTCAGAATTTCAGAATTGGTTCCAAGTGAGTGTTGAAGTTCCAATAGTGTTGCCAACAATTCCAAAGGGGGAGATTGTTGAAATTTGAGATGACTTGAGAGTCTTTTGAAGAATTGAAGAATTCAGTATCTCAAGTATTGTTTTGAGTTGGAATTCTTGTCAACACATTGTCACAAACGTGATGTTAAAAGGCTGGTGTTGATAGAGCTCAAATGAAGCATAAGAGTTGAAACAGTCAGGAATTCAGAATTCCTGAAGCAGAGCATGCGGTCGACCGGGCACCCCATGCGGTCGACCGAAGCAAGAGAAACCTGCAGAAAAAGTTTTAGACTGCTCCCAGTTATTTTCGTGACACAGTGTGTCTTCGGTCGACCGGGACCCCAGGATGTCGACCGAGCGCGATAATTGACTGTTTCCAGACAGTGCAGGATGTCGACCGAGCACAGCAGGATGTCGACCGAGCACGGGAACCAGAGTTGCGCAGAAACAGAAGTCTTGCACGAAAATTCAGCACTCTTATCTAATTTGTTTGGGACTCTTTCTAAACGAATTGTAGCCTGTTTTGAATACAATTAAGGGTTAACATAACCTATAAAAAGGCATGTATGGGTCGTTCTAAACATACACCAAGAGAGAAGAGAGTGCTGTGTTGCTGTGTTGCTGTGTTGCTGTGTTGCTGTTGTGCTGCATCTTTCTACAGCAAGTGTGGACGAGGATGTGCTCTTGAAGATGGTGTTTCGTCCATAAGATAAGTGTCTCTCTGTTTATGCTTTAATTTCAATTTGTAAGGGATTGAGAGAGAGAGAGATTGTAGAGGGGAAGGTCTATAGAAAAGGTTTCTATTCTTGTTCTGTAGAACATCAAGTTGGTGCTTGGTGTTTGGGGTTTGGTGATCCTATCTGTGGGTGCAGATAAATTGTAAGAGGAGTAGGTGCTTCCTAGATAGTGGGTGCTATCTAAAACACAAGGGTTGGTGCTCTTTGTCGTTGGTGCGACTAAATATATTCAGACCTGTACCGGATCGGTGTTCGGACGGTTTTGATCCGTGGACGTAGCCTTTTGGTGAACCACGTTAAATCTGGTGTCATTGTGTGGTTTGACTTGTTTTGTTGTTGAATTGGACCTGTTTTTAGAAATCACTGATTCACCCCCCCTCTCAGTGATCGCGATATCCAACAATTGGTATCAGAGCGAGGCTCCCTTGATCAGTTTAATACGCTAAGGGTGATCTCTTGTCAAATCACATGGCAGCCAATACAGGGAATATGAAAGCACCTCTGTTTGATGGTTCTAATTACTCTTTTTGGAAGATTAGGATGCAAGCCTTCATCAAATCTCTTGGCTATGATGTTTGGGAGGCTGTCAGAGTCGGTTACAATGCTGCCACCGTACCCAATGATACTGCATCGAAGAAGTTGGCAGACAACGACTCCAAGGCGCAGAATGCACTCTTTAGTGGCCTTGTGGACAGCGAGCTTGTCAAAGTAATTGCATGCAAAACAGCCAAGGAAATTTGGGACAAGTTGCAAAGCATACATGAAGGTGATGAGAAGATTAAAGAAGCGAAATTGCAAACTCATCGCTCTCAATTCGAGTCTCTTCGCATGGAGGAAAGCGAGAATGTTGAATCGTATATGCAACGAGTGAATGAAGTCACGAATGACATTCGTGGACTAGGGGAGGATATTAAAGAGCCGGTCATCGTCAAAAAGGTTCTAAGATCTCTTCTTCCCCGGTTTGATTCAAAAGTCTCAGCCATTGAAGAAGCCAAAGATCTGAATGCATTTTCCATGGATGAATTACATGGTTCTCTAACTGCCTATGAGATGCGCATAGGAAAGACGTCTTCATCCGATAAAGAAGCGGCCTTCAAAGTTCAGAAAAAGGCAAAAGAGACTGCTGGTCATGATGTTGATTCTGATAATGATGAGCTTGAGGCTCAATTTGTTAGAAAGTTGAAGAAAGGAAGCAATGGCAAGTACAAAGGGAAGCTACCCTTTAAATGCTTCAATTGTGGAGGTGTTGGTCACTTTGCTGCGAAGTGTCCGCTAAAAGAAGACAATGATAATGACTCTTATGCTGAAAAGAGTAAAGGAAAGAGAAATTTCAGAAAAAGAGGCAAAGCTAAAAACTTTCTATGTCAACAAGATGACAGCACGTCTGAAACTTCAGACGATGATGAATCAACCGAAGCTCTCTTCATGGTCACTGTTGAAGAAGAAGAAGAGCTAGATCCGGAAGAGGAAGAGGAGGCTGAAGTCAATCTTGAAGAGGAACTCATAGCCGCACTTGAGGAGCTTAGCATGGAACGCAAAACAAGTAAGAAAAATCTGAAACTTCTCCATGAATCTGAAAGTTCTATTATTGCTTTGAAAACTCAAGTAGAAGAATATAAAAGAATGGTAGAAGTCCTTGAAAACCAAATAAGTATAAAAAAGGAAGAGGCTATGAAACTTGAAACTGAGATCGATAGAGCAAAGGCTGAAAATTTGGAAAATAGCAAAAAACTCAAAGCGCTCCAAGCGATTGAAGGAACTATGAAACTCGATGAACTACTGAAAGTTCAAAGACCTGCCCACTTCAGATTTGGTCTAGGATTTGAGAAAGGTGAATCCTCTAAGATTGCACCTCTTGAAAAGAAAGAGTTTGTGAAGCAAGTCACTGCACCTTCTAACTCTATGAAGCCCACTCAACCTAGAAAGGAGTCCATTCCTGTTAGAAAGGTAATGAAGACTAACCAGCCACAAAGAAGATACAAATTCTATGGTTATTGCTTTCATTGTAATATGTTTGGACATAAAAGAGACGATTGCAAATTCTATGTAAAATACAGCTCAGTTGTGACTAGGAACCCTTTTTCAATCCTAAGTAGCCACAAAATTGAGTGCCATAAGTGCTATAATTATGGACACTTGGCTAGGGATTGTAGGTTGCATATTGCTAACAAATTTCAGGTTGAAAAGAAACCCAAGTTAGTCAAGGCTTGGAGAGCAAAGCAAAGTGCAGAAAGTCCCAAAGAATCTCTCATTGTGCAAACGGCATTCAATGCACAAAAGAAGGCAGCACCATGGGTCCTTGATGGTGGTTGTTCAAGCCATATGACTGGTGATAAAGAGAAATTCATCAAATTACAGCACTATGAAGGCGGTTCAGTGAAGTTTGGCAACAATGATGGTGCCAAAATCTGCGGAAAAGGTGTTATTCAGCTTATGGCAAACAAGATCAGATCGGAAGAAGTCTTATATGTGTCTGGATTGAGACACAACCTGCTTAGTGTGAGCCAGATCTGTGACAAGGGTCACGAAGTTATATTCACAAAGAATGGGTTTGCCATCAAGAAGAGTAGCAACGGCAAAACAGTGGCAACTGGATCAAGAACTGCTGGAAATCTCTATACATTGTCAGATGGAGCTGAAAAGACCTGCTTGATGAGTCGGACAGAGGAAAGTTGGTTGTGGCACAAACGCCTTGGGCATCTAAGCTTTGATAACATGCCAAAGATTTGCAATTCAAAGGCTGTAAGAGGCATGTCTACAGTTGAAAAGCCTTCCAATCCCATTTGCGACTCTTGCCAAAAGGGAAAGAAAACGAGGGTTATGTTCAAGTCAAAGGAGCATCATTCCAAGAAACCTCTTGAGCTAGTGCACACTGATCTCTGTGGACCAATGCGAACTCAAAGCACCAATGGAGATAAGTATTTCATGTTATGCATTGATGATTATACTCGTATGACATGGGTATTGTTTCTTAAGCATAAGCATCAAGCACTTGATCGTTTTAAAGTGTTTAAAGCACAGGTTGAAAATCAATTGGAAAAACGTATCAAGATTTTAAGGTCTGATCGTGGAGGCGAGTTCACATCTGAAGAGTTCACTAAATATTGTGAACATCATGGCATTCAAAGACAGTACTCAGCCCCTAGAGCTCCACAGCAAAATGGAGTTGTGGAACGGAAGAATCGCACCGTACAAGAGATGGCTCGTACGATGCTAAGTGAAAGCAAGATGGCTGATAAGTATTGGAAAGAGGCAGTTCATACGGCTGTATACATTCAAAATCGATGCTTGATCAGGCCACATGAAGACAAAACTCCCTATGAGCTATGGTTTGGAAGAAAAGCAACAGTCAAGCACTTCAGAGCCTTCGGCAGCAAGTGTTACATCAAGCGGCTCGAACAAAATCCGGGCAAATTTGAAGAAAGAGCTGACGAAGGTATATTTCTGGGTTACTCCTCTACTAGCAAGGCATATAGGTGTCTTAACAAAAGAACCAGAAAAATCATAGAAAGTGCCGATGTTAGAATTGATGAAAACCATGAATCAAAGAATGGAACTCATTATGACAGTCCCGTTTATGAGGACTCGAGTGAGATTGATGATGAGATGGCTGAATCTAATGATTCTGAGAAATCAAAGGATGACTCAGAAGATACTACACCTAAGAAGCACAGCACTTGGGTAGAGCAACACCCTAAGGATCAAATCATTGGAGATCCTAAGGCAGGCGTTCAAACTAGACAAAGTGTAGTTAGCAATTACTCACTTGTGTCCACCATTGAACCCAAGACTGTGGCTGAAGCCAGTCTCGATGAAAGTTGGTTGAAAGCTATGCATGAGGAGTTGGAGCAAATTGAGAAGAACTCCACATGGGAACTTGTTCCTAGACCTACTGATAAGAATGTTATTGGTACTAAATGGGTCTTTCGGAATAAGCTGAATGAAGATGGTCAAGTCATTAGAAACAAAGCAAGGTTGGTTTGTAAAGGCTATGCTCAAGTTGAAGGCATAGATTTTGAAGAGACCTTTGCACCGGTGGCTCGTCTGGAAGCTATTTGTATGTTTCTTGCATTGGCAGCATACAAAACCTTCAAGGTATTTCAGATGGACGTAAAGTCAGCTTTCTTGAATGGTTTGCTTGAAGAAGAGGTCTACATTGAGCAACCTGATGGTTTTCTCATCAGCAAAAATTCAGATCTAGTGTGCAAGTTGAAAAAGGCTCTTTATGGACTGAAACAAGCGCCAAGGGCATGGTATGCAAGGCTGGATCTCTATCTCCGCAAGATCGGTTTTGGAAAAGGAATGGTTGATAGCAATCTGTATGTCAAAACTGAGTTAAGCAAACAGCTGGTTGTCATTGTTTATGTTGATGACATAATCTTTGGTGGCAATGATGAGGAGATGTGCAGGAATTTTGCTGAAGAGATGAAGAAAGAATTTGAAATGTCGATGCTTGGAGAACTAAAGTTCTTTCTTGGTTTACAAGTGCAGCAGCTGAAACATGGCATCTTCATATCACAAATGAAGTACATTAAGGAAATGCTGAAACGGTTCAATATGGAAGACAGCAAGCCAGTGAGCACACCAATGTCAACGAACACGAAGCTTAGCAAAGATGATAAGGCCTCGTCCGTTGATCATACCACCTATCGCTCTATGATAGGAAGCTTGCTCTACTTGACTGCTACAAGACCAGATCTTCTACAAGCAGTATGTATGGTTGCACGTTTTCAAGCAGCACCAACTGAAACGCACCTTACAGCAGTGAAAAGAATCTTTCGATATCTGAAAGGTACTATGGAGCTTGGTATCTGGTATCCCAAAGGCAAATCCTTCACTCTTGTTGCATATTCTGATGCCGATTGGGCTGGATGCGTAGATGATCGCAAGAGTACTAGCGGCGGCGCATTTTATCTTGGAGAAAGATTAGTTGCTTGGCATAGTAAGAAGCAAGACTCAGTATCCCTTTCGACAGCGGAAGCAGAATATATTGCAGCGGCAACTTGTTGTACGCAAGTGTTATGGATGCGGCAAATGCTCTCTGATCTAGGAGTTCCGACAACGGATCCTACGCCGATCCTATGTGACAACACGAGTGCAATTCATATATCTAAGAATCCTGTTCAGCACTCTCGAACAAAGCATGTAGCAATTCGTTATCATTTTCTTAAAAATAAAGTTGCTGATGGAGAGGTCAAGTTGGAATATGTTCCAACAACTGAGCAAGTGGCTGATATTTTCACGAAACCTCTGCCAAAGGAAGTCTTCGAGTATCTCCGGAAAAAGTTAGGAGTTACTCACTCTCCTAAACCGTAGGAGTTGTGCTTGAAAGGGGGAGCAATGCATTCATTGAAAATCCTATTCGCTCCTCGGTTTGGTCCCTTTGGACTTGTTGTCAAAGGGGGAGAGATGTATGCTATGATAGCAAGGAGAGATGTTATGCTATGAAAGCTAGGGGGAGATTGTTGACAGTGCATGGTTGTTATTTCAGAATTTCAGAATTGGTTCCAAGTAAGTGTTGAAGTTCCAATAGTGTTGCCAACAATTCCAAATGGGGGAATTTGAGATGACTTAAGAGTCTTTTGAAGAATTGAAGAATTCAGTATCTCAAGTATTGTTTTGAGTTGGAATTATTGTCAGCACATTGTCACAAACGTGATGTTAAAAGGCTGGTGTTGATAGAGCTCAAATGAAGCATAAGAGTTGAAACAGTCAGGAATTCAGAATTCCTGAAGCAGAGCATGCGGTCGACCGGGCACCCCATGCGGTCGACCGAAGCAAGAGAAACCTGCAGAAAAAGTTTTAGACTGCTCCCAGTTATTTTCGTGACACAGTGTGTCTTCGGTCGACCGGGACCCCCAGGATGTCGACCGAGCGCGATAATTGACTGTTTCCAGACAGTGCAGGATGTCGACCGAGCACAGCAGGATGTCGACCGAGCACGGGAACCAGAGTTGCGCAGAAACAGAAGTCTTGCACGAAAATTCAGCACTCTTATCTAATTTGTTTGGGACTCTTTCTAAACGAATTGTAGCCTGTTTTGAATACAATTAAGGGTTAACATAACCTATAAAAAGGCATGTATGGGTCGTTCTAAACATACACCAAGAGAGAAGAGAGTGCTGTGTTGCTGTGTTGCTGTGTTGCTGTGTTGCTGTTGTGCTGCATCTTTCTACAGCAAGTGTGGACGAGGATGTGCTCTTGAAGATGGTGTTTCGTCCATAAGATAAGTGTCTCTCTGTTTATGCTTTAATTTCAATTTGTAAGGGATTGAGAGAGAGAGAGATTGTAGAGGGGAAGGTCTATAGAAAAGGTTTCTATTCTTGTTCTGTAGAACATCAAGTTGGTGCTTGGTGTTTGGGGTTTGGTGATCCTATCTGTGGGTGCAGATAAATTGTAAGAGGAGTAGGTGCTTCCTAGATAGTGGGTGCTATCTAAAACACAAGGGTTGGTGCTCTTTGTCGTTGGTGCGACTAAATATATTCAGACCTGTACCGGATCGGTGTTCGGACGGTTTTGATCCGTGGACGTAGCCTTTTGGTGAACCACGTTAAATCTGGTGTCATTGTGTGGTTTGACTTGTTTTGTTGTTGAATTGGACCTGTTTTTAGAAATCACTGATTCACCCCCCCCTCTCAGTGATCGCGATATCCAACACATTGCATAGAGCATTTCATGGGCTTTAACTTTCATGTCTTGACCCATTAAATTCGGATCTATTTAGACCCATTTCCAGCCCACTTAATCACCCCAGGCCCTTTCTTGCAATTTCAGCCCATTTCTGACTTGCATGCAAGTGCAGGATAAAATTGGGTTAAAACCCCATTTCAGCTACTCCTTTCTTCTTCCTTCATTTCCAGCTGAGAGTTCCTCTCTACTCTTCTTCTCTATTTCTTCCTTCCTCATCTCAAGCAATCAACCAAGACTCCTAGCATGAGTAGAAGCTAGCCACCACTTCATCTTCTCCACCAAGACAACATCTTCCAAGCTCAAGCATCCACTCATCTTTCTTTCTTCTTGCTTTTGGTAAGATCTTTCTTCACTAAGCATTTCCATTTGATTTCCTTCATCTTGGAAAGCTACAAATCATGTATGCATCATCTCCTTCCTCATTCATTTTCTTCCATTTTGTTTTTCACCATTTTTAGGGCATTTGAGCTTTCATATTTGGGGATTTTCGAGTTTAACAAGGATTAGGTGTGAGAGCTAGCTTTCAAGCACCAAGGTAAGTTAAACATATACATTTGTATGCATGATTTCTTGTTTGATTCATGAATATATGCAATCTTGCTTAGATACCCTTCTTCTTGCTCAAAAAAGGATTTTTGTGGGTGATTTCTTTTGTTAATGTATATGGGTTTATTGATGGTTTTGATGAGCATTTTGGAAGCTCAAAGATACCTATTGGTAGTGTTTTAAAACCTGATGAAATTCCTTGAATGGCTTGAGAGAAATCAAGAAGTTTCAGATTTTCGGAACCCAGGATTTGACAGTTCGCTCGAGCGAGCGTGAGTGAACGCTCGAGCGAAGGGCTTTCTAGGAGAGTTCGCTCGAGCGAACTTTAGGTCTGGTCGAGCGAACAGCTATCTGTCTGGGGTCCGCTCGAGCGAACATTTGGACGCTCAAGCGAACCTGATACTTGCAGTATGCAGATTTTCCAATGGCCATAACTTTTCAACCGTAAGTCCGTTTTTGGAGATCTACATACCGTTGGAAAGCTCATGATGTGTAGAACCCAACAAAAAGTGATTTTATTTGATTTGAGCCTTGGAAAATATTATATGTTGGATTTTACATAATTGTGACAAATGGACGTTTCCATGAGCCGGACATTGGACCGTAGCTTGTTCTAGTTGATTGGCCTGATAGATGGACCTGTAGGATGTGCACCCTGAACTTTTATCATGACCGATGGTTTGTTGAATTGTGGATATGGGTTGAGCAATCGTAACCACAAAAGGGGCATTGTGTTCTTCGGATAGTAACCGTGCCAAATGTGTTCTATTATGGGATTCGACATCCAAATTATGTAACGCAAGGGGGTCCTCGTAGCCCGATAATGTCGAACTCTTAATACTACCCTGAGTTGGACGGTGAAGGCCACATGTGTTCCCAAGACCGTAGGCTTGGCTTGATTTCTGTCTTGACTCCGTATATGATCTGTATGTACATGCATTGCATTCCGTTTCCAGTATTCTAGTATGACTTGATCATGCTTCTGTCCAGTTATGTATTTTCTGTTACACATGTGTCATACTACATTTATTTCTGGCTTTGTTCAGTATATTTTAGTAAGTTCCGATTTGTTACCTATATGATATGTCCTGTATATGTCCTGTATCTGATTTACACCGTCCTGCACCTGCTCTGTTGTTGGTATATTGCACTCTATGAGTCGGCACCACTTAGCTTCGACCCTATCTAAGTCGGACCCGGCTGAGTGTGGGTTTAGTAAACTTCTGGCCCTCTGCAGATGGGAATATATTCTAAGGGTTTACCGGCACCCTAGGTCTACGATGGAGAATTCTGGGTACCTCTGTCTCCTAGTAGCACCGCCCTGTCCTGTCCTGATATTCTGCTCTCATTTTATTTCATGTTATATGATTAACTTGAGAGAACATAGCTTATGTGGATGTGCCAACTAGTACTGTTAATATATTTATCTGTTATCTATGACTCGTATGTCTCATGCTAATTCATGCACTGATATGCCTAGTGATTATTCCTTGATCTCTTATGATTTATACCTGTCTGACTATTCATTTGATACATGTTATATGGACTGTATATGTTTGTCTTGCTTAGCTTAGTCTAATGGTGCTACACTTGGCGTTACAGGTGAATACATTGACGCCATTGCCCCGGAGATCCGGAGATCCTTGAGGAAGAGGAACCTCCATACAACGTAGCAGAGTGGACTCCTGATGATGTCTTCTAGACATCCGTATGATGAGAAATGGACGTTAAATGACCCACTGACCGTGGCTAGGATTGCCACATATTTTGTAGTAGTTTATAAACTTGTTAGTTTTGGGATTGTAAACTTAATTAACTTACTTCTTCTATCTCTACCTCTTGAACTTGAATCTTTAAATCTATGCTCATGGACCCTTATGCTCTATATCTTGATGATTGTGGTATGTTAATTGGATATCTATTTGACAGATTTATACAGGTATATTGAGAAATATAAACCTCACACGTGATATCCTGTGGGTAAATTCCGTACGTGGGGACCTAGAGTCAATGAGTTTGACTCAAATTTCCACGCGGGCGTGTGTCGTGCCTCGGGATGTGTGCAATCTCGGGCTCGGGGCGTGTCAGTCACCGACGACCATGGAGCTCCGGATCGCCGGATTTGCCTCAAAAAAGTCTGTTTTCCATCGTTTTTCACGTTTCGAAGCTTCCAACCCCTGTGATTTTCTAAAAGTTTTACTTTTGAGGCACCAAATCCTTCAATATCTGTCAAAATCACGGATCCATCTTCAAGAGTATCAAAGTCAACATTGATCGCCAACCAGTCGACCAAAAAGGTGCACTTTCTAGCCAATCGATAAAGAAATCAACAGTACATATGTCATTGGCCTGCTACTAGCTATCAATGTTTGAAGTTACATGGTGATCTGATGTTGATCAGCATGTAGATCCATCGATGATCATCGCCAAAAGAACTCCAAAAGACGCGGCATGGCCCGCGACTCTTCAACTGCTCGGTGACCACTTAATGCAATTAATTGGCTAGCTTTATTGCAGTCATTAATTCATTTCTTTGGACGGCCCAATCAGAAGCAAGCAAATGGGAGTTACAAGTCAAGAGATTCATGGCATTTAAACCATGAAAGTCCTCCCATCATGGCAATTAAAGGCGATTAAATGCCTTTAATCTCCACCGGCCAATCAGAAGCCAAGGTCTAGGAGTTACGAAATAAAGGAATTAAACCTTATTACTCCTCCTTAACGCGGCTTAAATGTGATTAAAGCCCATAAACCCTCCTAAATGGCTACCAAGAGCCTATAAATAGGAGAGCTTTCCAAGAAGAATGAGCATTCGAAATCCGGAAGAATACAGACAGAAAATCTGAGAGAAAGAAAAAAAGAGAAAACTCTGCGAAAGTTTTACACCGACCACTGCTACAAGGTGACAAAAGTCCCTTGGGGAGTCCTTGCCTTCTCCTTCTGCCTCCAATGGCTTAGACGTGGCTTTTCAGCCCGTTACTTGGCTTTTTATTGGACATAGGACCTTCTCTTGGTATTTGTCCTCTAAAAATATGAGGTTATAGCCAAGCCAAGCGAATCAAGAGCATCCTCTGTACTCATCTGCATGGATGATGGTGAAGTTCACACTTGGCTTGCGACCGTCAATCTGAACGAGTCCCCCACAATCTCCTGAGAAGTTAGATCCTCCTTTTCTTGCTTTTCATTGTATTTTGTATTTTTCTAAAAGAGACAAAAATCACAACTCTTGTCTTTCATTATTGAAAAGAATTGTAAATCAGCTATAAATGCCAAAATCGGCTATAAACACCATAACATCTCCTTTCATGGCAAATCAAGAAAATGTCTCTTTTCTTAAATATATGTGCAATGGAAAACATGAAAGAAGTGTTAGTTTTATGGACTCAATCCAGTAGATGATATAATAAATTGATTAAATTCTTTATTTATTCATATATTCATGCTTTCCTTTCATGAGATGAATGGTGATTTATTATATACTTGCACATAACCAATACGAATGACATGATGGTTCATGAGATGAACCGGGGTCCACAAGTATATTAGATGTAATACATGTGTATGGATGAGATCCACATACAGGAGACATGTATGACAAATCTTATACTTAAAATATATTCACAACCAGTGATGAGACTGGACATCTCATACTGATAAGGTTGCAGTACTTTGATCACTATGAGATAGTGTGATTTGTCTCGATCATCAGAATGGAAGATTCTGGATCATAGTGCTGGTACATTGGATGTATTGAAGGACCATGAGAAGCACCTTATAAACACTGTCTTTATTTTAAGGTCTGCTCTCATAATTCCCTAGCAATAGGCTCTCAATCCTGAGACATTAATGAACTCAAGTTTCTATCTATTCATTTGCTTTGAGTCACCAATGAGTGAGGCCAACTGTAGGTCAACACCTCGGTGATTTGGGTACATGGTAGTAGAGCTGTGGGAACATTCAATAGTCAAGATGGAATCTATCTCTAATATCCCCTTGTGCCAATTAATGGATTTATCATTGGTAAGTGCGCACCCATTCCGATTAAGAGTTAATTGGAAAGGTACCTATTGATCAATATAATTAATTGGGGCTCAAGGATAATAAGATATGGATCAAGTTTGGAAGACAGGTCCAATTGATCCATGGATATTGATAGAGGGGTCTACTTGTGGTAATGTGGAAGTTTAGGGTCTTCTATGTAATATTCCTAAGACTGGAGTTCAATTGCATTTATATAGTGGAGTTATTTGCAATTAACTGTGGCCCGGATTACACATGAGATGTGCGGTCGCGAGTCCCAGTTGGAGCCAGCTTTCTAAGGAATCCCTAGTGGTCCCCACGCTAGCCCAATTATTAGAAAGTATCTAATTCTAGTTGAACTCTAAAAGGAAAGTTACTATTTCTAGTAGAAGTGAGACTTCTAATAGTGGTAATAGTAGACTTACTAATTTTAGTAGAAGTGAGACTTCTATTTTAATTAGAAAGGAATTGGAAAGTTACTAATCATATTTGAAGTGAGACTTCTAATTATGATATGGTAAGTTACTAATTAATTAATGGAAGTAAGACTTCTATTTTAATTAAGAAGAGATAGTTACTAATTTTTGGAAGTAAGACTTCTAATGGAAATTAGTAAGTTAGGCTTGCAAAAGCTATAAATATGAGGAGAAGAGGGCCTTGGACGTCCCATGCATAAATCCACATTGGGATTCACGCCCAAGCCTCCCTAGTGCAATAGTTGCACATGCTCTTCCTCCTCCCCCTCTTCTAGTTCTCTTTCTAGTTCCTCCCTAGAGTTCCTAGTAGTTTTCTCTTGGAGATCCCACCATCTTCTTGAGAAAAAGGAGAATCTGATACGGGTCATAGCGTGGAAGATCAAGAGGTCTTGGAGATCCCTATTTGATTAGTGAAAGCGTTTCATCATCAAAGAAAGACGCAACTCCTCCATTAGAGCACAACCGAGCTCCAAAGGTATAATCTACTTCCTTGCATGTTGTAGATTTAATAGTTGTTGTTTCTATCTTCTAGATAGATTGTATTTACTGATCATGATGACTGAGATTGAGGACATAGATCTTGGATTGGGTTTCATAGCCTTATGGATAGTTGATCCCTGCGTCAAGTGGGTCAAAAGTTTTTGAAACCTATCCTAGAGGCCCACCCTATTTCCAACAATTGGTATCAAAGCCTTACCTCATCTCTTATCATGTTAGATCAGTAAGCTTGATCTAATCTTTACATGAGATGCGAAGAGGATAGATCAAGGGCTATGTACGGATCAGTTTTGATGGTTTTGCTTGGATAATTAGTAAGTCCATGTTTGGATAGTCACAAAAGGGTCTAACAGTGATGGAATGATGGTAGGAAGCCATTGGAAATCTTCAGAAGAGTTTTGGAGATGGTTGGACACGAAATACAAAAAACCCAACTTGCAGATTTCCGTCAGGCAGGTCGACCGAGCCCTCTGGCCGGTCGACCGAAGACACTGAGGCCGGTCGACCGAACCCTCTAGTAGGTCGACCGAACAGACCGAACAGACCGAACAGCTCGACCCCCGCCGGGGGACACCCCCGGACCCCCTCCGCGTAGGGGCATGAATCATAGTAGTGGCAATATTTGGCATCCTGTCTTTCCATTATTGTTTGGTAACCCGACTTTGTGAGTTGCTTTACTAGTATGAGATACTAACATGCAGGTTATAATGTTCTCTCCATATGGCCCACAAGTCTTTTTACTTTCTTTTATGGTTGAATGTTTATTTTTGGCAAGTTGTAAAGGGCATCATGGTTTCCTTGTTTTCCCGGTTTAGGGCAAGGCATGGTGAAATTCCCTATGAGCCTTTTATTTCCATTAATAGATTATCATGTAAGTCTCATCGTAGAGACATAGGAATTTATGTAATTTTCTAAATTTGTAAATTCTGGCGATGTCCGAGACTAAGAAGGAAAGTGAAGTTGGACTCCTAATCAAAGAGTTTGAAGATTACCAAAGGTGTTTTGGAGTTTCCCAAAGTGTTTGAGGAATTCCAAAATTTTGGAAAGTCTAGAAGTCCAAGAAGTCTATTCCGCTTGGGCCATGTGGAGGAGAGGACTAGTTTCTAATTTTAGCGTTTTCTATTTATAGTTGAATGCTTTATTTAGATTGTTTCCAAATCTGATCCAAACATAGCAAGTTACTAATATTGGTCAAATCAAATTAATTTTTGGAAAGAGTTCTAATTAGTGTTGATGTCCCATGAGATGGACACATTGGTAATACTAATTTAAGAAATTGGACTTTCCTTAAAATAACTTGACTTAGAACCAATCTTGGATCATATCATGAGATGATTTGATGATTCATATATTTATATATGTGGGCCCTAATACCTTAAAAGGAAATCCTCAATTCTAAAATATTAAGTGGGAGCGGGGCATTTAAATTGATAAATCCCCATGGTTTTCCACCATAGGTTCATTGTAAGGAAAGTATTAGCCTCGCGCCACCAAGAGAGTGGCCGTTCCCCACGGAGGGCTTTTATTTATCTGGTTACTAGATATGGATCTCCTATGGATAGTATTGATGAGACGTGGTGGGGGTTCACTCCCCAAGGAGGAGCTGCCCATCGCGGTTGTCATGCAATATTAGTTGGTGGGTCACGCTTAACTAAAATAATGATGTAGTATCCCCAAGGATTTGCCTCATGTATTTTAGAGACCAAAGCAAATCGGGAGTCATACATTATCTGGTATGAGATACCTAGATGATAATGAATGATTGGGGATCAAGGATAGTTAGTCTTAATCCTAATTTTGACGACTTTGATCCGCACCAATCTATGGGGCATTTGCACTCCCCAAGGAGGCATGCCCTAGGGGATTGGGATTCCGATGTATTCTAAATTCAGTGCTTATGAGGATTCCCACATGAATTTGGTAGAATACTAAACCCTAATGTCATTTATATTCTTTCATTGAATGTATGGTTATGTGCTTTAATCAATACAGCATGAATTCGAATACTTTCAATCCACTTGCGACCATCCTGAACCAGAACAAGTTGATGGGATCCAACTATGTAGACTGGAAAAGGAACCTGGATATTATCTTGACATCTTCAAATTGCAAATATGTCCTTCTAATACCCCCCCTTCCTGAGCCTGAGCCTGATGCACCACAGATTGTGAAAAACTTTTACACCAAGTGGACCAAAAGCAATGAGATGGCCAGATGTTTTATTCTGGCATCCATGTCTACTGTTTTGCAAGAAGAACATCAATCCTATAAGTCAGCATACGATATTATATCGAACTTAAAGGAGATGTTTGCAGACCAGATTAGGCCTGCTAGGCAGGTTCCTATAAAAGTGCTGATGGAGACAAAGATGGCTGAGGGAACCCCAGTACAAAAACATTTGTTACAAATGAAGTTTATATTGAATGAGTTAGATGTACTGGGGATTATGATTGATACAGAATCGCAGATCGACATGATCATTCAATCACTACCGAACTCATTCAAACATTTCGAGATCAATTATAATAAATTGGAAATGACCATAGCTGAGCTGTCTCGCCAGCTGGTAGTGTTTGAGGAAATCATGAAGAAAAGACCAACTGCCCTCATGACAGAAAAGTCATTTGCTAAGTCTAAGCCGAAAGGCAAAGACCGGGATAGCAAGAAGAAATCAGTCATCAAAGGTCCTAAGGTGGAGTATGGTTCCACTAGTGGTGTGGCCAAGGTCAAGGGTACGGGAGCAAAGGGAAAGTGTTTCCACTGTGGTATGACAGGACATTGGAGGAGGAATTGTCCACGATTTCTGTCAAAGGAAAAGACCCCAGGTATGATTGAGTCATTTGTTTCTGAAGATAGTTTTTAACTAGTGCTTCAGAATCTTGGTTTGTAGACTCTGGTGCAACTAAATTACATCAGTAATATGTTCTAGGAGTTACAGGTAACCAGGAGGATTAATGACGGGGAAATCAGTATTAACCTGGGATCGGAAGCCAAGGCAGAAGCAGTGTCAGTAGGAGTAGTAACTTAGTTATTTTCAGATATTAAGTTGATTTTGTCAGATACATTATATGTACCGTTTTAAGACAGAATTTTAATTTCTAGTATGATGAATAAGAGTTATTCAGTTACTTTTGGTAATTAAATCGTCTTAAAGAGGAGCGGTACTCTTATATATTCTGACAAGGTAATCAATGGCTTTTATTTGTTAACTCCCACAATGTATGAGATACATGACGCTGATGCTAATAATAGACCATCATTAAAGAGGTAGTCACCTTCATCTAATCCAACAAACTTTGGCACCTAAGAGGCTAGGTCATATAAACCTAAATAGGATTGACAGGCTAGTGAAAGATGGTATCTTGCCTTCATTGGTGGTAGAATCAATGCCTGTCTGTAAATCCTGTCTGGAAGGCAAAATGACCAAAAGACCCTTATTCATCTAAGGGCAGTCGGGCCAAAGATTTATTGGAGTTAGTCTTTACTGATGTGTATGGACCCATAATAAAAGAGCGAGAGATTGATACGAGTATTTTATCACTTTCACCGATGATTACTCGAGATATGGATACATATACCTTATGCACCGCAAGTCCGAGATTTTTGAATAGTTCAAAGAGTTTCGAGCGGAAGCGGAAAAGCAATTAGGTAAAAGTATAAATACTCTTCGATGAGATCGATGAGGCGAATATATCTCCGCTAATTTTATGGGATACTTATCAGTAAATGGGATTTGATCCCAGTAGTCTGCTCCTGGTTTGCCTCAACAGAGTGGAATAGTAGAAAGAAGGAACAAGACTCTTTTAAATATGATCAAGTCTATGATTAAGTTTCTACTGATTACCTATATTTTGGGATATGGAATCTGAAATATATATACTAAACCTCATTCCATCTAAGTCTATACTTGAGACTCCCAGGGAGTTATGGACAGGGCGAAAGCCTAGTCTACAACGTTTTCAGGGTTGTCCGGCACACGTGCTGAAGAATAAAGACGGATTAGTTGGAATCGAAGTCGGAAGTATATATGTTTATATTCTATCCCAAAAGGAACTAAAGGTTGGTTGCTCTATAATCCTAGAGAGCAGAAAGTGCTTGGTAGCACCAATGCGGTTTTCTGGAGGGAGATTATAAGATTAACTGGAAATCTTTAGAAATGGTTATCTTGGAAGAAATTCAAGAAAGAACAATTCCAAATCCAAGAATAACCAAACTTTGAGAAAATCCGCCCATAATTGACCCAGTAGTTACACCAGTGCCTTGTCATAGTGGGAGTATTGTCAGGACCCTTGACAAGTTCTCGGTCTAGGGAAAGTCTTACAAGGCAATCCCGGTGTAACCGGAACAACATCCCTATAACTATGATAAAGCAGTTAATGACATAGTTTTGGGACGTTGGTTAGATGCTATGAAAGCTGAGGTGGAGTCTTTGTACTCTAATCAGGTCTGGATATTTGTGGGCTTGCCTGCCAATAGCAAACCTATTGGATGCAAGTGAGTCTGCAAAAGAAAATGAGAGCCAGATGGAAGAGTTCCATCCGGATACTCTTATCCATTGCGGTTCATCTCGGTGACGAGATTTGGCAAATGGATATCAAGACAGCGTCTCACGACGGGAATCTTGAGGAAAACATCTATATGATGTAACCAGATGGTTCTATAGCTAATAACCAAGTGCGAAGAGTTTGCAGGCTGCATAAGTCCATTTATGGATTCATGCAGATATCCCGAAACAGGAACATCCGTATTGACTAAAGCAAATCAAGTCACTTGATTTTTATCAGAATCCGGATAAGTCATGTGTAAATGAAAAGTCAAGAACGCAGGGTAGTTTTTTCTGATATTATATGTCGACGACATCCTTCTCCTATGGAGTGACATAGGAATATCGTCAACAGTAAAAGTTTTGGTTGGCTAAGACTTTTGATAATAAAGGACTTTGGAAAAGCCAGGTACATCCTAGGAATCAATTTCCATTGAGACTGGAAAAATAGGATGATAGGCTCATCCCAATGATGTGTACATAGATAAGGTTCTGGTACGGTAAGCTATGCTTTGTACTAGACCGGATATCTGTCACGTAATAGGCCTAGTCAGCTAATACCAGTCTAGCACAGGTCTTTATCATTGACTGTTGTAAGATGTGTTCTCGAATACTTGAGAAGAATTAGAGATCACATGTTGAGTTACAACAGTGATGAGTTAGTTCCAGTCGGTTACATAGATACTGACTTCTAGTCAGATCAGGATTCCAGGAAATCAACTTCTGGGTATGTGCTTATGTTGTAGCAGCTTGAGAAGTAGCTAAGGTAGCATATTGACTCAAAAGATTCCTTATGGAACTTGGAGTGGTATTTTTGGCAGGACAGCCGATCACAGTTTACTGTGATAACAGCAAGGCAGTCGCTTAGTCCAAATAACCCAAGAGCCAAAAAGTATGTACAGATGAAGTTATACATGGTCAGATAGATTGTGCAAAGAGGTGATGTACGATCACCAAGATAGCCTCTGCAGACAATCTAGTAGATCCATTTACTAAGCCTTTGACTACCAAAGTCTTTGAGCTATATGTAAAAGGGATGTGCATGAGATGCAACTCTAACTGGCATTGAGCCCAAGTGGGAGATTGTTAGTTTTATGGACTCAATCCAGTAGATGATATAATAAATTGATTAAATTCTTTATTTATTCATATATTCATGCTTTCCTTTCATGAGATGAATGGTGATTTATTATATACTTGCACATAACCAATACAAATGACATGATGGTTCATGAGATGAACCGGGGTCCACAAGTATATTAGATGTAATACATGTGTATGGATGAGATCCACATACAGGAGACATGTATGACAAATCTTATACTTAAAATATATTCACAACCAGTGATGAGACTGGACATCTCATACTGATAAGGTTGCAGTACTTTGATCACTATGAGATAGTGTGATTTGTCTCGATCATCAGAATGGAAGATTCTGGATCATAGTGCTGGTACATTGGATGTATTGAAGGACCATGAGAAGCACCTTATAAACACTGTCTTTATTTTAAGGTCTGCTCTCATAATTCCCTAGCAATAGGCTCTCAATCCTGAGACATTAATGAACTCAAGTTTCTATCTATTCATTTGCTTTGAGTCACCAATGAGTGAGGCCAACTGTAGGTCAACACCTCGGTGATTTGGGTACATGGTAGTAGAGCTGTGGGAACATTCAATAGTCAAGATGGAATCTATCTCTAATATCCCCTTGTGCCAATTAATGGATTTATCATTGGTAAGTGCGCACCCATTCCGATTAAGAGTTAATTGGAAAGGTACCTATTGATCAATATAATTAATTGGGGCTCAAGGATAATAAGATATGGATCAAGTTTGGAAGACAGGTCCAATTGATCCATGGATATTGATAGAGGGGTCTACTTGTGGTAATGTGGAAGTTTAGGGTCTTCTATGTAATATTCCTAAGACTGGAGTTCAATTGCATTTATATAGTGGAGTTATTTGCAATTAACTGTGGGCCCGGATTACACATGAGATGTGCGGTCGCGAGTCCCAGTTGGAGCCAGCTTTCTAAGGAATCCCTAGTGGTCCCCACGCTAGCCCAATTATTAGAAAGTATCTAATTCTAGTTGAACTCTAAAAGGAAAGTTACTATTTCTAGTAGAAGTGAGACTTCTAATAGTGGTAATAGTAGACTTACTAATTTTAGTAGAAGTGAGACTTCTATTTTAATTAGAAAGGAATTGGAAAGTTACTAATCATATTTGAAGTGAGACTTCTAATTATGATATGGTAAGTTACTAATTAATTAATGGAAGTAAGACTTCTATTTTAATTAAGAAGAGATAGTTACTAATTTTTGGAAGTAAGACTTCTAATGGAAATTAGTAAGTTAGGCTTGCAAAAGCTATAAATATGAGGAGAAGAGGGCCTTGGACGTCCCATGCATAAATCCACATTGGGATTCACGCCCAAGCCTCCCTAGTGCAATAGTTGCACATGCTCTTCCTCCTCCCCCTCTTCTAGTTCTCTTTCTAGTTCCTCCCTAGAGTTCCTAGTAGTTTTCTCTTGGAGATCCCACCATCTTCTTGAGAAAAAGGAGAATCTGATACGGGTCATAGCGTGGAAGATCAAGAGGTCTTGGAGATCCCTATTTGATTAGTGAAAGTGTTTCATCATCAAAGAAAGACGCAACTCCTCCATTAGAGCACAACCGAGCTCCAAAGGTATAATCTACTTCCTTGCATGTTGTAGATTTAATAGTTGTTGTTTCTATCTTCTAGATAGATTGTATTTACTGATCATGATGACTGAGATTGAGGACATAGATCTTGGATTGGGTTTCATAGCCTTATGGATAGTTGATCCCTGCGTCAAGTGGGTCAAAAGTTTTTGAAACCTATCCTAGAGGCCCACCCTATTTCCAACAAGAAGATGATTTCCTTTTTACTTGTGAAGGTCGATCTCCGGATCTCCACTTGCAATTCCAAGTAAAATAGAAAATCTGGCACACCCACCCAAAAAATGTTAATGCACGGTTTTCGCCCTCCGGGCGCGAAGGGGTCGTACCCCACGGACTCCCACGTCTGCCGACCTCGGTAGTGCCGAGCATAAAAATGCGCGGTCCATCAGGTTTACGTGAGATGACTTGGATATGAAATCCTCACCGTGGAACCCTGTGGGAAATCACGTGCATGGATGAAATATTTTTTATAAACCGTGTACGGAACCAACCAAAGAGATGTACGTCATGCGGCATCATCAGTTCGCACTCTTGATCCCGGATTAGGTCCCTGACCCGGTCCGGGGTTGCAACAAGCTGGAACAACCCTCTTCCTCAGGCTCATCTTCTTGTTTGGAGCGCCTAGAGGTAAGCAATGGCTTCACTCCTGTAACCTTGGATTTCCTGGAGCCTTTAGACCTTTTCTTCATGCATGCAAAAATATTCTTGGAGAGCTCCTTTTAATTTTGAAATTGGGGATTTTTGTGTGTTTTTCATTGGGGTTTTTGTAGATTGGGAGATTTCTGTGAGAGAGAAGTTCTTAGAGGGAATTTGTGCAACCCTTTGACTTGAGGCAAGTAAATATTTTCGATAATGTGATGCATGTTGTTTAATGTGAAATATTGTTCCTTTCTTAATATTATGAATCTCTACCCTAGGTTATTTTCTCCTTACAATTGATGGATTTATCTTTGAAATGTTTAAGCAATGGTTTATGTTTATTGTTCTCTAGGTTGTTGTTTCAACAATCTAAAATTTTATTTAGCAATGAATCATCTTTGGATCTGTTATGTACATTTCAGAAATTTAGTGTTTTGGTGAATGATAAGATTGTGTTCATATCAGAATTTTAGAAAGAGATGGAATGAATTAGTGTGTTGATGTTTGAATGGAGTTCGTTGGAAGCAAGGAGAAGCTCAGTTTGTATAAGAGAGCAGGTGGAAGAGAAAGAAGGGAAAAAGAATAAAAAAGATGTAAAAACAGTGCAGAAAACTGCACTGAACGCTGCCTGGCCCTCTCGAGCAGGCTTGGGCTGCTAGAGTGGACTACGCCACTGCCTGCACAGGATTGGTCAGTGGCCCAGTCTGCTCAAGCAGGCATGGGTTCGGCCCAGGCCTATTCCAGCCCTTCTTTTCTCCCTATTTGAAGCCTGTTGACCCCCTATTGGCGCATGGAAGTCCGGGAATGATATATTGAATTGAACTATTTCGAATTGTGCAATTTAAGTGGGAAGAATGAAAAGATTGTTGATGTTGGAAATTGATGGAACAGCGCCTCCACTCGGTTCTATCGAGGTCGGCAGACGTGGGAGTCCGTTGGATCCAACCCTTTCGTAACTGGAAGAGGGCAGAGGCGTGCATCAACATTTTTTTGTGTGGGTGTGCCAGATTTTCTATTTTACTTGGGATTACAAGTGGTGATCCGGAGATCAACCTTCGCAAGTAAAAAGGAAATCAACTTCTTTCAAGTTTTCCATTGCACATATATTTAAGAAAAGAGACATTTTCTTGATTTGCCGTGAAAGGCAATTTTTTTGGCCTTTATAGCCGATTTTTGGCGTTTATAGCCAATTTTGGCATTTATAGCCGATTTACAATCCGTATCAATAATGAAAGACAAGAGTTGTGATATTTGTCTCTTTTAAAAAAATACAAACTACAATGAAATGCAAGAAAAGGAGGATCTAACTTCTCAGGAGATTGTGGGGGACTCGTTCAGAATGACGGTTGCAAGGCATATGTGGACTTCGCCATCATCCATGCAGATGAGAACAGAGGATGCTATTGATTCGCTTGGCTTGGCTATAGCCTCAGGTTTTTAGAGGACAAAGACCAAGAGGAGGTCCTATATCCAATAAAAAACTAAGTAGACGATCTGAAAAGCCACGTCTAAGCCATTGGAGGCAGAAGGAGAAGGCAAGGACCTTGGGGGAGGGTACCCCCCAAGGAACTTTTGTCACCTTGTAGCGGTGGTCGGTGTAGGATTTCCGTAGAGTTTTCTCTCTTTGATGCCTTTTTCTGTCTGAGTTTCCGAATTTTCCGCAGTCTGTTGTGTGTTTTCTCTGCTATCTCTGTCCTTTTCTTCTTGGAGAGCTCTCCTATTTATAGGCTTTTAGGTAGCCATTTAGGAGGGTTTATGAGCCTTAATTGTCATAAAGCTACATAAAGGGAGGAGTTACAAGATTGAATTCTTTATTTTGTAACTCCTTTTTCTTGGCTTCTGATTGGCCGGAGAGATTGAGGGCATTTAATCGCCTTTAATCACCATGATGGGAGGAGTTTCATGGGTTAAATGCCATGAATCTCTTGACTTGTAACTCCCAGATGCTTGCTTCTGATTGGTCCATCCAAAGAAATGGATTAATGACTGTAATAAAGCTAGTCAATTAATCGCATTAAGTGGTCACCGAGCAGTTAAAGAGTCGCGGGCTGTGCCGCGTCTTTTGGGATTCTTCTGGCGATGATCATCGATGGATCTTCATATAGATCGACATCGGATGACCATGTAACTTCAGGTGTTGGTTGCCAACAGCGGGTCGGTGCCATCTGTCCTATCGATTTCTCGATCGGTCGGGTAGAAAGCACACTTTTTTTGGTTGACCAGTTGGCGATCAATGTTGATTTCGATACTCTTGATGATTAAACCGTGTTTGATGGATGTCAGAGGATTTGGTGTCTCAAAAGTATGAATTTTAGAAAATACCAGAGGCCGGACGCTTCGAATCGCAAAAAAACGGCGAAAAAATGGGTGTCCGGGGCCCACCGGGTGATCCCGGGCCCCAAGGTCGCAGGGGCCGGCGACCCTGGGCTAGGGTTGCAGGGGTTTGCGACCCTGGGGGGGGTTTCCCCCTTTTGTCCCATTTTGTGTCCGTTTTTGCTGTTTTTTTATTCTTTTTTTCTTCTGTATTTTTCCTTGACATTCTTGATCATTTATTGGTCTGATTTCCCTGTAGAAAACCTGATGAGAATCCTTGCATTTTATTTTTGCAAAGTTTCCAATTTTCTGAGAAAGCCGAAGAATTTGTCCGATTTTCCGTCAGAAGCTGAAACTGGGTCAAACGATGTCGGAATGACCTAAAATTTGAGGTGAAGCCTGCTGAGCAATAAATAAGACCAACCCTAGGCTTTTGTTTTAGTTTTGAAGCCGTTTGGGGGTCCTATCACTAGTAGAACTGCTTTTGTCGCGATGAAGATGTAGCGGCTTGATGTGCGGTCAACCGATGTCCGATTGGCTTGAAATTTGACAGGGAACCTATTGGAGTTATTTTAAGATGATCTATAGGCTCTGTCTTGGAAACCATGGTCCCGGGGAGCTTCACCGCTGAGAGGTCTGATTTGGCCTCCGAGCGTAAAGTATGGTCAAATGTTGTCGAAATGACCTGAAATTTGACGTGTAGACCTTTGTAAGCATTTTGAAGCCGTCCATGTGCTCTATTTGATGAGTGATGGCCTCGGCGGTTCTCGCCGTCGAGAGGCTTGATTTAGTTGTTCGAGGGTTGATGTAGGATCAAACGTCGTCGGTTTGACTCGAAACT
Organism: Litsea cubeba; assembly: GCA_012931725.1. Classification (NCBI taxonomy): domain Eukaryota; kingdom Viridiplantae; phylum Streptophyta; class Magnoliopsida; order Laurales; family Lauraceae; genus Litsea; species Litsea cubeba. The sequence continues at coordinate 33,935,309 of CM022955.1, read as the reverse complement.
TGACATGGAGCCTTTTGGATGTATTTTGAGACCATCCATCGGTTCTGATTGAAGATTTGGTGTCTCCGATGCTTTCGCCGTCGGGAGCTCCTTTTCAGCTACCGGAGAAGCGAAGTTAGGCCAAATGATTTTGAAATGGCCCGAAACTTCTGTGCACTCCTCTTTTGGCTGTCTTGAAGGATCTTGCAGTTTTTGTTTGATTCTGACAAGATTTGATTTTTTGGAAGTAGCATTACCTATTTATGGTAGGTTGCGACTTCATGTAGCTTTTTGGATCTTGAAGAAGCAAGGTGACATTTTTGGTGTCAACAAATGCCCCCTGGAGGTGCAGCGACGAGTTTTTTAACTTTTGTAGTCGATGTGCCTCGAAGAGATTTTGTGAAGGAGAGCTTGTGACTTGACTAAGAGTCTTTGAGCAGTTTTTCCTTTTGGTATTTGTAGCCTTTTGAGCTTCCAGGGGAGTTTTATGGTTGTGAAAGGGATCACGTACCATCTCGAGGCAAAGTTTTGAAGATGACATCAGGGATGTGGATTTGGGTTTTGACCTTGTGACCTAACAGGCTGTATGTGGCAGGTTAGGGGGTCAGGTTTGGTTTTGCAGAATGTCAATTTCAAGATTTTGGCTCAATTTGGTAGATGAGGCTGGATGGTTTGATTTTTGGAAGCTCATGGGGCTTGGAATTCTCTTTGTATGGTCCAATCAACTCAAAAGAGGCATGGAACCATTTTTGTAAGCTCTTGGTAAGAGGGATTTCTCTTTGACTAAAAGGCCAAAAATTTTTTTTTGTTTTAGTGCTAGGTGGTCAAACATGGCTCATATGGGCTAACCCATGGGACCTTAAGCTTTTGAAATGACTTAGATCTCATGTGGTGTCATTTTTATAAAGAATATCCAAAAATATCTCCTTTGGATAGAGAATATCTAAGAATATCTTTACTTAGAGAGAATCTCTCATGTTCCCTTTATTTTGGGAGAGAATATCTCAAGATATCTTCCTTTGGAAAAGAATCTTTCATTGATCCTATCTGTTGGGAGAAAATCTCTCATTAATTTCTTTTTGGGAAAGAATCTTTTTAATTTCTTTCTTTTGGTAAGGTTACTAATTAGTAACACTTACCTCATTCTTCTTTCCTTCTTTAGTTTGCTCTCTTCTATAAAAGCAAGGAGGAGGCTGGATCTCTTGCTCTTATTGCTTTCTTTTGCAACAATCCCAAGAGGGCTTCAAGACCAAGAGTTTTTCTTCTTCAAGATCTTCAAGACTTTTCTTCTTCTTCTCCATCAATGGCTTCAAGTAAGTTCCCTTTTTCAAGAAAACCCCATTGTAGAAAAAAAAGTTCTTTTCTTTTTTTTTTGTTTCTTTCTTTTCTTTTCTTTTTTTTTTCACGTGTTTGCTCTTTTTTTGTTCTACACATTTTTTTAATGCTTTCTTCTTTTTTTTTGCACGTTTTTTTTTCTTTTGTGGGCCGTACGGCCAGATCTGTACGTGGCCTGTGGGCCAGCCCCTTTTTCTCTCTCTTTTTTTGTTTTCTTTCTTCTTTTTTTTTCGAGAAAGTTTCTTTTATTTTTTTTGTTCTTTTTCTTTCTCCTTTCTCCATTTTTTTGAGAAAGTTTTCTTTTCTTTTTTTTTTTGCTCATCATGATAATGCATTTTTTTTTTTTGCAAACCAAGATGTTCATGCATGTATATTTTTTTGTAAATCGAATTGTAGCATGATGTGATAGCATACCTGAAAGTTTTCACAAATTTAGGAATTTGGAGCTCGCAGCGATGTTAAGTCCTTCCTGATTTTGCGGAGACTTTGAGGTTTCGAAAGTTTGGAGTTTCGGAGCTCGCAGCAATGTTGAGCCCATCTTCAATCTTTCTATTTCTTTCGGGATAGCTCCTTTTCTTTGGAATTGCCCCGGCATCATGTCAAAATTTCGCCATAATTTTTTTAGCGAGATTCTGTCATTTTGATGTTTTGTCTTTTTCTTTTCCATCCTTTGCAGGTGGTTCTTCTAGAATGAACAAGGGTAAAGAGCCTGCTACAAGCGTACCTCGTCGATCTGTTAGATCTTCTAATCTAGCCGTTCAGCAGGCCTTTGAGAAGGTCCAGTATGTTGAGAGAAATCTGGAAGAGTGCGACTCCCTCAATAGAGATGAGATGAGGCAGCGACTGATCGCTCTCAAGGGAGAGGAATTCTATAAGATCGTGGTAAGCAGTCGTCCATGGGTGATGGAAGATCAGAGTGTTTTACCCAAACCTACCTTCTTCTTTGGTGATGCCGTCCCTGATGACATGACATACCAGAGGAGATGTTTTCAGTTCTCTTTCACAGCAGATGGTGAGAAGAAGACTGTTGCTACCCGGTCGACGTTTGATCGCACCGTCTCGATCATGAGCCTTGCCCCCACGTGCTCTAAGATGGAAGATCCTCCAAGCTGGATGAGAAGGACAAATGTAATCAAGACCGGGGTTTTTGTTGGCGGTTCTCCTGGATATACGGAGAGGTCGCCTGCTGACATGGACCTGTTGATGCCATCCAGCGGCTACTAGGGCTCTGATTATCCGTCGGTCGATTTGAGACCGGTGGGCCTTGGTATTTTCAGTGGTGACGGCAGCAATTGGATAAAGCCTTTTCGACTTCGTGGCCATTTCAATGCTGTCTCCGAGTGGAAGTTGTGAACTGATTGCGTCTTGCTGATTGGTGGCGCCGTTTTGAAGGAAGCCGGGATTTTTGATGCGGTCCGCGCCTTTAGGGAGACCGTGATCTTTTCCGACGAGGCCTTCATGGCTATGTTGGAGTCATTCCATCCACAAACCAATACCTTCGTTGTGACGAATGGTGAGATTGGTTTTTCTTTGAAGGAGCTGAGCGCCATTACTGGATTGCCCATCTTTGGCAAACTCTATGAGGAGTTTATGCCGATCGACAGCGTCCTTGAAGAGCAGTCTGAGGAATTCAGGCTTCTGTACTTTCAGCTCGTCGCCTTCTATGATTTTTTGAAGGAGAAGGAGGGTTTGAAAGTTAGATCCAGCAGTTGGAAGAGTTCTAGCTCTTCGTTCCCCAACTTTTTTGATAGCAGGGAGTCTTCTGATAGTGTGACCTAGGAAGCCAGGGCTCAGGATCCAAGTTCGAAGAAGATCTTGGCTATGCAAGAAGAGTTGAGAGATTTTTGTGCGAGTTCAAATGCCATATGTCCTGACATTGCACTGCGGAGAGATCTCGCTGTTAACCTCACTTATTGGCTTGGTGAGGCTATTTTTACTGGAGGAGATGGAACGCACATCAGGCCGCATTGTATTTTTTCGGCTTGTCAGATGGCGTTTGGAGAGCAGCTTTCTTTGGTGCCAGCTCTCTACTCCTACCTGTGTTAGATCTCGTGATCACTGAGAGGGGGGGGTGAATCAGTGATCTCTTTTAAACAGGTCCTTGCTAACAACAATTCAAATCAAACCACACAATTGACACCAGATTTTACGTGGTTCACCAAAAGGCTACGTCCACGGTTCAATCCCGTCCGAACAACAATCCGGTACAGGTCTGAATCTTATTTAGTCGCACCGACGACAAAGAGCACCAACCCTTAAATTCAGATAGCACCAACTATCTAGGAAGCACCGACTCCCTTAGGTTTCAGATAGCACCAACTATCTAGGAAGCACCGACTCCCTTAGGTTTCAGATAGCACCAACTATCTAGGAAGCTACAACTCCCTTTACAATTTGTCTGCACCCACAGACAGGATCTCCAAACCCCAAAACACCAAGCACCAACTTGATGATTACAGCAAAGAAGATAAACTGATCTACAGCCCTTTCCCCTCTACAATTCTCTCTCTCTCAATCCCTTACAAATAGAAATCTAAAGCATAAAAGAGAGACTTATCTTATGAACGAAAATACCATCTTCATGAGGCTTCAAATTCGTCCACACTTGCTGTAGAAAGTTGCTCCACAACAGCAAGACACAAGCACCTTCTTCTCCAAGCACTCTTCTCTCCAAAACTCTCTCAAACTCTTCTTTCTTTGATGCTTGTTATTGAAAACGAGATTAGGAGTGTTTATATAGGTTTTAGCAACCCCAAAGAGTGTCCAAAATAGGCTACAATTCGTTTAGAAAGAGTCCCAAACGAATTACCAAAAATTCCTAACTTTTAGCAAAAGACTTCTAATTCTGCAATACTTGCTGTCTGTGTGTGCTCGGTCGACCGGCTGGGGACCTCGGTCGACCGGGTGAACTGGGCGCCTGACGAACTTTAAAAAGTTGTAAGTTGTCAAATTCTGGAACCGAGCTCGGTCGACATCCTGGAAGCCTCGGTCGACCTCGTGCATTCTCGGTCGACCGCACTAGGAGCTGGATCGACCGGATGACCTCTGTGTCAAAAAATAACTGTAAGCTCTGATTTTGCACTTTCTTCATGCTCGGTCGACCGGCCAGGGAGCTCGGTCGACCGGGTACACTGCACCAGGAAAACTGATTTTCTTCACTGTTTTCCTTTTCATTCTTCTTGAGCTCTATCACTTCCACTCTTTCAACACATGATTGAGACATAGTGTTGACAATAATTCCAATACAATTTGATGCTTGAGACACCAAACACACCAATGCTTCAAGATTCAACTCAATGCATCTCAAATTCCAACAATCTCCCCCTTTGGAATTGTTGGCAACACTTGGAACTTCAACACAGACACTTGGAACATGTTGACATCATAGAGCCTTTTTAGAACAATAAACTCCCCTTGGAACATGATCTTCTCATTCACTATCTTGATACCAATTTTCATTCCAATCTTCCATCTTCCTCATGCTATCATATTTCCATCTTCTTAGCATAAGACTAACTTCAACATGCATATAGTCTTTCCTTGCATAATCTTCTCAGCATAACTTGATACCAATCTCCAGATAACCTTCTCAAGATGACATGCATATCAACCTTTCCATGCATAATCTTCTCCCCCTTTGACAATAATTCCAAAGGGACCAATCTAGGAGCAAATAAGATATTCAACGAATTCTTTGCTCCCCCTTTCTGGCACATCTCCTAAGGTGTAGGAGAATGAGTAACTCCTAACTTCTTTCGGAGATACTCGAAGACTTCCTTTGGCAAAGGTTTTGTGAAGATATCAGCCACTTGCTCAGTAGTAGGAACGTATTCCAACTTTACCTCACCATCTGCAACTTTATCCTTGAGAAAGTGATAGCGGATTGCAACATGCTTAGTCCTTGAATGCTGAACTGGATTCTTGGAGATATGAATTGCACTAGTGTTATCACAGAGGATCGGCGTAGGATCTGTTGTTGGAACTCCTAAATCAGAGAGCATTTGCTGCATCCATAACACTTGCGTACAACAAGTTGCCGCTGCAATATATTCTGCTTCCGCTGTCGAAAGTGAGACGGAGTCTTGCTTCTTGCTGTGCCAAGCTACCAATCTATCACCAAGATAGAATGCACCACCACTTGTACTCTTGCGATCATCTACGCAACCAGCCCAATCGGCGTCTGAGTATGCGACAAGAGTAAAGGATTTACCTTTAGGATACCATATTCCAAGCTCCATAGTACCTTTTAGATATCGAAATATCCTTTTCACTGCTGTAAGGTGCGTCTCAGTTGGTGATGCTTGAAATCGAGCCACCATACATACTGCTTGTAGAAGATCTGGTCTTGTAGCAGTCAAGTAAAGCAAGCTTCCTATCATAGAACGATAGGTGGTGTGATCAACGGACGAAGCCTTATCATCTTTGCTAAGTTTCGTGTTCGTTGTCATTGGCGTGCTCACGGGCTTGCTGTCTTCCATGTTAAAACGCTTCAGCATTTCCTTTATATATTTCATCTGAGATATAAAAATACCATTTTTCAGCTGCTGAACTTGTAATCCTAGGAAGAACTTTAGCTCTCCAAGCATAGACATCTCAAATTCTTTCGTCATATCTTCAGCAAAAATCCTGCACATATTCTCATCATTGCCTCCAAATATTATGTCATCAACATAAACAATAACCACCAGCTGTTTGCTTGAATCAGATTTGACATACAGATTGCTATCAACTAGTCCTTTTCCAAAACCAATCTTGCGAAGATAAAGATCCAGCCTTGCATACCATGCCCTTGGCGCCTGTTTCAGTCCATATAGAGCCTTCTTCAGCTTGCAAACTAAGTCTGAATTTTTGCTAATTAGAAAGCCATCAGGTTGCTCAATGTAGACCTCTTCTTCAAGTAAACCATTCAAGAAAGCTGACTTAACATCCATCTGAAATACCTTGAAGGTTTTATAGGCAGCCAATGCAAGAAACATACGAATGGCTTCCAGACGAGCCACCGGTGCAAAGGTCTCTTCAAAATCTATGCCTTCAACTTGTGCATAGCCTTTACAAACCAACCTTGCCTTGTTTCGTATGACCTGACCATCTTCATTCAGCTTGTTCCGAAAGACCCATTTAGTACCAATCACATTCTTATCAGTAGGTCTAGGGACTAGTTCCCATGTGGAGTTTTTCTCAATCTGCTCCAACTCCTCATGCATAGCTTTTAACCAGCTTTCATCTAGACTAGCTTCAGCTACTGTCTTGGGCTCAATGGTGGACACAAGTGAGTAATTGCTAACTACACTTTGTCTAGTTTTTTACACCGGCCTCAGGATCTCCAATGATTTGATCCTTAGGGTGTTGCTCTACCCAAGTACTTTTCTTTCTAGGAGAAGTATCCTCTGAATCATCTTTTGCCTTTTCAGAATCAGGTTCAGCCACTTCATCATCAATCTCACTCGAGTCCTCATACACTGGACTGTCATTATGAGTTACCTTCTTTGACTCATGGTTTTCATCAATTCTAACATCAGCACTTTCAATAATTTTTCTGGTCCTTTTGTTAAGGCATCTGTAAGCTTTACTAGAGGATGAGTAACCCAGAAAAATACCTTCATCGGCTCTTTCTGCAAATTTGCCCGGATTTTGTTCGAGCCGCTTGATGTAACACTTGCTACCGAAGACTCTGAAGTGCTTGACTGTAGCTTTTCTTCCAAACCATAGCTCATAAGGTGTTTTATCTTCATGTGGCCTGATCAAGCAACGATTCTGAATATAAACAGCCGTATGAATCGCCTCTTTCCAATACTTATCAGCCATCTTACTTTCAACCAGCATGGTGCGTGCCATTTCTTGCACAGTGCGGTTCTTGCGCTCAACAACTCCATTCTGCTGTGGAGTTCTAGGGGCTGAGTATTGTCTTTGGATGCCATGATGTTCACAATACTTAGTGAATTCATCAGATGTGAATTCGCCTCCACGATCAGACCTTAGCGTCTTGATCTGCTTCCCTAGCATGTTTTCAACCTGTGCTTTAAACACTTTGAACCGATCAAGTGCTTGATGTTTATGCTTAAGAAATAATACCCATGTCATGCGAGTAAAATCATCAATGCAAAGCATAAAATACTTATCTCCATTGGTGCTTTGAGTCCGCATCGGTCCACAGAGATCAGTGTGTACCAGCTCAAGAGGTTTCTTCGTATGATGCTCCTTCGTCTTGAACATTACCCTTGTTTGCTTTCCCTTTTGACAAGAGTCACAAATGGGGTTTGAAGGCTTTTCAACTGTAGCCATACCTCTAACAGCCTTTGAATTGCAAATCTTTGACATGTTGCCAAAGTTTAGATGCCCAAGGCGTTTGTGCCATAACCAACTCTCTTCTGACCGACTCAATAAGCATGTCTTTTCAGCTCCATCTGACAAGGTGTAAAGATTTCCAGCTGTCCTTGACCCAGTAGCCACTGTTTTGCCGTTGCTACTCTTCTTGATAGCAAACCCATTCTTTGTAAAAACAATTTCGTGGCCCTTATCACAGATCTGGCTCACACTCAACAGATTGTGTCTCAATCCAGACACATATAAGACCTCTTCAGATCTGATCTTGTTTGCCATCAGCTGAACAACACCTTTTCCAACAATTTTGGCACCTTCATTGTTACCAAACTTTACCGAACCACCTTCATAGTGCTGTAACTTGATGAATTTTTCTTTATCACCAGTCATATGACTTGAACAGCCACTATCAAGGACCCATGGTGCTGTCTTCTTTTGTGCATTGAAAGCGGTTTGCACAATGAGAGATTCTTTGGGACTTTCTGCACTTTGCTTTGCTCTCCAAGCCTTGACTAACTTGGGTTTCTTTTCAACCTGAAACTTGTTGGCAATATGCAACCTACAATCCCTAGCCAAGTGTCCATAATTATGACACATATAGCACTCAATTTTGTGGCTATTTAGGATTGAGAAAGGGTTCCTTCTCACAACTGGGCTGTTTCTCACATAGAATTTACAATCTGCCCTTCTATGTCCATACCTATTGCAATGATAACAATAGCCATAAAATTTGTATCTTTTATATGGCTGGTTAGGCTTCATGTCCTTTCTCACTTGAATGGGCTCTTTTCTAGGCAGTGTGGGCTTCACAGAATTGGAAGGTGTAGTAACTTGCTTTACAAACACCGTCTCTACAGAAGGTGTAACCTTAGAAGATTCTCCATTCTCAAATCCTATTCCAAATCTGAAGTGAGGGGGTCTTTGAACTTTCAAAATTTCATTCAGCTTCAATGTACCATTGATAGCTTGAAACTCCTTGAGCTTTTGTTTCATTTGCATATTTTCAGTCCTTGCTCCAAGGATTTCATTCTCAAGTTTCATCACTTCCTCAGTTTTGGTACAGATTTGTATTTCTAGGACCTCTACCATTCTTTTATACTCTTCTAATTCAGTTTTCAAAGCAATAACTGAAATTTCAGATTCATGAAGAAGTTTCAGATTTTTCTTACTTGATCTTCGCTCCTTGCTAAGCTCCTCAAGTGCAGCAATGAGCTCTTCTTCAAGATTCACTTCAGCCTCCTCTTCGTTTTCCAGCTCTTGCTCATCGTCTTCTTCAATAGTAACCATGAAGAGTGCTTCAGTCGCCTCGACTGATTCATCATCGTCCGAAGATTCAGACGTGCTGTCATTATGCTGACTGATGAAGCTCTTTGCTTTGCCCTTCTTTCTGAAATTCTTCTTCCATTTACTCTTATCAACATAAGAGTCATTATCATTGTCTTCTTTCAGCGGGCACTTCGCAGCAAAGTGGCCAACACCGCCACAATTGAAGCATTTAAAGGGTAGCTTCCCTTTATACTTGCCATTGCTTCCTTTCTTCAGCCTTCTAATAAATTGAGCCTCAAGCTCATCATCATCAGAATCATGACCAGCAATCTCTTTTGCCTTTTTCTGAACTTTGAAGGCCGCTTCTCTATCCGATGAAGACGTCTTACCTATGCGCATCTCATAGGCAGTGAGAGAACCATGCAGCTCATCCATTGAAAACTCGTTCAGATCTTTGGCTTCTTCTATGGCTGAGACTTTAGAATCAAACCGGGGAAGGAGAGATCTTAGAACCTTTTTGACGATGACTGGTTCTTTAATCTCCTCTCCTAGTCCACGAATGTCATTCGTGACTTCATTCACCCGTTGCATGTAAGAATCAACATTCTCGCTATCCTCCATGCGAAGAGACTCAAATTGGGAGCGATGAGTTTGCAATTTCGCTTCTTTGATCTTCTCATCTCCTTCATGGATGCTTTTCAGCTTATCCCAGATTTCCTTGGCTGTCTTGCATGCTATAACTTTGATCAGCTCGCTGTCAACAAGGCCGCTAAAGAGTGCATTCTGCGCCTTAGAGTCGTTGTCTGCTAACTTCTTCGTTGCAGCATCAGTGGGTACAATGGCAGAATTGTAACCGACTCTGACAGTCTCCCAGACGTCATAGCCAAGAGATTTGATGAAGGCCTGCATTCTAATCTTCCAAAAGGTGTAATTAGAACCATCAAACAACGGTGCTTTCATATTCGCTGTGCTGGTTGCCATGTGATTTGACAAAGATCACCCTTAGCGTGTTAAGCTTATCAAGGGAAACCTTACGCTCTGATACCAATTGTTAGATCTCGTCATCACTGAGAGGGGGGGGGTGAATCAGTGATCTCTTTTAAACAGGTCCTTGCTAACAACAATTCAAATCAAACCACACAATTGACACCAGATTTTACGTGGTTCACCAAAAGGCTACGTCCACGGTTCAATCCCGTCCGAACAACAATCCGGTACAGGTCTGAATCTTATTTAGTCGCACCGACGACAAAGAGCACCAACCCTTAAATTCAGATAGCACCAACTATCTAGGAAGCACCGACTCCCTTAGGTTTCAGATAGCACCAACTATCTAGGAAGCACCGACTCCCTTAGGTTTCAGATAGCACCAACTATCTAGGAAGCTACAACTCCCTTTACAATTTGTCTGCACCCACAGACAGGATCTCCAAACCCCAAAACACCAAGCACCAACTTGATGATTACAGCAAAGAAGATAAACTGATCTACAGCCCTTTCCCCTCTACAATTCTCTCTCTCTCAATCCCTTACAAATAGAAATCTAAAGCATAAAAGAGAGACTTATCTTATGAACGAAAATACCATCTTCATGAGGCTTCAAATTCGTCCACACTTGCTGTAGAAAGTTGCTCCACAACAGCAAGACACAAGCACCTTCTTCTCCAAGCACTCTTCTCTCCAAAACTCTCTCAAACTCTTCTTTCTTTGATGCTTGTTATTGAAAACGAGATTAGGAGTGTTTATATAGGTTTTAGCAACCCCAAAGAGTGTCCAAAATAGGCTACAATTCGTTTAGAAAGAGTCCCAAACGAATTACCAAAAATTCCTAACTTTTAGCAAAAGACTTCTAATTCTGCAATACTTGCTGTCTGTGTGTGCTCGGTCGACCGGCTGGGGACCTCGGTCGACCGGGTGAACTGGGCGCCTGACGAACTTTAAAAAGTTGTAAGTTGTCAAATTCTGGAACCGAGCTCGGTCGACATCCTGGAAGCCTCGGTCGACCTCGTGCATTCTCGGTCGACCGCACCAGGAGCTGGATCGACCGGATGACCTCTGTGTCAAAAAATAACTGTAAGCTCTGATTTTGCACTTTCTTCATGCTCGGTCGACCGGCTAGGGAGCTCGGTCGACCGGGTACACTGCACCAGGAAAAACTGATTTTCTTCACTGTTTTCCTTTTTCATTCTTCTTGAGCTCTATCACTTCCACTCTTTCAACACATGATTGAGACATAGTGTTGACAATAATTCCAATACAATTTGATGCTTGAGACACCAAACACACCAATGCTTCAAGATTCAACTCAATGCATCTCAAATTCCAACAACCTGTGTACCGAACAGCTGGCTGCTGCTTTTTTGGTTCGGCTTGGGCTTCCCATGAACAGGTTATTTTCAGCCCACATCTTTTATTCATAGTATGTGTACCACTGTCCTAGCTTCCACCAGCTGGGTGCTGCACAGGATGATGATCCTCTAATGATTCGACTGGCTAAGGGCAAAGCCATGTCTGAATCACTTTTGATTGCCCGCATGAGGATCCGACGGTTCAGGGACGCCGAGATGGGGCAGTCTTCAGTAAAGCTTTCTCCGGAGTAGCGGAAGAAGGCTTTTGATTTTGGTACCTCCTGAGACTCTACTAGGGCGGGGTCAGGAAGGAATTACTCCTTGACGAACGCAGAGAAGGAGTGGCTTTTTAGCATACGTGTCGGCACGATGGTGTACCGCAGACATCTTTTTGCCGACATCCAGCCGTATGTACCCTCTCATTTTGCTTTGCAGTTGGGTTTTTCTCAAGGCGTTGTTAGAGCGCCTTCAAGCATGGTGAAGCGCTTTGGAGGTTTACAGGACGGGAGAAATGCATGCGCTTTCTATAGTGCTGAAGACACTACAGCCATGATCTCTTATCCTGTGTTATTGACTTCCCAGACTACTGGCTTTGCGAAGTGGTTCGCGGAGAGCTTTTCGGCATATCGGGGGCTTTCCAAGAAGGAGCTTGATGTGAAGCTGGCATCTGGAAAGGGTCTTGGAAAGTCGGATGGCATCCGGCGAGAGGAAGTTTGGGCCTACTTTTCTAGAGAGAAGCACAAGATTGGCTTTCTCGGTGACCAGGGCGTCATTGGTTCTGAAGCTGTTCGAGAAATACCTTATGAGGCTTTAGAATAGCTAGAACAGGAGGAAGCCGAGCTTGATGCTTGGATGCAAGCGGCGCAAAGGCAAGCTTCTGTGGAGTCTACTGGCAAGAGTAGACCATCCAGTGAGGAGTCAAGTGGGAAACCTGACTCTGACACCGGGGCAGGTTCCTCTAAGAAGCGAGCCCACAGGAGTAAGAGGAGGAGGAGTCATCATGGCAGCAAGGGGCAGCATGAGGACTCTCCTAACTTGGAATTACCTCTTACTATCAATGAGGAGGCGCCAGGGGATGCTGACGAGCCTCCAGAGAAGAGAAGCCGAGAAGAAGAGACCGTCGGTGAAGGTATGATTCTTCCTTTTTCTCTTTCCATTTCTTTTCATGGGATTTTTCCATGTCTTGATTTGTTTTCTCTCTCTACTGCTCCTCTTTTTTTTAGCAGAGGAAGATTTGGCGATGCCTGAGCTTCCAACCGATGAGGTGGTGACAGATCCTGTCAGGGCACCTGAAGAAGAACCGAGGGACTCTGGATCATGCCAGAATCTCCAATTGGCATAACATCTTTTTTTTCTTTGTTTTTTGTGTCTGTGACTTGGTTTGCTAACATTTTTCTTGTCAGCTGACTTGCCACAGGATTCTAATGTCTTTGAACCATCGATGGACGCAAATGTTGATGATGCTTCCGATGAGTTCATGGAGGAAGAGAGTGTTCCGCCAGTCGTCGAAGAAGGTATTTTGTAGTAATAACCTTGATAATGATTTTCAAACAGGATCATATTCATACCTTTTTGTGTTTCTTTGGCAGGTTTTGAGGTGACAGAGGAGAGTCCGTCGCTTCCTTCAGAACCAGAACAAGAGATGCCAGAGGTCGATCCAGAGGTAGAGACTCCTGGGACCAGTTCTGACACTGTTGAGGAGATACCTCGTGCTGAGATTCCTTCCCGAGCAGCTCCAACTGGAAAGAGTTCTTTTGTTACTCTTGCAATGGGTGATGACATGAGCAGCCGACCAACGGAGTTGGACGAATCTTCAGCTGGGCCATCTCTTCTTTTTGCGAAAAAGGTGGTGGTGCGGGTTCTGAGCTCTTGGATTGAGACTCTCCTTTCTGGGCACTTAGATGCCGGATTTGGCATGATCCATCATGTGCAGGAGATTCTCAGTAATGCCGAAGAGGCTGGTCTGGATGTCACTGGTACCAGGGCAATCGTTGATAGGATCATTGAGCTGGGTGACAAATGGTTTGAGGCCATGGGTTGGCTGATGACCAGTTCTTCAAGGAGATGTTCCAGGACCCTACTGATAAGGCTAAGTCTGACCTGAATGAGGCTACACAAAGCAGGAAGCAGATAGTCCGAGAGAAGAACTTAAAAGAGCTAGCCATTATTGGGCTGACACATGACCTTAACATCCTTGATAGGGAGGTCGATGAGGCCAGGAAACATCTTGAGCATCTGCAGGCACAAGTCGCTGCCAAGTGGGCTGCAATAACAGAGGCTCGTGACAGGAAGAGTGCTCTGATTCACCGGGTTACAGATGCCGATTGAGTTTTTAAAAGGAAATCTCAAGAGAGCAAACGATGGCAAACTGCTCGGGATAAGATTCCCGGTGTAAAAGAAGGGTTACAGCCCACCCCAGCATCTCATGCAAGTTCCTGAAGAAGCATGCCCTGGAATCCCTGACGGCCGAGGCCAAAAGTTTGCTTGAGGAGCTGAACTCTTGGCTGGAGACCATTTTTGGTTGAGCTCCTGTTTTTTTTTTTTTTTTTTTTTTTTTTTTTTTTTTGTAACAGAAACTAACCTTCTCTTTTTTTGGTACCACTTGTATTTTTTTGGTACTTTTTTTTAGTGTTTGTGAACACTTTCTCTTTTTTTGTACCACATGTATTTTTTTGGTACTTTTTTTGTTTTCCCTATGCTCACTTAAATCTTTTTGTGATGAAAGTAACTGCTAAATGGGATTTGATCAAAAGCTTGTCATTTTGTGAAAATCTTTTATCAAATGATTGTTTTGGCATGGGAGCCAGATTTTGTTTGTGGCATGGAAGCCGATTTTGTGGCATTGATAATCGGTTTTGGTGGCATCTATAGTCGGGTTTTTTAAAAGCCAATTTTTTTTGTTTTGTGGCATTGATAGCCGATTTTGTTTTGTGGCATTGATAGCCGGTTTGTTTTGGTGGCATCTATAGCCGGTTTGTGGCATTTATAACCGGTTTGGTTTTTAAAAATCCAAGTATCGACTAAAAGTCGCCTCCCTGCTGAATATTCTTGCAAGTATCGATGGAATGTCGCATCCTCGCGGATTTGGGTGCAAGTATCGATGGAATGTCGCATCCTTGCTTTTCAAAAAATTTTGGTTTTGCGGGTACTGACTTGATGTCGTTTCCCCATGATTTTTGAAACTTGTGGTTTTCTCAAACCTTTGGGTTATGGATATCAACTGAAATATTGCGTCTCCATCATTTTTTAGGTGTTTTCGAACCTTTGAAATTTGGGTTGTGGATATCAACTGAAATGTTGCATCTCCACGGTTTCGGATTTTGCAAGTATCGACGAAATGTCGAACGTGGTTCGTATGCTTCTGATTTGTGCGAGTATCGACTAAGCGTCGCTTCCCCGCGGCTTTTTGAAAAATCATTTTTTTTGTTTAAAGACACGTGGGTCATAAGTTTTGACCTAAAACCATTTAGGCGGTAAAAGGTAGGGTGGACTAGGGTTGAAATCCCTGAATCTGGATTTTGTTTCAAACCATGAATTTTGAGTTCAAGGGTTGAAAATTTTGGTCAAGTTAGGGAAAGGTTCCTAAACTTGAATTTTTGAATAATAAAACGATGAAAGTAAGCATTGTTTAAATTTCTAGAAATTTCAACATTTGACATGACAATTCTAAAAAAGGTGGGTTTAGCGAGCGTGTACCTGGAAACCGATTTTGGCAGGACAGGCATTGTTCTTTACCCAGTTGGGTAAGTCTTCAAGGGTAGTACCGCTTTAAGAACTTACCGTTGTTGGGCAGCATACATCTGTCACCTTCCATGTTTAGGAGTGCGTATGTGTCGTTGGAGAAAACCTTATCGATGACGTAGGGTCCCTCCCATTTTGGCTCAAATTTGCCTTTGGACTTGTGAGCGAAGACCATTGGTCTTTTAACTGTAAGAACTAAGTCACCCTTTTTGTAGGCGCGTTGCCTGACCTTTTTGTCGAAAGATCATGCCATGCATGTTTGGTAAAGTTCAATGCTTTGTTGAGCTTCGAGCCATCTCTCATCGAGATTGTCCCGCTCATGGAGTCACAATTTGACATTGCTTTCTTGAGTCATGTCATTTTGCAAGGATACCCTCAAGGAAGGAATTTGTACTTTCAAGGGCACGACAGCTTCGCATACATAGACCAAGGAGAATGGTGTGCTATGGGTTGGTCCTCGAACGGTGGTTCGATAGGCCCACAAAGCTTCAGACATTTTTTCGCTCCAGTCTCTTTTGTGACTAGAGACCATTTTTTTTGAGGATTTTGCAGAGTGTCTTGTTGAAAGCTTCTGCTAATCCGTTTGCTGCCGGATTGTATGGAGTCGAAGGACAGCTTTGGATTTTGTATTTGTCGCAGAACCTGTAGAATCGATGATCCCAGAATTGTGGTCCGTTATCAAGGACGAATCTTTTGGGTATGCCGAAATGACAAATGATGTTGGTGCACAGGAACTTAAGGACTGATGAGGTCTTCATTTCGTTGAACGCAAATGCTTCTGACCACTTGAAGAAATAATCCATAGCGGCGAAGATGAAGCGATGACCTTTGCTCGAAGGGGGAGAAATTGGACCTATGATGTCCATACCCCAGGCTTCGAAAGGCCATGAAATCACTGTAGGATGCAGCCATTCTGGAGGCATGTGAATGTAATCTCCATGAACTTGGCATTGTTGGCAGCGCTTAGCAAATTGCATTGCGTCGGCTACCATGGTAGGTCAGTAATAACCTAACCTTTTTATCTGATCATAGAGCTTGGGACCAGCTTGATGAGCTCCGCAAAGACCAGCATGAACTTCTTTGAGTGTTTATTCAGCCTCTTGTTGTGACAACCAGCGTAAAAGTGCTCCATTGAAGGATTTCCTGTAAAGGATTTTTGAAGGAATACGCAAATGAAAGCTTGGGGTTCGCCTTTGGATGCTTACCCATTCTTTTGGATCTTCAGGTAGGATTCCGAACATAATGTAATCAATGAACGGATCCCTCCAGTCGCCAATTGAAGTTTGAAGGATTGAAATCCAACTTCCAACAACTTGGTGGCATTCAGCAACTGCTTGATGTGTGTTAAGAGGAGGAAGGATTTTTCTTTCGCACACTGTGATTTTCATATTTTCCCCTTCCTGGATTGCCATAGATGCGGCAAGTCCAGCCAGGGCATCTGCACGTATGTTTTCACCTCTACGAATGTGGGTGATGTGACAAATGTCAAACTTTTATAGAAGCGATTGTGCTTTGTTGTAGTAAGGCAACAAATCTGGCTTCCTGACTTCAAATTTCTGATTCATCTGGTTGACGATCGGTTAAGAGTCTCCAAAGACTTCCAGCATGGTGATACCAGATTCGATGGCGAGTTCCAATCCTAGGATTAGAGCTTGATATTCAGCTGCATTGTTTGTGCATGGTTCCAGTAGCGAGAAAGCGTGTGGAATCATGTATTTGTCTGGGCTGACAAAGAGGATGCCAACTCCCGAGATCAGCTGTCTTTTTTCATTTGTCCTGGTTGCACCGTCAAAGTACATGTCCCAGGAAGCATTTTGTGAGAAAGTCTCCACATTGTTGACTGGTTCGTCTAGGAGATCATCTCTGAGTGGAGAATCTTTAGGCAATGGATGCTCTGCGAGGAAGTTCGCTAGAACTTGCCCTTTGATTGCCTTTTGTGGTACATACCTAATATCAAATTGTGACAGAAGGATGGACCATTTTGCCAGTCGAGCATTGAGAGAACCTGCCTTTGTGACAAGGACCTTCAAGAGGTTGACCCTCGAGACCTGGTAGACTGTGTTGGAAAGCAAGTAGTGACGCAGCTTTTGTATGGCGAACATCACTGCAAGACATTCTTTTTCGACTGGAGAGTAGCGATGCTCTGCACCTACTAGCATGCGACTGAGGTAATATAGAGCAGCTTCTTTTCTTTGATCATTTTCTTGCACAAGCAGAGCTCCCAAAGAGTGATCAAGGGCTCTTGTGTACAAGATGAATGGTTTTCCAGTGGTAGGAGCAGCTAACACTGGAGGTTTTGTCAGGTATGACTTGATATCTTAGAAAGTAGCTTCACAGTTAGCATCCCAGACAAAGTTTACACCTTTTTTCATCAACCGGGAGAATGGACGGCATTTCCCCGAAAGATTGGAGATGAACCATCTGATGTGGGCCAATCTCCCTTGAAGCCCTTTGAGTTCTCTCAAGGTTCTTGGAGAGGGCATTTCTAGAATGGCTTTGACTTTTATGGGGTCAAGCTCTATTCCAGCTTTCCTAACTAAGAATCCATGGAACTTACCCGGCGAGACGCCGAAGAAGCATTTCAAAGGATTCATTCGCAGTTTGTGTTTGCGAAGCCGGAGGAAGACTTCTCGAAGGTCTTCGAGATGATCTTCTTTTCTTTTACTTTTGACGGCGAGGTCATCAATGTAACATTCAACCGTCTTGTGCTGCATATCTTGGAATATCTTCATCATAGCCCTCTGATATGTGGCACCAGCATTTTTCAGACCAAATGGCATGACAGTGTAGGAATACATGCCAAATGGGGTCCGAAAAGATGTATGTTTTTCATCTTCATGATGCATCTTTATCTGATTGTAGCCAGAGAAACCATCCATGAATGTCATTCGCTCGAATCCACAGGTATTATCAATCATTACCTCTGGTATGGGGAGCGGAAATTCATCTTTTGGGCATGCGCCATTCAGATCTCTATAGTCAATATAGACCCTGATCTGCCCATTTTTCTTTGTCATGGGGACAATGTTGGCCAACCATTCAGGATGTTGTTCCTCACGGATGAAGCCGACGCTCTTGAGTTTTTGAACTTCTTGTTCAATTTTATCCATCACATCTGGACGGAATCTTCTTTGGCCTTGCTTGACAGGCTTGATGTCTTCTTGAAGATTGAGTTTGTGGACCGCTATTTTGGGGTCTAAGCCAGGCATTTCAGCATAAGACCATGCAAACCAATCAACGAACTCACGAAAAAAGGCGATATACTCGGGTAACTCGTCATCCTTTATATTCTTGCTTATGAATACAGGACGTGGGTTATCTGGTGTTCCCAAGTTTATCTTTTGAACAGGATCTTCTGTTGGAAGGTTTGAAGGTGGTTCCTCCACAATATTTTCGGAGGCTTCCAGCTCAATGAAACCTTCTGGGGTTTCAAGGGCATTTCCAGACCAAGGTTTTGTTCCTTTCCACGGGTCTTCTTGATCGGTAATTTTCCCAACGCTTGCTATGAGATGATCCCAATTGCCTGTTGAAACCGGGTCGAAGTAGGCTACTTCTTTTGGAGATGAGGGTACTTCTGGGTCAGAAGACCACATGTCTGTGCCATCGGATAACTCCTCTTCATCCTCACATAAATCGTGCCAATTGGATGAGCTTCCTGGATCTTTGTCAGGTGACTCATCAGAGAGATATCCAGGGAGATTGATGTCTTCATGGACTTGAGATGTTGAGGCTTGGTCAATATATTGACTTTTAAGCCTTTGTGTCAATTGTCTTAGGGGAGTGTCGGGATCATACCCTAACCCATGTGAAGACTTTTCTACATAGCCGTAGAGTCTCCAATCTTCCAGCTGGCTTTTGGTCAAGACGGGCCCCAATGGCGTGAGAATACCGCGTCCTTCTCCCAAACCGACTGGATTTTGTGCGTCATAGCCCATTTTCTTCATAATAGCTTGTGCCAAAGAACTATATAAGGATAGTTGAGGCTATATAAGGATAGTTGAGGCATACCTTCATTTTGGAAAGGTTCAAGCATGGAGTTTGATGAAGAAGCATCCGATCTATGGAAGAAGATCGACTTTTCCTTTGCTGAAGTTGCTAGAACAACGAAGGAAGCTGACGTAGGATCTTCTATGTCAGAAGTTGTCTCCATTGGAGTAAGAGTAGGCTGAACTTGTTGAGTGTTAGCTTGGCTTGATGATGTGTCGTCTTCTGGCTCTGAATTCGAATCCGTGTCTTGCATGATAGATACGAAAGAGACAACAAATTTGCCCCCAGGCTTTTGCTTTGCCTTCTTCACTTTAGTTGTGATGACCAAAGGCTTTGAAGGTTTGAGGGAGATGATCAAGGGAGTTTGAATGCTCTCTTCGGATTTACCGGATGGGTTGTTTTCTTCCGGTGATTGTTGAGGAGCCTTGCCTTTATCTTTCTGGAGATTTTCGGCAAAGGGTGCTGTGTGCTTCTTCTCTTCTTCTTTTTCACCTTCATACATTTGTGAGTCTGCAAAGTGGACTTCTTTACCTTTGAAGGGTTTTCTGTCCACAAAGACTCGATGTATCATGCCGTCGTCGCCAACAAACTTGATGCATTGATGTAAAGTTGAAGGGGCAACACCATTCTCAATGATCCAAGGGCGTCCGAGAAGGATGTTATAGCATGAAGGGGTTTTTATTGCACACACTGTGACCTCAGAGATAAGATCACCGATCTGTAACTTGAACCTAATTTTGCCGATAGGCCTTTGAGTACTCTCATCGTATCCAAAGATAGATATAGATGTGTGGCTCAGCTTGCTGGGTGGGATGCCCAACTCTTCGAGAGCTGATGTGGAGATGATGTTGAGTGCAGAACCTGGGTCGATCTGAACTCTGTGCATAGGCATTTCCTTGATGTACCCTGTGAAGTACAAGGGTCGGTTATGCCTTGTTTCGCCAAGTAGGAGGTCATCCTTTGTGAAGGCGATGGTTGCTTTTTTAAATGAGAGGCATTCAATGCATGATCCCTCAGTTTTCTTCTTTCTCCCTTTGAGAAAGTTTCTGAGTTTTTGACCCGGCAATCCATTTCGATTTGGAGGACTTGCGGGGCATGTTTGTCGACATCCTCATTCAGCTTTTGTAATTCTGAAATGAGATTATCACGAGTGTGCGGAGGAGACATTCACAACAAATCTAGGAAGTGCAGGCGTGCAGGTATGTGCTTGAAGTGTTCAATTAAGTCATACTTGAAAGCCTCGTTAGGGCCTGCACGTTCATCATTGTTGCCACTAGGGGCGCTTACAACATCTTTTCCCGAAGGATTTACATATGTAAAGGAAGATTGGTTGTAATTTTTGTGGTAGTCCCGGCCAGAGCGGGTGCCTCTACCAACTTCGAGAGCTTCTTGAGAAGGGTCTTCGTTTGGAAGATTGTCTTCAGGATCAAGAGGCTCTCGTTTTTCATTTGCTGAGGGTGTATCAGCAGCAGAGTTGCCATCCTCATTGATTATGTTGCACGGAGCATTTTCCGGGAACAAGTCCTGAACAGCATCCAGCAACCTTTCTTCTTCGTTGACCAATTCATCGTCCCAAGCATCAATAGCTGGGAATTCTTCAGTCAGGAAGCATGTGAACTTTGAAGTCACAGTCTCAGGAGAAGAAACCTAAGAGGGTGTCATCTCAGTGAAAGTCACGTGAGATGAGGTGGCTCCAGAAGATACATTGCTAGGCATCGCCGGAGTGTAAGTGCTCTCATCAGACGATGCTTCAGAAGAGTTATAATCCCGAATTACCACATTACAGGAAGCTCTGATAGGAGACGTTACCTGATCGGAATCAGACTCATCCTCGGATGTAAGAGGATCGTCTATCCAGCAATTTTCTCCATTTTCAGGAGTTAAGGGAGGATGTACCTGATGGTCTTCAGGGACTTCAGGCTCTGGATTGCGAGGAGGCTCGTTGACGTGGTCTTGCTCTTGTTCTAGAGTGAGACGCTGCAAGATCGTTGCATATTCTTCAAGATTAGGCATGGGAGCCAAATCTTCTTCTTCATCAACTCTTTGTGGCTCAACATTGTTGATTTCCACTGGAGCAATGAGGGGTGCTGGTTCAATAGCATTTTCTTGTACAACCTCTTAGTATTCTTCATCATCAGACCAGGATCCTTGTGGCTGTAGGGGTTATACCAGATTACTGGCATAAGATGATTCTCAGGAACCCATTTTTCATCGGAGAGATATTCTCCTGTTTCAAGGGACTCCTCCCACTCGTCTGTGTAGTTGGATTCGAATCCATCATCGGTGTCGCTGGACTCGTATCCATCAATGGAGAATCCAACTACCGAATTGCAAGAGTATGATGTCTCCTGCATGGCTTCTTTGAATTGAGGTGGCATGAAATCACTAAGAGTAAATTTTCTTACCCCCTTTAAAGTCTCTAGAAGGGATGTTTTTGTTGCCTCCAGTGAAGCGGTAGAGGAAGCCTTTGCCTTTTCTTTGACTTCTTGTTTTGGCTGGGTCTTCTCTTGCCTTTTGAGCTTGAGGAGATATTTCCTAGCCCGCCTTCACTATTGAGCTGTAGGCTTTGTTTTCATGACCTCCCAATTTTCATCTACCAGGAGATCGGGATGTACCCATATGGGTTGTCTGTCTGGTGTCGGGTAAGGAACCAGTTCCTCGGATGCTTGGATTGAGTTTATCACCTTGAAGGAAGTAGTGATCTTCTTCTTCGGTGATTTTGATGTTTGTCCACATGTCACCATGTTGACGAAGGCAGACCCATAGTTTTTGTCAAAGGTGATGACTCCATTTTTCCATATCTCGTTTATTTTCTCCCTCACAACGAAGCATTGATTGAGGGGATGCGAGATCATCTGGTGGTATGGACAGTACCAAGGATCATTGGTTTTGCCAACAACACCCGGTCTTTTTGGTTCAGGCAAGGTGAGCTTGCCGTTTGCCACAAGAGCCCCGAAGATTTCATCAACATCTTCATCAAAAGGGTATTTCTTCTCTACTAGTTCTTTGAAGGCATCTGAGAGTTTAGGTCTCTTACCAGCAGCTTTGTTTTCAGCTTTCTTTGGTGGCTAAGGAGCTGACTTGGTCTGCACATTGAGGACCTTTTTTTTCTTTGGTTTTGAGGTTGCAATTGCGGTTGGCTCTTTTCTTGATGATTTCTGACTGTTGAGGTCTTTAATCACCGTTTCAGTTTCCATGGAAGCTTCTAGGAGTTCTCCCAGGTTCTTTGATTTGTTGCCGATGATCATGGAGTGGATTCTAGCTCTCATGTTGTTTCGGCAGATGTCGACTAGCGACGCTTGTGGCAATACATCAGAGCATTTGTATGCCATTGCTTTCCACTTGTGAATGAAGTCATATGTTGACTCATTCTCCCCCTGTTTTAGGCTGCACAGCTGAGCCATAATAGCGGGATGATCCTCACCTTTGAAGTGAGTTAGGAAGCGTGTCACTAGCATGGCCCAATTTTGGATGGAGTCCTCCGGCAGAGTGGAGTACCAATCGAAGGCCGTACCTTTTAGGGTACTTGCAAAGAGGCAGATCTTGAGTGCATCTTGATCCGTGATAGCTCCCGTCAGGATCTTGAAGTGGATGATGTGCTGTCTGGATGATCCTTTCCCCGTATATGTTTGGAGAGTAGGATGTTTGAATTTTGTGGGGAACGGGACCGAGTCCATCCATAAGGGATATGGTGGCTTGATCCCATGCTCCTTGAGTATATCCTCTTCTTTTGCTTTGGCGAGGATACTGTCTACGTCCTTTTTGGTAAGGGCGCATGACTCATTTTCTTCTCCATTTACCTCATCGTCTTGATGATTCGGAGGAGGTTCATTGTTCACCTGATTTTGGAAGGCGAGGAGAAGGTTTTCCATCAGAGTTTCAATCTTCTATTGGCCTTGTTCCAACTGATGGATGCATGTGATCGCATCATCTTGGGGTGGATTGCGGGGTGGTGGCTCAAAATTTGTAGCCAAGACGTTCATCCTTCGTGATTCGAACGAAGAAACTGTCCTGGTGACTGAGCTGGGGCTCATTCTTTTTGAAGAAGAGCTTGAGGAAGGATCACTCTACCGTCCTTTGCTTGAAGGAGCAGGGGATTCTTCTGAATGTCTTCTTGTCCTGGAGACGCTGCGGGTCATCGGACGTTGGACATGGATTTTTGTTGCTGACTTTTGGCGCCTTCTGGTTTTTCCAACCATATGGATAGCAGCAACTTGGTTGGGTCTATCCTTTTCGACCCATTTGGGAGAGACTTGAAGTGTAGGAGGTTGGTTCCCTTGCTTCTCTAGTCTCTTTTGCCGATACGACGCGCGGCGGCGTATACGACGAGCAACTTGAGCTTCGGTCAGCTCTGGCTGGGCTTTGATGATGAAGGATGTGCTCCCTCGGGCGCAGCAGCCGAGCCTGTCTTCTTTATAGCTGGGCAAGGACAGGATGCAAACCCTGTCCTTCACCTCTTGCAGCGAAGCTTTGAATTTTTGGAGTTCGGCCCCTGTAGAGATGAAGGGTCGAACTGCAGGTTTGTAGGCCTTAGCAGGTGCTTGCAGAGGCCTTGTGATGCATAACTTGATTTTGGGCTTGTAGGAACAAGCCGGCTCATGCTGGGTTGACTTGAGAGTCAAATTGGAGATGGGTCTCTCCTCTTTCATATAGGCAAGAGGGTAGAACTGGTTCTCCTTGAGTGGGGCCAGGAATGCTGGCTTGGTGGATGTTTGGGACCTTTTTTGTTTTGGTGAAGGTCTTGGGGACCAAGTCTTGGGATAGACCTGGTCATTTGAGGGTTGAGGCTTCGTGGGGCTGCCACGGGCTTCGAGCCTTCTGGTGCTCGCCTTTGGTGTCATAGTAGTGACACGTTGAGAGGCGAGTTTCTGCTTCTTGGAAGGAGCAGTTTGTTCCTTAGGAAGTGGGAATGGTCCCAGCATCCCAAAGACAATAGTCTGGGGAGTCGAGGTCGACCCGGAGCTCAGAGAGTTGCCGAGGGAGTTGACGCTTCGGCAACTGATGGGGCGCTTGTAGGTGCGCGTAGTTTGCTTCAGTTGAAGCATGAGTTGGTGCTTGTTCTCGTCGCTTCAACAGAAGCAAACCACGCGCACCTACAAGCGCCCAATCAGCTGCCGAAGTGTCAACTCCCTCGGCAACTCTCTGAACTCCGGGTCGACCTCGACTCCCCGGACTATCGTCTTTGGAACGCTGGGACCATTCCCACTTCCTGAGGAACAAACTGCTCCCTCCAAGAAGCAGAAACTCGCCTCTCAACGTGTCACTACCGTGACACCAAAGGCGAGCACCAGAAGGCCTGAAGCCCGTGGCAGCCCCACGAAGCCTCAACCTGCAAACAACCAGGTCTACCCCAAGACTTGGTCCCCAAGACCTTCACCAAAACAGAGAAGGTCCCAGACATCCACTAAGCCAGCATTCCTGGCCCCACTCAAGGAGAACCAGTTCTATCCTCTTGCCTATATGAAAGAGGAGAGACCCATCTCCAACCTGACTTCCAAGTCAACCCAGCATGAGCCGGCTTGTTCCTACAAGCCCAAAATCAAGTCATGCATCACAAGGCCTCCACAAGCACCTGCTAAGGCCTACAAACCTGCAGTTCGACCCTTCATCTCTACAGGGGCCGAACTTCAAAAATTCAAAGCTTCGCTGCAACTGGCGAAGGACAGGGTTCGCATCCTGTCCTTGCCCAGCTACAAAGAAGACAGGCTCGGCTGCTGCGCCCGAGGGAGCACATCCTTCATCGTCAAAGCCCAGTCAGAGCTGACTGAAGCTCAAATTGCTCGTCGTATACGCCGCCGCGCGTCAATACCGACAAAAGAGACTAGAGAAGCAAAGGACCCAGCCTCCCACACTTCAAGTCTCTCCCAAATGGGTCGAAAAAGAAAGACCCAACCAAGTTGCTGCCGTCCATATGGTTGGAAAAACCAGAAGGCGCCAAAAATCAGCAACAAAAATCCATGTCCGACGTCCAATGACCCGCAGCGTCTCAAGGAAAAGAAGACATTCAGAAGAATCCCCTGCTCCTTCAAGCAAAGGACAGCAGAGTGATCCTTCCTCAAGCTCCTCTTCAAAAAGAATGAGCCCCAGCTCAGTCACCAGGACAGTTTCTTCGTTCGAATCACGAAGGATGAATGTCTTGGCTACAAATTCTGAGCAACCACCCCGCAATCCACCTCCAGAAGATGCGATCACCCGCATCCAGCAGTTGGAACAGGGCCAGCAGAGGATTGAAACTCTGATGGAAAACCTTCTCCTCGCCTTCCAAAATCAGGCGAACAATGAACCTCCTCCGAATCATCAAGACGACGAGGTAAATAGAGAAGAAAATGAGGTCACGCGCCCTTACCAAAAAGGACGTAGACGGTATCCTCGCCAAAGCAAAAGAAGAGGATATACTCAAGGAGCATGGGATCAAGCCACCATATCCCTTATGGATGGACTCGGTCCCGTTCCCCACCAAATTCAAGCATCCTACTCTCCAAACATATACGGGGAAAGGATCAGCCAGACAGCACGTCATCCACTTCAAGATCCTGACGGGAGCTATTGCGGATCAAGATGCACTCAAGATTCGCCTCTTTACAAGTACCCTAAAAGGTACGGCCTTCGATTGGTACTCCACTCTGCCGGAGGACTCAATCCAAAACTGGGCCATGTTAGAGACACGCTTCCTGACTCACTTCAAAGGTGAGGATCAACCCGCTACTATGGCTCAGCTGTGCAGCCTAAAACAGGGGGAGAATGAATCAACATATGACTTCATTCACAAGTGGGAAAGCAATGGCATACAAATGCTCTGATGTATTGCCACAAGCGTCGCTAGTCGACATCTGCCGAAACAACATGAGAGCCAGAATCCGCTCCATGATCATCGGCAACAAATCAAAAAACCTGGGAGAACTCCTAGAAGCTTCCATGGAAGCTGAAACGGTGATTAAAGACCTCAACAGTCAGAAATCATCAAGAAAAGAGCCAACCGCCATTACGACCTCAAAACCAAAGAAGAAAGAGGTCCTCAATGTGCAGACCAAGTCAGCTCCTCAGCCACCAAAGAAAGCTGAAAACAAAGCTGTTGGTAAGAAACCTGAACTCTCTGATGCCTTCAAAGAACGAGTAGAGAAGAAATACCCGTTTGATGAAGATGTTGATGAAATCTTCGGGGCTCTTGTGGCAAACGGCAAGCTCACCTTGCCTGAACCAAAAAGACCGGGTGATGTTGGGAAAACCAACGATCCTCGGTACTGTCCATACCACCAGATGATCTCGCATCCTCTCAATCAATGCTTCGTTGTGAGAGAGAAAATAAATGAGATGTGGAAAAACGGAGTCATCACCTTTGACAAAAACTATGGGTCTGCCTCCATCAACATGGTGACATGTGGACAAACATCAAAATCACCGAAGAAGAAAATCACTACTTCCTTCAAGGTGATAAACTCAATCCAAGCGTCCGAGGGACTGGTTCCTTACCCGACACCAGACGGACAATCGATATGGGTACATCCCGATCTCCTGGAAGATGAAAATTGGGAGGTCGTGAAAACAAAGCCTACAGCTCAACAGCGAAGGCAGGCTAGGAAACATCTCCTCAAGCTCAAACGGCAAGAGAAGACCCAGCCAAAACTAGAGGTCAAAGAAAAGGCAGAGACTTCCTCTACCGCTTCACTGGAGGTAACAAAACATCCCTTCCAGAGACTTCAAAGGGGGTAAGGAAATTCACTCTCAATGATTTCATGCCACCTCAATTTAAAGAAGCCATGCAGGAGGCATCATACTCTTGCAATTCGGTAGTTGGATTCTCCATTGATGGATACGAGTCCAGCGACACCGATGATGGATTCGAATCCAACTACACAGATGAGTGGGAGGAGTCCCTTGAAACAGGAGAATATCTCTCCGATGAAGAATGGGTTCCTGAGTCTCATCTTATGCCAGTAATCTGGTATAACCCCCTACAGCCACAAGGATCCTGGTCTGATGATGAAAAAGACCAAGAAGCTGTACAAGAAAATGCTGCTGACCCAGCACCTCTCATTACTCCAGTGGAAATCAACAATGTTGAGCCACAAAGAGATGATGAAGAAGAAGATCCGGCTCCCATGCCTGATCTTGAAGAATATGCAAGGATCTTGCAGCGACTCGCTCTAGAACAAGAGCAAGAACGCGTCAACGAGCCTCCACGCAATCCAGAGCCTGAAGTCCCTGAAGACCACCAGGTACATCCTCCCTTAACTCCTGAAAATGGAGAAAATTGCTGGATAGACGATCCTCTCACATCCGAGGATGAGTCTGACTCCGATCAGGCAACGTCTCCCGTCAGAGCTTCCTGTAATGTGATAATTCGGGATTATAGCTCTTCCGAAGCATCGTCTGATGAGAGCACTTACACTCCGGCGACGCCTAGCAATATATCTTCTGGAGCCACCTCGTCTCACGTGACTTTCACTGAGATGACACCCTCTCAGGTTTCTTCTCCTGAGACCGTGACTTCAAAGTTCACACCCTTCCTGACTGAAGAATTCCCAGCCATTGATGCTTGGGACGATGAATTAGTCAACGAAGAAGAAAGATTGCTGGATGCTGTTCAGGACTTGTTCCCGGAAAATGCTCCATGCAACACAATCACTGAGGATGGTAACTCTGCTGCTGATGCATCCTCAGCAAATGAAAAACGACAGCCTCTTGATCCTGAAGACAATCTTCCAAACGAAGACCCTTCTCAAGAAGCTCTCGAAGTTGGTAGAGGCACCCGCTCTGGCCGGGACTACCACAAAAATTACAACCAATCTTCCTTTACATATGTAAATCCTTCGGGAAAAGATGTTGTAAGCGCCCCTAGTGGCAACAATGATGAACATGCAGGCCCTAAGGAGGCTTTCAAGTATGACTTGATTGAACACTTCAAGCACATACCTGCACGTCTGCACATCCTAGATTTGTTGCGAATGTCTCCGCACACTCGTGATAATCTCATTTCGGAATTACAAAAGCTGAATGAGGATGTCGACAAACATGCCCCGCAAGTCCTCCAAATTGAAATGGATTACCGGGTCAAAAACTCAGAAGCCTCCTCAAAGGGAGAAAAGAAGAAAACTGAGGGATCATGCATTGAATGCCTCTCGGTTAAAAAAGCAGCCAGTGCAACCATCGCCTTCACAAAGGATGACCTCCTACTTGGCGAAACCAGGCATAACCGACCCCTGTACTTCACAGGGTATATCAAGGAAATGCCTATGCATAGAGTTCAGATCGACCCAGGTTCTGCACTCAACCTCATCTCCACATCGGCCTTTGAAGAGTTGGGCATCCCACCCAGCAAACTGAGCCACACATCTGTATCTATCTTTGGATACGATGGGAGTACTCAAAGGCCTATCGGTAAAATCAGGTTCAAGTTGCAGATCGGTGATCTTATCTCTGAGGTCACAGTGTATGCAATAAAGACCCCTTCATGCTACAACATCCTTCTCGGACGCCCTTGGATCCATGAGAATGGTGTTGTCCCTTCAACTCTACATCAATGCATCAAGTTTGTTGGCGACGACGGCATGATACATCGAGTCTTTGCAGACAGAAAACCCTTCAAAGGTAAAGAAGTCCACTTCGCAGACTCACAGATGTATGAAGGCGAAAAAGAAGAAGAGGAGAAGCACACAGCATCCTTTGCCGAAAATCTCCAGAAAGATAAAGGCAAAGCTCCTCAACAATCACCGGAAGAAAACAAGCTATCCTTATACAGTTCTGTGGCACAAGCTATTATGAAGAAAATGGGCTATGACGCTCAAAACCCAGTCGGTTTGGGAGAAGGACGCGGTATTCTCACGCCATTGGGGCCCGTCTTGACCAAAAGCCAGCTGGAAGATTGGAGACTTTATGGCTATATAGAAAAGTCTTCACACGGGTTAGGGTATGATCCTGACACTCCCTTGAGACAGTTGACACAAAGGCTTAAAAGTCAATATACTGACCAAGCCTCAACATCTCAAATCCATGAAGACATCGATCTCCCTGGATATCTTTTTGATGAGTCACCTGACAAAGATCCAGGAAGCTCATCCAATTGGCACGATTTCTCCGAAAATGAAGAGGAGTTGTCCGATGGCACAGACGTGTGGACTTCTGACCCAGAAGAACCCTCATCTCCAAAAGAAGTAGCCTACTTCGACTCGGTTTCAACAGGCGATTGGGATCATCTCATAGCAAGCCTTGGGAAAATTACCGATCAAGAAGACCCGTGGAAAGGAACAAAACCTTGGTCTGGAAATGCCCTTGAAACCCCAGAAGGTTTCGTTGAGCTGGAAGCCTCCGAAAATATTGTAGAGGAACCACCTTCGAACCTTCCAACAGAAGATCCTGTTCAAAAGATAGACTTGGGAACACCAGATAACCCACGTCCTGTATTCATAAGCAAGAATATAAAGGATGATGAGTTACCCGAGTATATCTCCTTTCTTCGTGAGTTCGTTGATTGCTTTGCATGGTCTTACGCTGAAATGCCAGGCTTAGACCCCAAAATAGCAGTTCACAAACTCAATCTTCAAGAAGACATCAAGCCTGTCAAGCAAGGCCAAAGAAGATTCCGTCCAGATGTGATGGATAAAATTGAACAAGAAGTTCAAAAACTCAAAAGCGTCGGCTTCATCCGTGAGGAACAACATCCTGAATGGTTGGCCAACATTGTCCCCGTGACAAAGAAAAATGGGCAGATCAGGGTCTGTATTGATTATAGAGACCTGAATGGCGCATGCCCAAAAGATGAATTTCCGCTCCCCATACCAGAGGTAATGATTGATAATACCTGTGGATTCGAGCGAATGACATTCATGGATGGTTTCTCTGGCTACAATCAGATAAAGATGCATCCTGAGGATGAAAAACATACATCCTTTCGAACCCCATTTGGCGTGTATTGTTACACTGTCATGCCATTTGGTCTGAAAAATGCTGGTGCCACATATCAGAGGGCTATGATGAAAATATTCCAAGATATGCAGCACAAGACGGTTGAATGTTACGTTGATGACCTCGCCGTCAAAAGCAAAAGAAAAGAAGATCATCTCGAAAACCTTCGAGAAGTCTTCCTCCGGGTTCGCAAACACAAACTGCGAATGAATCCATTGAAATGCTTCTTCGGCGTCTCGTCGGGTAAGTTCCTCGGATTCTTAGTTCGGAAAGCTGGAATAGAGCTTGACCCCATAAAAGTCAAAGCCATTCTAGAAATGCCCTCTCCAAGAACCTTGAGAGAACTCAAAGGGCTTCAAGGGATATTGGCCTACATCAGACGGTTCATCTCCAATCTTTCGGGGAAATGCCGTCCATTCTCCCGGTTGATGAAAAAAGGTGTAAACTTTGTCTGGGATGCTGACTGTGAAGCTGCTTTCCAAGACATCAAGTCATACCTGACAAAACCTCCAGTGTTAGCTGCTCCTACCACTGGAAAACCATTCATCTTGTACACAAGAGCCCTTGATCACTCTCTGGGAGCTCTGCTTGCGCAAGAAAATGATCAAAGAAAAGAAGCTGCTCTATATTACCTCAGCCGCATGCTAGTAGGTGCAGAGCATCGCTACTCTCCAGTCGAAAAAGAATGTCTTGCAGTGATGTTCGCCGTACAAAAGCTGCGTCACTACTTGCTTTCCAATACAGTCTACCTGGTCTCGAGGGTCAACCTCTTGAAGGTCCTTGTCACAAAGGCAGGTTCTCTCAATGCTCGACTGGCAAAATGGTCGATCCTTCTGTCACAATTTGATATTAGGTATGTACCACAAAAAGCAATCAAAGGGCAAGCTCTAGCGGACTTCCTCGCAGAGCATCCATTGCCTAAAGATTCTCCACTCAGAGATGATCTCCCAGACGAACCAGTTTACAATGTGGAGACTTTCTCACAAAGTGCCTCCTGGGACATGTACTTTGACGGTGCAACCAGGACAAATGAAAAAAGACAGCTGATCTCGGGAGTTGGCATCCTCTTTGTTAGCCCCGACAAATACATGATTCCACACGCTTTCTCGCTACTGGAACCATGCACAAACAATGCAGCTGAATATCAAGCTCTGATCTTAGGATTGGAACTCGCCATCGAATCCGGTATCACCATGCTGGAAGTCTTTGGAGACTCTCAACTGATCGTCAACCAGATGAATCAGAAATTTGAAGTCAGGAAGCCAGATTTGTTGCCCTACTACAACAAGGCACAATCACTTCTGCAAAAGTTTGACATCTGTCACATCACCCACATTCGTAGAGGCGAAAACATACGTGCAGATGCCCTAGCCGGACTTGCCGCATCCATGGCAATCCAGGAAGGGGAAAACATGCAAATCACAGTGTGCGAAAGGAGAATCCTTCCTCCTCTTAACACACACCAAGCAGTTGCTGAATGCCACCAAGTGGTCGGAAGTCGGATTTCAATCCTTCAAACTTCAATTGGCGACTGGAGGGATCTGTTCATTGATTGCATTATGTTCGGAATCCTACCTGAAGATCCAAAAGAACGGGTAAGCATCCAAAGGCGAACCCCAAGCTTCCATTTGGATATTCCTTCAAAAATCCTTTACAGGAAATCCTTCAACGGAGTACTTCTACGCTGCTTGTCACAACAAGAGGCTGAAGAAACACTCAAAGAAGTTCATGCTGGTCTTTGTGGAGCTCATTAGGCTGGACCTAAGCTCTATGATCAGATAAAAAGGTTAGGATATTACTGGCCTACCATGGTAGCTGACGCAATGCAATTTGCTAAGCGCTGCCAACAATGCCAAGTTCATGGAGATTACATTCACATGCCTCCAGAATGGCTGCATCCTACAGCGATCTCATGGCCTTTCGAAGCCTGGGGTATGGACATCATAGGTCCTATTTCTCCCCCTTCAAGCAAAGGTCATCGCTTCATCTTCGCCGCTACGGATTACTTCTCCAAGTGGTCAGAAGCATTTGCGTTTAACGAAATGAAGACCTCATCAGTCCTTCAGTTCCTGCGCACCAACATCATTTGTCGTTTCGGCATACCCAAAAGATTCGTCCATGATAACGGACCACAGTTCCGGGATCATCGATTCTACAGGTTCTGCGACAAATACAAAATCCAAAGCTGTCCTTCGACTCCATACAATTCGGCAGCAAACGGGTTAGCAGAAGCTTTCAACAAGACACTCTGCAAAATCCTCAAAAAAAATGGTCTCTAATCACAAAAGTGACTGGAGCGACAAAATATCTGAAGCTTTGTGGGCGTATCGAACCACCGTTCGAGGACCAACCCATAGCACACCATTCTCCTTGGTCTATGGATGCGAAGCTGTCGTGCCCTTGGAAGTACAAATTCCTTCCTTGAGGGTATCCTTGCAAAATGACATGACTCAAGAAAGCAATGTCAAATTGCGGCTCCATGAGCTGGACAATCTCGATGAGAGACGGCTCGAAGCTCAACAAAGCATTGAACTTTACCAAGCACGCATGGCAGGATCTTTCGATAAAAAGGTCAGGCAACGCGCTTCCAAAAAGAATGACTTGGTTCTTGCGGTAAAAAGACCAATGGTCTTCGCTCACAAGTCCAAAGGCAAATTTGAGCCGAAATGGGAGGGACCCTACGTCATCGACAAGGTTTTCTCCAACGGCGCATACGCACTCCTAAACATGGAAGGTGACAGATGTATGCTGCCCATCAACGGCAAGTTCTTAAAGCGGTACTACCCTTAAAGACTTACCCAACTGGGTAAGAGCAATGCCTGTACGGCCAAAACCGGTTTCCAGGTACACGCTCGCTAAACCCACCATCTATTTTAGAATTTTCATATCAAATGTTGAAATTTCTAGAAATCTAAAACAATGCTTACTTTTATCGTTTCATTGTTCAAAAAAAAATATATCCAAGTTTAGGAACCTTTCCCTAACTTGAACCCAAAATTCATGGTTTGAAACAAAATCCGGATTCAGGGATTTCCACCCTAGTCTACCCTTCCTTTTACCGCCAAAATGGTTTTAGGTCAAAATTTATGACCCTCGTGTCTTTAAACAAAAAAAAATGGTTTTTCAAAAGCCGCGAGGAAGCGACGCTTAGTCGATACTCGCACAAATCGGAAGCAAGCGAACCACGTTCGACACTTCCAAAATCGCAGGGAAGCGACATTTCGTTGATACTTGCAAAATCCAAAACCGTGGAAACGCAACATTTCAGTTGATATCCACAACCCAAATTTCAAAGGTTCGAAAAAACCTAAAAAACTGTGGAGACGCAACATTTCAGTTGATATCCATAACCCAAAGGTTCGAGAAAACCACAAATTTCAAAAATCGTGGGGAAACGACATCAAGTCAGTACCCGCAAAACCAAAATTTTTGAAAAGCAAGGATGCGACATTCCATCGATACTTGCACCCAAATCCGCGAGGATGCGACATTCCATCGATACTCGCAACCGAATGAGCAAGGATGCGACATTCCATCGATACTTGCAAGAACATTCAGCAGGGAGGCGACTTTTAGTCGATACTTGCATTTTTTGAAAACCAAACCGGCTATAAATGCCATCAAAACAGGCTATAAATGCCACAAACCGGCTATAAATGCCATCAAAACAGGCTATAAATGCCACAAACCGGCTATCAATGCCACCAAAACAAAACCGGCTATCAATGCCACAAACAAAAACTTGGATTTCAAAAAAAAAAAAAAAAAAACCGGCTATCAATGCCACAAACAAAAAAAAAAAAACTTGGATTTCAAAAAAAAAAAAACGGCTATCAATGCCACAAACCGGCTATCAATGCCACCAAAAAAAAAAACTCGGCTATCAATGCCACAAGAAAAGCTGGCTCTCATGCCAAAATTGGCTTCCATGCCACAAACAAAAACCTGGCTTTCATGCCAAAACAATTACTTGACAAAAGATTTTCACAAAATGACAACCTTTTGATCAAATCCCATTTAGCAATTACTTTTATCACAAAAAGATTCAAGTGAGCGTAGGGATAACAAAAAAAAAAAGAAGCATCCCATTTAGCAATTACTTTTATCACAAAAAGATTCAAGTGAGCGTAGGGATAACAAAAAAAAAAAAAGAAGCATCCCATTTAGCAATTACTTTTATCAAAAAAAGATTCAAGTGAGCGTAGGGATAACAAAAAAAAAGAGAGAGCATCCCATTTAGCAATTACTTTTATCACAAAAAGATTAAAGTGAGCATAGGGATAACAAAAAAAAAAGTGTTCACAAGCACTACACAAAAAAAAGGGAGTACCAAAAAAATACATGTGGTACCAAAAAAAAGAAAGTGTTCACAAGCACTAAAAAAAATACCAAAAAAATACAAGTGGTACAAAAAAAAAAAGAAAGAAGGATGGTTTCTGTATACAGGAGCTCAATCAAAAACGGTCTCCAGCCAAGAGTTCAGCTCCTTAAGCAAGCTTTTGGCTTCATTCGTCAAGGATTCCAAGGCACGCTTCTTCAGGAACCTGCCATGAGATGCTGGGGTGGGCTGTAACCCTTCTTCCGCACTGGGAAGCTTCCTTCGAGCGGTTTTCCATTGTTTGTCCTCATCAGACTTCCTTTTAAGAACTCGAATGGCATCCGCAACTCGATGAATCAGAGCAGTCTCCCTTTCACGAGCCTCTGTTATTTCAGTCCACTTGGCAGCGACTTGTGCCTGCAGATGCTCAAGACGTTTCCTGGCCTCATCGACCTCCCTATCAAGGATGTTAAGGTCATGTGTCAGCCTAATGATGGTTATTTCTTCTAAGTTCCTCTCTCGGACTGCCTGTTTCTTGCTTTCTGTAGCCTCATCCAGGTCAGATTGAGCCTTATCCGCAGGGTCCGAGAACATCTCCTTGAAGAACTGATCGTCAGGAAAACCCATGGTCTCAAACCACTTGTCACCCAGCCCAATGATCCTATTAACGATCGCCCTGGCATATGTGACATCCAAACCAGCTTCTTCAGCATCACCGAGAATCTCACGCACATGCTGGATCATGCTAAATCCGGCTTCCAAGTGCCCAGAAAAGAGAGTCTCAATCCAAGAGCTCAGAACTCGCACCACCACCTTCTTCGCAAAAAGAAGAGATGGCCCAGCTGAAGATTCGCCCAACTCCGTTGGTCGGCTGCTAATGTCATCATCTGTTGAAAGAGTAACAAAAGAACTCTTTCCAGTTGAAGCTGCTCCTGCTCGGGAAGGAATCTCAGCGCGAGGAATCTCCTCAACATTGTCAGAACTGGTCCCAGGAGTCTCTACCTCTGGCATCCCTTGCTCTGGAAGCGACGGATCCTCCTCTGCCACTTCAAAACCTGCAAAGGAAACACAAAAAGGTATGAATATGACCCTGTTTGAAAATCATTATCAGAGTTATAACTACAAAATACCTTCTTCGACGACTGGCGGAACACTTTCTTCCTCCATGAACTCATCGGAAGCATCATCAACATTTGCGTCCATCGATGGTTCAAAGTCATCAGAACCCTGTGGCAAGTCAGCTGACAAAAAAAAATGTGTTAGCAAACCGAGTCACAAACTCAAAAAAAAAAAAAAAAGAGCAAAAGAAGTCGTACCAATTGGAGATTCTGGATTTACTCCAGAGTCCCTCGGTTCTTCTTCAGGTGCCTCAACAGGATCCATCACCACCTCATCGGTTGGGACCTCAGGCATCACCAAGTCTTCCTCTGCTAAAAAAAAAAAAAAAAGAAAAAAAGAAGAAAAGCAGAAAACAAGAAGCAAATCAAAACATGGAAAAAATCCCATGAAAAGAAATGGAAAGAGAAAAAGGAAGAATCATACCTTCACCGACGGTCTCTTCTTCTCGACTTCTCTTCTCTGGAGGCTCGTCAGCATCCACTGGCACATCCTCATTGATAGTAAGAGGAACTTCCAAGTCAGGAGAGTCCTCATGCTGCCCCTTGCTGCGATGATGACTCCTCCCCCTCTTACTCCGGCGGGTTCGCTTCTTAGAAGAACCTACCCCGCTGTCAGAGTCAGGTTTCCCACTTGACTCCTCACTGGATGGTCTGCTCTTGCCAGTAGACTCCACGGAAGCTTGCCTCTGTGCCGCTTGCATCCAAGCACCAAGTTCAGCTTCCTCCTGTTTTAGTTGCTCCAAAGCCTCGTCAGGTATTTCTCGAACAGCTTCAGAACCAATGACGCCCTGGTCACCGAGAAAGCCTATCTTGTGCTTCTCTCCAGAAAGGAAGGCCCAAACTTCCTCTCGCCGGATGCCATCCGACTTTCCAAGGCCCTTTCCAGATGCCAGCTTCACATCAAGCTCCTTCTTGGAAAGCCCCCGATATGCCGAAAAGCTCTCCGCGAACCACTTCGCAAAGCCGGCAGTCCGGGAAGTCAGCAACACAGGATAAGAAATCATGGCTGTAGTGTCTTCAGCACTATAGAAAGCCCATGCATTTCTCCCGTCCTGTAAGCCTCCAAAGCGCTTCACCATGCTTGAAGGCGCTCCAACAACGCCTTGAGAAAAGCCCAGCTACAAAGCAAAGCGAGAGGGTACATACGGCTGGATGTCGACGAAAAGATGTCTGCGGTACACCATCGTGCCGACACCTATGCTGAAAAGCCACTCTCTCTCTGCATTTGTCAAGGAATAATGCCTTCCCGACCCCGCCCTGGTAGAGTCTCGGGAGGCACCAAAATCAAAAGCCTTATTCCGCAACTCCGGAAAAAGCTTCACTGAAGATTGCCCCATCTCGACGTCCCTGAACCGTCGGATCCTCATGCGGGCAAACAAAAGTGATTCGGAAACGGCTTTGCCCTTAGCCAGTCAAATCATCAGAGGATCATCATCATGTGCAGCACCCAGCCGATGGAAGCCAGGACAGTGGTATACATACCACGAATAAAAGATATGGGCTGAAAATACCCTATTCATGGGAAGCCCAAGCCGAACCAAAAAAGCAGCAGCCTGCAGTTCGGTACACAAGTAGGAGTAAAGAGCTGGCACCAAAGCAAGCTGCTCTCCAAACGCCATCTGACAAGCCGGAAAAATACAATGCGGCCTGATGTGCGTTCCATCTCCTCCAGCAAAAACAGCCTCACCAAGCCAATAAGTGAGGTAAACAGCGAGATCTCTCCGCAGTGCAATGTCAGGACATATGGCGTTTGTACTTGCACAGAAATCTCTCAACTCTTCTTGCATGGCCAAGATCTTCTTTGAAGTTGGATCCTGAGCTCCGGCTTCCTGGGTCACGCTATCAGAAGACTCCCTACTATCAAAAAAGTTGGGGAATGAAGAGCTAAAACTCTTCCAACTGCTGGATCTAACTTTCAAACCCTCATTCTCCTTCAAAAAATCATAGAAGGCGACGAGCTGAAAGTATAGAAGCCTGAACTCCTCAGACTGCCCCTCGAGGACGCTGTCAATCGGCATAAACTCCTCATAGAGTTTGCCGAGGATGGGCAATCCAGTAATGGCGCTCAGCTCCTTCAAAGATAAACCAATCTCGCCATTCGTCACAACGAAGGTATTGGTTTGTGGGAGGAATGACTCCAGCATAGCCATGAAGGCCTCGTCGGAAAAGATCATGGTCTCCCTAAAGGCGCGGACCGCATCAAAAATCCCGGCTTCCTTCAAAACGGCGCCACCAATCAGCAGGACGCGATCAGTCCACGACTTCCATTCGGAGTCGGCATTGAAACGGCCTCGAAGTCGAAAAGGCTTGATCCAATTGCTGCCGTCACCACTGAAAATACCAAGGCCCACCGGTCTCAAATCGACCGACGGATAATCAGAGCCCTAGTAGCCGCTGGATGGCATCAACAGGTCCATGTCAGCAGGCGACCTCTCCGTATATCCAGGAGAACCGCCAACAAAAACCCCGGTCTTGATTACATTTGTCCTTCTCATCCAGCTTGGAGGATCTTCCATCTTAGAGCACGTGGGGGCAAGGCTCATGATCGAGACGGTGCGATCAAACGTCGACCGGGTAGCAACAGTCTTCTTCTCACCATCTGCTGTGAAGAGAAACTGAAAACATCTCCTCTGGTATGTCATGTCATCAGGGACTGCATCACCAAAGAAGAAGGTAGGCTTGGGCAAAACGCTCTGATCTTCCATCACCCATGGACGACTGCTTACCATGATCTTATAGAATTCCTCTCCCTTGAGAGCAATCAGTCGCTGCCTCATCTCATCTCTGTTGAGGGAGTCGCACTCTTCCAGATTTCTCTCAACATACTGGACCTTCTCAAAAGCCTGCTGAACGGCCGGATTAGAAGATCTAGAAGATCGACGAGGTACGCTTGTAGCAAGCTCTTTACCCTTGTTCGCTCTGGAGGAACCACCTGAAAAGGATGGAAAAGAAAAAGATCAAACATCAAAATGACAGAATCTCGCTAAAAAAATCTGGCGAAATTTTGACATGATGACGGGGCAATTCCGAAGAAAAGGAACTATCCCGAAAGAAATAGAAAGCTTGAAGATGGGCTCAACATCGCTGCGAGCTCCGAAACTCCAAACTTTCGAAACCTCAAAGTCTCCGCAAAATCAGGAAGGGCTCAACATCACTACGAGCTCCAAATTCCCAAATTTGCAAAAACTTTCAGGTATGCTATCACATCATGCTACAAATTTAATTTACAAATTGAATGCATGCATGAACATCTTGGTTTGCGAAAAAAAAATGCATTATCATGATGAGCAATAAAAGAAAAGAAACTTTCTCAAAAAAAAAAGAGGGGAAAGAAAACAAAAAAGAAAAGAAAAGAAACTTTCTCTAAAAAAAAAAGAGAGGGGAAAGAAAACAAAAAAAGAAAGAAAAGAAACTCTCTCAAAAAAAAAGGGGAGGGAAAGAAAAAAAAAAGAAAAAAAAAAGAAGGCTAGCCCATAGGCCGTGGCCCACAGGCCACGTGGCCGTACGGCCCACAAAAAAAAAAAAACAAAACAAAAAAAAAAGAAAAAGAAAAGAAAGCAAAAAAAAAAATACGTGTAAAAAAAAAAAAGAAAGAAGAAAACACGTGAAAAAAAAAGAAAAGAAAAAGAAAGAAACAAAAAAGAAAAGAAAGAAGGACTCTTTATTTTTCCATCACAATGGGGTTTTCTTGAAAAAAGGGAACTTACTTGATGCCATTGATGGAGAAGAAGAAGAAAAGTCTTGAAGATCTTGAAGAAGAAAAGCTCTTGGTCTTGAAGCCCTCTTGAGATTATTGCAAAAGAAAGTAATAAGAGCAAAAGATCCAACCTTCTCCTTGCTTTTATAGAGGAGAGCAAACCAAAGAAGGAAAGAAGAAAGAGGTAAGCGTTACTAATTAGTAACCTTACCAAAAGAAAGAGATTAGAAAGATTCTTTCCCAAAAGATAGATATCTTGAAGGATTTTCTCCCAAAAAGAAATCTATGACGGATTCTTTCCCAAAAAGAAAGATATCTTGAGATATCCTATCCCAAAATAAAGGGATCATGAGAGATTCTCTCCAAGTAAAGATATTCTTAGATATTCTCTATCCAAATGAGATATTTTTGGATATTCTTTACAAAAATGACACCATATGAGATCTAAGCCATTTCAAAAGCTTAAGGTCCCATGGGTTAGCCCATATGAGCCAGGTTTGACCACCAAGGCACACAAAAAAAAAATTAAAAATTTTTGGGCTTTTAGTCAAAGAGAAATCCCTCTTACCAAGAGCATAAAAAAATGGTTCCATGCCTCTTTTGAGTTGATTAGACCATACAAAAGAAAATTCCAAGCCCCATGAGCTTCCAAAAATCAAACCATCCAGCCTCATCTACCAAATTGAGCCAAAATCTTGAAATTGACATTCCACAAAAATCAAACCAAATCCTGGTCCCCTAACTTGCCACATACAGCCTGTTAGGTCACAAGACCAAAAACCAAAAACCAAAACCTGATCCCCTAACTTGCCACATACAGCCTGTTAGGTCACAAGATCAAAACCAAAATTGATCCCCCAACATTCCACATACAGCTTGTTGGGTCACACGATCAAAACCAAACCCGACCCCCTAACCTGCCACATATAGCCTGTTAGGTCACAAGGTCAAAACCCAAATCCACATCCCTGATGTCATCTTCAAAACTTTGCCTCGAGATGGTATGTGATCCCTTTCACTACCATAAAATTCCCCTGGAAACTCAAAAGGCTACAAATACCAAAAAGAAAGACTGCTCAAAGACTCTTGGTCAAGTCACAGGTTCTCCTTCGAAAAATCTCTTCGAGGCACATCGACTACAAAAGTTAAGCAACTCGTCGCTGTAGCTCGAGGGGGCATTTGTTGACACCAAAAATGTCACTTTGCCTCTTCAAGATCCAAAGAGCTACATGAAGTCGCAACCTGCCATAAATAGGCAATGCTGCTTCCAAAAAATCAAATCTTGACAGAATCAGACAAAAACCGCAAGATTCTTCCAGACAGCCAAAAGAGGAGTACACAAGAAGTTTCGGGCCATTTCAAAATCATTTGGCCTAACTTCGCTTCTCAGACAGCCGAAAAGGAGCTCTCGACGACAAAAGCATCGGAGACACCAAATCTTCGATCAGGGCCGATGGATAGTCTCAAAATACTTCCAAAAGGCTCCACGTCAAGTTCCGAGTCAAACCGACAATGTTTGACCCTACATCAACCCTCGAACAGCTAAATCAAGCCTCTTGGCGGCGAGAACCACCGAGGCCATTACTCATCAGATAGAGCACATGGACGGCTTCAAAATGCTTATAAAGGGCTACACGTCAAATTTCAGGTCATTTCCACAACATCTGACCATAGTTTGACGCTCGGAAGCCAAATCAGGCCTCTCGGCGGCAAAGCTCTCCGGGACCATGGTTTCCAAGACAGAGCCTATGGATCATCTTAAAATGACTCCAATAGGTTCCCTGTCAAATTTCAAGTCAATCGGACATCGATTGACCGCACATCAAACCGCGACATCTTCATCGCGACAAAAAGCAAGTCTACAGGTGATAGGACCCCAAACGGCTTCAAAACTCAAACAAAAGCCTATGGTTGGTCTTATTTATTGCTCAGGAGGCTTCACACCAAATTTCAGGTCATTCCGACATCGTTTGACCCAGTTTCAGCTTCTAACGGAAAATCGGCAGCTCTGCGCGACAAAGTCTTCGGCTTTCTCAGGAAATTGGAAACTTTGCAAAATAAAATGCAAGGATTCTCATCAGGTTTCCTATAAAGAAATTAGCCAATAAATGGTCAGAATGTCAAGGAAAAGTACAGGAGAAAAAAGAATCGAAAAACAGCAAAAACGGACACAAAACGGGACACAAAAGGGGGAAAAGCCCGCCAGGGTCGCAGGCCCCTGCGACCCTGGGCCAGGGTCGCCGGCGACCTTGGAACCCGGGGTCGCCGGGAAGGCCCCGGAAACCCCGGTTTTCGCCGTTTTTTCGCGATTCGAAGAGCCCAGCCTCTGGTACTTTCCAAAATTCATGCTTTTGAGACACCAAATCCTCTGACATCCGTCCAAAACACGGGTTAATCATCAAGAGTATCGAAAACAATATTGATCGCCACCCGGTCAACCAAAAAAAAGTGTGATTTCTACCCGACCGATCGAGAAATCGACAGGACAGATGGCACCGACCCGCTGTTGGCAACAAACACCTGAAATTACATGATCATCTGATGTCGATCTACATGAAGATCCATCGATGATCATCGACAGAAGAATCCCAAAAGACGTGGCACGGCCCGCGACTCTTCAGCTGCTCGGCGACCACTTAATGCGATTAATTGACTAGCTTTATTACAGTCATTAATCCATTTCTTTGGACGGCCCAATCAGAAGCAAGCATTCGGGAGTTACAAGTCAAGAGATTCATGGCATTTAACCCATGAAACTCCTCCCATCATGGCGATTAAAGGCGATTAAATGCCCTCAATCTCCTCCGGCCAATCAGAAGCCAAGAAAAAGGAGTTACAAAATAAACAATTCAATTTTGTAACTCCTCCCATTATGCAGCTTTATGACAATCAAGGCTCATAAACTCTCCTAAATGGCTACCTAAAAGCCTATAAATAGGAGAGCTCTCCAAGAAGAAAGGACATCAGAAACATCAGAGAAAAAAGCACAAACACACAGACAGAAATCCAGAGAAAGGAAAAAGAGAGAAAACTCTGCGGAAGTTCTACACCGGCCACCGCAACAAGGTGAGAAAAGTCCCTTGGGGGGTACCCCCCCCCCCAAGGTCCTTGCCTTCTCCTCCTGCCTCCAATGGCTTAGATGTGTCTTTTCAGCCCGTCTACTCGGCTTTTTATTGGATATAGGACCTCCTTTTGGTCTTTGTCTTCTAAAAACCTAAGGTTATAGCCAAGCCAAGCGAATCAATAGCATCCTCTGTTCTCATCTGCATGGATGATGGCGAAGCCCACATATGGCTTGCGACCGTCAATCTAAACGGGTCCCCCACAATCTCCTGAGAAGTTAGATCCTCCTTTTCTTGCTTTTCATTGTAGTT
The DNA here is from genome assembly GCA_012931725.1 of Litsea cubeba. Classification (NCBI taxonomy): domain Eukaryota; kingdom Viridiplantae; phylum Streptophyta; class Magnoliopsida; order Laurales; family Lauraceae; genus Litsea; species Litsea cubeba. The sequence goes on along the minus strand of CM022955.1, from coordinate 33,892,923 downwards.
TGTATTTTTTTCAAAAGAGACAAAAATCACAATTCTTGTCTTTCATTGTTGATAAGGATTGTAAATCGGCTATAAACGCCAAAATCGGCTATAAACGCCAAAAATCGGCTATAAACGCCAAAATCGGCTATAAACGCCAAAATCGGCTATAAATGCCAAAAAAATCGCCTTTCACGGCAAATCAAGAAAATGTCTCTTTTCTTAAATATATGTGCAATGGAAAACTTGAAAGAAGTTGATTTCCTTTTTTACTTGCGAAGGTTGATCTCCGAATCACCACTTGCAATTCCAAGTAAAAATAGAAAATCTGGCACACCCACACAAAAAAAGAAATGTTGATGCACGCCCCTTGCCCCCTGGTTACGAAAGGGTCGGACCCGACGGACTCCCACTTCCGCCGACCTCGGTACGAACTCGAGCAGGAGCGCGGTCCATCAGTTGGAGTCATTCCTTCCACAAACCAATACCTTCATTGTCACAAATGGTGAGATTGGTTTTTCTTTGAAGGAGTTGAGCGCCATTACTGGATTGCCTATCCTTGGCAAACTCTATGAAGAGTTCATGCCGATCGACAGCATCCTGGAGGAGCAGTCGAAGGAGTTCAGGCTTCTGTACTTTCAGCTTGTCGCCTTTAATGATTTTTTGATGGAGATGGAGGGCTTGAAAGTTAGATCTAGTACTTGGAAGAGTTCTGGCTCTTCGTTCCCCAACTTTTTTGACAGTAAGGAGTCTTCTGATGGCATGACCCGGGATGTAAGAGCTCAGGATCCAGGTTCGAAGAAGACTTCTGTTGACACCAAAAATGTCACTTTGCCTTTTCAAGATCCAAAGAGCTACATGAAGTCGCAACCTGCCATAAATAGGCAATGCTGCTTCCAAAAATCAAATCTTGTCAGAATCAAACAAAAACTGCAAGATTCTTCCAGACAGCCAAAAGAGGAGTACACAAGAAGTTTCGGGCCATTTCAAAATCATTTGGCCTAACTTCGCTTCTCCGACAGCCGAAAAGGAGCTCTCGGCGACAAAAGCTCTCCGGGACCATGGCTTCCAAGACAGAGCCTATGGATCATCTTAAAATGACTCCAATAGGTTCCCTGTCAAATTTCAAGTCAATCGGACATCGATTGACCGCACATCAAACCGCGACATCTTCATCGCGACAAAAAGCAAGTCTACAGGTGATAGGACCCCAAACGGCTTCAAAACTCAAACAAAAGCCTATGGTTGGTCTTATTTATTGCTCAGGAGGACTTCACACCAAATTTCAGGTCATTCCGACATCGTTTGGCCCAATTTCAGCTTCTGACGGAAAATCGGCAGCTCTGCGCGACAAAGTCTTCGGCTTTCTCAGGAAATTGGAAACTTTGCAAAATAAAATGCAAGGATTCTCATCAGGTTTCCTACAAAGAAATTAGGCCAACAAATGGTCAAAATGTCAAGGAAAAGTACAGAAGAAAAAAGAATCGAAAAACAGCAAAAACGGACGCAAAACGGGACACGAAAGGGGGAAAACCCCCCCAGGGTCGCAGACCCTCTGCGACCCTGGGCCAGGGTCGCCGGCGACCTTGGAACCCGGGGTCGCCGGGAAAGCCCCGGAAACCCCGGTTTTCGCCATTTTTTCGCGATTCGAGGAGCCCAACCTCTGGTACTTTCCAAAATTCATGCTTTTGAGACACCAAGTCCTCTGACATCCGTCCAAAACACGGGTAAATCATCAAGAGTATCGAAAACAATATTGATCGCCACCCGGTCAACCAAAAAAAAGTGTGCTTTCTACCCGACCGATCGAGAAATCGACAGGACAGATGGCACCGACCCGCTGTTGGCAACAAACACCTGAAATTACATGATCATCTGATGTCGATCTACATGAAGATCCATCGATGATCATCAACAGAAGAATCTCAAAAGACGTGGCACGGCCCGCGACTCTTCAGCTGCTCGGCGACCACTTAATGCGATTAATTGACTAGCTTTATTACAGTCATTAATCCATTTCTTTGGACGGCCCAATCAGAAGCAAGCATTCGGGAGTTACAAGTCAAGAGATTCATGGCATTTAACCCATGAAACTCCTCCCATCATGGCGATTAAAGGCGATTAAATGCCCTCAATCTCCTCCGGCCAATCAGAAGCCAAGAAAAAGGAGTTACAAAATAAATAATTCAATTTTGTAACTCCTCCCATTATGCGGCTTAATGACAATAAAAGCCCATAAACCCACCTAAAAGCCTATAAATAGGAGGGCTCTCCAAGAAGAAAGGATATCACAGAACATCAACAGACAGTAGACAGAAATCCAGAGAAAGGAAAAAGAGAGAAAACTCTGCGGAAATTCTACACCGGCCACCACAACAAGGTGACAAAAGTCCCTTGGGGGGTACCCCCCCCCCCCCCCCAAGGTCCTTGCCTTCTCCTCCTGCCTCCAATGGCTTAGATATGGCTTTTCAGCCCGTCTACTCGGCTTTTTATTGGACATAGGACCTTCCTTTGGTCTTTGTCCTCTAAAAACCCGAGGTTATAGCCAAGCCAAGCGAATCAATAGCATCCTCTGTTCTCATCTGCATGGATGATGGCGAAGCCCACATATGGCTTGCGACCGTCAATCTAAACGAGTCCCCCACAATCTCCTGAGAAGTTAGATCCTCCTTTTCTTGCTTTTCATTGTAGTTTGTATTTTTTTTAAAAGAGACAAAAATCACAATTCTTGTCTTTCATTGTTGATAAGGATTGTAAATCGGCTATAAATGCCAAAATCGGCTATAACGCAAACGCTATAACGCAAAATCGGCTATAAATGCCAAAAAAATCGCCTTTCACGGCAAATCAAGAAAATGTCTCTTTTCTTAAATATATGTGCAATGGAAAACTTGAAAGAAGTTGATTTCCTTTTTACTTGCGAAGGTTGATCTCCGGATCACCACTTGCAATTCCAAGTAAAAATAGAAAATCTGGCACACCCACAAAAAAAGAAATGTTGATGCACGCCCCCTTTTGCCCCCCCGGTTACTAAAGGGTCGGAACCAAACGGACTCCCACGTCCGCCGACCTCGGTAGGAACCCGGGCATCGGAAGCGCGGTCCATCAAGCTGGCACACCCGGTGGGACTCGTTTATTTGAGAACACGATGCTAGAAATGAAATATTTGCATATCATATATTTTTCTCTATGCTTATATTTCTTTTCTCGATTCCTTGGCTACTTTATAATTGGTGGCCTATGTTGAATTCCGCATAAAAAAAAAATGAGATGAGATTTTTTGGTTGGAAATTTCTAATTCTTTGAATTTATTTCCACTCTTTCTCTTTTCAAAAAAAAAAAAAACAAAAAAAAATCAGATTTTTCATTTTTGGATTCAAAATTGAGAAACTTTGATCCTTTCCCTTCTGGGCACTGGCGCTCGCGGAAATCGCTGAGACCGTGTTCGGATCGGGGGTTAGGCCATTGTTTCTCTTCGATGAATTCATTAAAAATCTAAAAAATATATATATATATAAAATAAAAAAAATTTAGATTTCTCAATTTGGATTCAAAATTGAGAAACCTTGATCCGTTCCTATCGTTCATCGCGCTTGCAGAAATGTTGAGCCTGTTCGACTAAGGTTTTGGGCCATTGTTTCTCTTCGATGAATTCATAAAAATAAAAATAAAAAAAATATATAAAAAAAAAGGACATAGACCACTAAGGTTAAACCAACTGTGTTCTTTGATCATGGTTGATTCAAAGAAAAGCCTTGTCCAGAGTGTGGAGACAGCTTGACAGTTCTTGGCAAGGGTCCTCCAAACGGGTTCATTAAGTAATCCTACCCTTACCTGGGGGCAATTCTATCAATCAAGATTTCATAAGACCGGGTTAGGAGGCCTATGTGTACTCTCTGTCTTTTAAATAAATTTTTTTTCAAAAATAAAATTTTTAAAAATAAAAATAAAAAATAAAAAATAAAAAATAAAAAAAAATTTCAAAAAAAAAATCTTAAAAAATAAAATAATAAAAAATAAATAAAAAAAAAATAAAAAAAAGATTTAAAAAAAAAAATCTTCAAAATCTTCGAAAAAAAAAAACTTCCGTCATTTTGGGTTTAGATTAGAGAAATCTTGGTCTTCTCCTTTCTGAGCACTGGCGCTCGCGGAAATCGCTGAGCCCGTGTTCAGATTGGAGTGCCTTTTGCTCTCTTTGATGAACCCGATATTGGCCTTTCAAAAAAAAAAAAAACTCGTCATTTTTAGATTCAGATCCGAGAAATCATGGTTCATTTCTTTCTGAGCACTGGCGCTCGCGGAAATCGCTGAGCCCGTGTTCAGATTGGAATACCATCTGCTCTCTTTGATGAATCCAATCTTGACCTTTCAAAACAGAGAATCTCATCTCATAGATGCGGTCTCAAAACATTTGTGTCTAGCGGTACTAGTACGCCCTTTCAGGGTCTACTGTATTGCGACCGGCACATCTGTAACTCCAACTTTATATTCTTCTTACCTCGAGCAAGCTCTGCTTCTCGATAAGTCGAATTTAAGTTCACAATTGCTTCTAGCAGTCACTGGGATGCCCATTCTGGGCTTACCATACCTGCGATCAGAACAATTGTACCCTCTATGGCATTTTGCCTTCCTCATATTGCTTGGGTCATCTACCTCGAGCAATTTGAAAAGACGAAACCATAGAACTTCCCATTTATGATCATTATATTCTTGTGATTACTAATGGATGTGGTCTTGTTTCAGAAATTTTCAAAAAAAACTAACAATGGCAGCATCGCTCACCATTACCTTCGATGAAAACAAGCACCAACTCATGCTTCAACAGAAGCAAACCACGCGCACCTACAAGCGCCCCATCAGCTGCCGAAGTGTCAACTCCCTCGGCAACTCTCTGAACTCCGGGTCGACCTCGACTCCCCGGACTATCGTCTTTGGGACGCTGGGACCATTCCCACTTCCTGAGGAACAAACTGCTCCCTCCAAGAAGCAGAAACTCGCCTCTCAACGTGTCACTACCGTGACACCAAAGGCGAGCACCAGAAGGCCTGAAGCCCATGGCAGCCCCACGAAGCCTCAACCTGCAAACAACCAGGTCTACCCCAAGACTTGGTCCCCAAGACCTTCACCAAGACAGAGAAGGTCCCAGACATCCACTAAGCCAGCATTCCTGGCCCCACTCAAGGAGAACCAGTTCTATCCTCTTGCCTACATGAAAGAGGAGAGACCCATCTCCAACCTGACTTCCAAGTCAACCCAGCATGAGCCGGCTTGTTCCTACAAGCCCAAAATCAAGTCATGCATCACAAGGCCTCCACAAGCACCTGCTAAGGCTTACAAATCTGCAGTTCGACCCTTCATATCTACAGGGGCCGAACTTCAAAAATTCAAAGCTTCGCTGCAACTGGCAAAGGACAGGGTTCGCATCCTATCCTTGCCCAGCTACAAAGAAGACAGGCTCGGCTGCTGCGCCCGAGGGAGCACATCCTTCATCGTCAAAGCCCAGTCAGAGCTGACCGAAGCTCAAATTGCTCGTCGTATACGCCGCCGCGCGTCGTACCGACAAAAGAGACTAGAGAAGCAAAGGACCCAGCCTCCCACACTTCAAGTCTCTCCCAAATGGGTCGAAAAAGAAAGACCCAACCAAGTTGCTGCCGTCCATATGGTTGGAAAAACCAGAAGGCGCCAAAAATCAGCAACAAAAATCCATGTCCGACGTCCAATGACCCGCAGCGTCTCAAGGACAAGAAGACATTCAGAAGAATCCCCTGTTCCTTCAAGCAAAGACAGCAGAGTGATCCTTCCTCAAGCTCCTCTTCAAAAAGAATGAGCCCCAGCTCAGTCACCAGGACAGTTTCTTCGTTCGAATCATGAAGGATGAATGTCTTGGCTACAAATTCTGAGCCACCACCCCGCAATCCACCTCCAGAAGATGCGATCACCCGCATCCAGCAGTTGGAACAGGGCCAGCAGAGGATTGAAACTCTGATGGAAAACCTTCTCCTCGCCTTCCAAAATCAGGCGAACAATGAACCTCCTCCGAATCATCAAGACGACGAGGTAAATAGAGAAGAAAATGAGTCACGCGCCCTTACCAAAAAGGACGTAGACGGTATCCTCGCCAAAGCAAAAGAAGAGGATATACTCAAAGAGCATGGGATCAAGCCACCATATCCCTTATGGATGGACTCGGTCCCGTTCCCCACCAAATTCAAGCATCCTACTCTCCAAACATATACGGGGAAAGGATCAGCCAGACAGCACGTCATCCACTTCAAGATCCTGACGGGAGCTATCGCGGATCAAGATGCACTCAAGATCCGCCTCTTTGCAAGTACCCTAAAAGGTACGGCCTTCGATTGGTACTCCACTCTGCCGGAGGACTCAATCCAAAACTGGGCCATGCTAGAGACACGCTTCCTGACTCACTTCAAAGGTGAAGATCATCCCGCTACTATGGCTCAGCTGTGCAGCCTAAAACAGGGGGAGAATGAATCAACATATGACTTCATTCACAAGTGGAAAGCAATGGCATACAAATGCTCTGATGTATTGCCACAAGCGTCGCTAGTCGACATCTGCCGAAACAACATGAGAGCCAGAATCCGCTCCATGATCATCGGCAACAAATCAAAAAACCTGGGAGAACTCCTAGAAGCTTCCATGGAAGCTGAAACGGTGATTAAAGACCTCAACAATCAGAAATCATCAAGAAAAGAGCCAACCGCCATTGCAACCTCTAAACCAAAGAAGAAAGAGGTCCTCAATGTGCAGACCAAGTCAGCTCCTCAGCCATCAAAGAAAGCTGAAAACAAAGCTGTTGGTAAGAGACCTGAACTCTCTGATGCCTTCAAAGAACGAGTAGAGAAGAAATACCCGTTTGATGAAGATGTTGATGAAATCATCGGGGCTCTTGTGGCAAACGGCAAGCTCACCTTGCCTGAACCAAAAAGACCGGGTGATGTTGGCAAAACCAACGATCCTCGGTACTGTCCATATCACCAGATGATCTCGCATCCTCTCAATCAATGCTTCGTTGTGAGAGAGAAAATAAATGAGATGTGGAAAAACGGAGTCATCACCTTTGACAAAAACTATGGGTCTGCCTCCGTCAACATGGTGACATGTGGACAAACATCAAGATCACCGAAGAAGAAGATCACTACTTCCTTCAAGGTGATAAACTCAATCGAAGCGTCCGAGCAACTGGTTCCTTACCCAACACCAGACGGACAACCGATATGGGTACATCCCGATCTCCTGGAAGATGAAAATTGGGAGGTCGTGAAAATAAAGCCTACAGCTCAACAGCGAAGGCAGGCTAGGAAACATCTCCTCAAGCTCAAACGGCAAGAGAAGACCCAGCCAAAACTAGAGGTCAAAGAAAAGGCAGAGGCTTCCTCTACCGCTTCACTGGAGGTAACAAAAACATCCCTTCCAGAGACTTCAAAGGGGGTAAGGAAATTCACTCTCAGTGATTTCATGCCACCTCAATTCAAAGAAGCCATGCAGGAGACATCATACTCTTGCAATTCGGTAGTTGGATTCTCCATTGATGGATACGAGTCCAGCGACACCGATGATGGATTCGAATCCAACTACACAAATGAGTGGGAGGAATCCCTTGAAACAGGAGAATATCTCTCCGATGAAGAATGGGTTCCTGAGTCTCATCTTATGCCAGTAATCTGGTATAACCCCCTACAGCCACAAGGATCCTGGTCTGATGATGAAGAAGACAAAGAAGCTGTACAAGAAAATGCTGCTGACCCAGCACCTCTCATTACTCCAGTGGAAATCAACAATGTTGAGCCACAAAGAGATGATGAAGAAGAAGATCCGGCTCCCATGCCTGATCTTGAAGAATATGCAAGGATCTTGCAGCGACTCGCTCTAGAACAAGAGCAAGAACGCGTCAACGAGCCTCCTCGCAATCCAGAGCCTGAAGTCCCTGAAGACCACCAGGTACATCCTCCCTTAACTCCTGAAAATGGAGAAAATTGCTGGATAGACGATCCTCTCACATCCGAGGATGAGTCTGACTCCGATCAGGCAACGTCTCCCGTCAGAGCTTCCTGTAATGTGATAATTCGGGATTATAGCTCTTCCGAAGCATCGTCTGATGAGAGCACTTACACTCCGGCGACGCCTAGCAATATATCTTCTGGAGCCACCTCGTCTCACGTGACTTTCACTGAGATGACACCCTCTCAGGTTTCTTCTCCTGAGACCGTGACTTCAAAGTTCACACCCTTCCTGACTGAAGAATTCCCAGCCATTGATGCTTGGGACGATGAATTAGTCAACGAAGAAGAAAGATTGCTGGATGCTGTTCAGGACTTGTTCCCGGAAAATGCTCCATGCAACACAATCACTGAGGATGGTAACTCTGCTGCTGATGCATCCTCAGCAAATGAAAAACGACAGCCTCTTGATCCTGAAGACAATCTTCCAAACGAAAACCCTTCTCAAGAAGCTCTCGAAGTTGGTAGAGGCACCCGCTCTGGCCGGGACTACCACAAAAATTACAACCAATCTTCCTTTACATATGTAAATCCTTCGGGAAAAGATGTTGTAAGCGCCCCTAGTGGCAACAATGATGAACATGCAGGCCCTAAGGAGGCTTTCAAGTATGACTTGATTGAACACTTCAAGCACATACCTGCACGTCTGCACATCCTAGATTTGTTGCGAATGTCTCCGCACACTCGTGATAATCTCATTTCGGAATTACAAAAGCTGAATGAGGATGTCGACAAACATGCCCCGCAAGTCCTCCAAATTGAAATGGATTACCGGGTCAAAAACTCAGAAGCCTCCTCAAAGGGAGAAAAGAAGAAAACTGAGGGATCATGCATTGAATGCCTCTCGGTTAAAAAAGCAGCCAGTGCAACCATCGCCTTCACAAAGGATGACCTCCTACTTGGCGAAACCAGGCATAACCGACCCCTGTACTTCACAGGGTATATCAAGGAAATGCCTATGCATAGAGTTCAGATCGACCCAGGTTCTGCACTCAACCTCATCTCCACATCGGCTCTTGAAGAGTTGGGCATCCCACCCAGCAAACTGAGCCACACATCTGTATCTATCTTTGGATACGATGGGAGTACTCAAAGGCCTATCGGCAAAATCAGGTTCAAATTGCAGATAGGTGATCTTATCTCTGAGGTCACAGTGTATGCAATGAAGACCCCTTCATGCTACAACATCCTTCTCGGACGCCCTTGGATCCATGAGAATGGTGTTGTCCCTTCAACTCTACATCAATGCATCAAGTTTGTTGGCGACGACGGCATGATACATCAAGTCTTTGCAGACAGAAAACCCTTCAAAGGTAAAGAAATCCACTTCGCAGACTCACAGATGTATGAAGGTGAAAAAGAAGAAGAGGAGAAGCATACAGCATCCTTTGCCGAAAATCTCCAGAAAGATAAAGGCAAAGCTCCTCAACAATCACCGGAAGAAAACAAACCATCCGGTAAATCTGAAGAGAGAGTGCAAACTCCCTTCATCATCTCCCTCAAATCTTCAAAGCCTTTGGTCATCACAACTAAAGTGAAGAAGGCAAAACAAAAGCCTGGGGGCAAATTTGTTGTCTCTTTCGTGTCTATCATGCAAGACACGGACTCGGATTCAGAGCCAGAAGACGACACATCGTCAAGCCAAGCTGACACTCAGCAAGTTCAGCCTGCTCTTACTCCAATGGAGACAACTTCTGACATAGAAGATCCCACGTCAGCTTCCTTCGTTGTTCCAGCAACTTCAGCAAAGGAAAAACCGATCTTCTTCCATAGATCGGATGCTTCTTCATCAAACTCCATGCTTGAACCTTTCCAAAATAAAGGTGTTGGATATCGCGATCACTGAGAGGGGGGGTGAATCAGTGATTTCTAAAAACAGGTCCAATTCAACAACAAAACAAGTCAAACCACACAATGACACCATATTTAACGTGGTTCACCAAAAGGCTACGTCCACGGATCAAAACCGTCCGAACACCGATTCGGTACAGGTCTGAATATATTTAGTCGCACCAACGACAAAGAGCACCAACCCTTAGTTTCAGATAGCACCAACTATCTAGGAAGCACCGACTCCCTTTACAATTTATCTGCACCAACAGATAGGATCACCAAACCCCAAACACCAAGCACCAACTTGATGTAAAAACAGAATAGAAGATAAACTCTGTCTACAGCCCTTCCCCTCTACAATTCTCTCTCTCTCTCAATCCCTTACAAATTGAAAATTAAACATAAACAGAGAGACACTTATCTTATGGACGAAACATCATCTTCAAGAGCATATCCTTGTCCATACTTGCTGTAGAAAGATGCAGCACAACAGCACACAGCACCAGCACTCTTCTTCTCTCCAAAACTCTCTCTCTTTTCTATTCTCTTCTTTCTCTCTTTGGTGTCTTTTTAAGAACGACCCTTACATGCCTTTTTATAGGTTTTGATAACCCTTAATTGTATTTAAAATAGGCTACAATTCGTTTAGAAAGAGTCCCAAACAAATTAGATAAGAGTGCTGAATTTTCGTGCAAGACTTCTGTTTTTGCGCAACTCTGATCCCGTGCTCGGTCGACATCCTTGCTTGCTCGGTCGACATCATACACTGTCTGGAATCAGTCAGTTATCGCGCTCGGTCGACATCCTGGGGTCTCGGTCGACCGAAGACACACTGTGTCACGAAAATAACTGAGAGCTACCTGAATCTGTTTCTGCAGGTTTCTCTTTGCTCGGTCGACCGCATGGGGTGCCCGGTCGACCGCATGCTCTGCTTCAGGAATTCTGAATTCCTGACTGTTTCAATTCTGATTTCTTCTTTTAAGCTCTATCAACACCAGCTTATTATCATCATGTTTGTGACAATGTGTTGACAAGAATTCCAACTCAAATCAATACTTGAGATATTGATTCTTCAAATACTTCAAAAGACTTTCAAGTCATCTCAAATTCCAACAATCTCCCCCTTTGGAATTGTTGGCAACACTATTGGAACTTCAACACTTTCAACTCCAGCTTGCAGCTCTTCCAAGTTCTTTTCAACACTCACTTGGAACCAATTCTGAAATTCTGAAATAACAACCATGCACTGTCAACAATCTCCCCCTAGCTTTCATAGCATAACATCTCTCCTTGCTATCATAGCATAACATCTCTCCCCCTTTGACAACAAGTCCAAAGGGACCAAACCGTGGAGCGAATAGGATATTCAATGAATGCATTGCTCCCCCTTTCAAGCACAGCTCCTACTGTTTAGGAGAGTGAGTAACTCCTAACTTTTTTCGGAGATACTCGAAGACTTCCTTTGGCAGAGGTTTCGTGAAAATATCAGCCACTTGCTCAGTTGTTGGAACATATTCCAACTTTACCTCTCCATCAGCAACTTTATCTTTAAGAAAATGATAACGAATTGGTACATGCTTTGTTCGAGAGTGCTGAACAGGATTCTTAGATATATGAATTGCACTCGTGTTGTCACATAGGATCGGCGTAGGATCCATTGTAGGAACTCCTAGGTCAGAGAGCATTTGCCGCATCCATAACACTTGCGTACAACAAGTAGCCGCTGCAATATATTCCGCTTCCGCTGTCGAAAGGGATACTGAGTCTTGCTTCTTACTATGCCAAGCAACTAATCTTTCTCCAAGATAAAATGCGCCGCCGCTAGTACTCTTGCGATCATCTACGCATCCAGCCCAATCGGCATCAGAATATGCAACAAGAGTGAAGGATTTGCCTTTGGGATACCAGATACCAAGCTCCATAGTACCTTTCAGATATCGAAAGATTCTTTTCACTGCTGTAAGGTGCGTTTCAGTTGGTGCTGCTTGAAAACGTGCAACCATACATACTGCGTGTAGAAGATCTGGTCTTGTAGCAGTCAAGTAGAGCAAGCTTCCTATCATAGAGCGATAGGTGGTATGATCAACGGACGAGGCCTTATCATCTTTGCTAAGCTTCGTGTTCGTTGACATTGGTGTGCTCACTGGCTTGCTGTCTTCCATATTGAACCGTTTCAGCATTTCCTTAATGTACTTCATTTGTGATATGAAGATGCCATGTTTTAGCTGCTGCACTTGTAAACCAAGAAAGAACTTTAGTTCTCCAAGCATTGACATCTCAAATTCTTTCTTCATCTCTTCAGCAAAATTCCTGCACATCTCCTCATCATTGCCACCAAAGATTATGTCATCAACATAAACAATGACAACCAGCTGTTTGCTTAACTCAGTTTTGACATACAGATTGCTATCAACCATTCCTTTTCCAAAACCGATCTTGCGGAGATAGAGATCCAGCCTTGCATACCATGCCCTTGGCGCTTGTTTCAGTCCATAAAGAGCCTTTTTCAACTTGCACACTAGATCTGAATTTTTGCTGATGAGAAAACCATCAGGTTGCTCAATGTAGACCTCTTCTTCAAGTAAACCATTCAAGAAAGCTGACTTTACGTCCATCTGAAATACCTTGAAGGTTTTGTATGCTGCCAATGCTAGAAACATACGAATAGCTTCCAGACGAGCCACCGGTGCAAAGGTCTCCTCAAAATCTATGCCTTCAACTTGAGCATAGCCTTTACAAACCAACCTTGCTTTGTTTCTAATGACTTGACCATCTTCATTTAGCTTATTCCGAAAGACCCATTTAGTACCAATAACATTCTTATCAGTAGGTCTAGGAACAAGTTCCCATGTGGAGTTCTTCTCAATTTGCTCCAACTCCTCATGCATAGATTTCAACCAACTTTCATCGAGACTGGCTTCAGCCACAGTCTTGGGTTCAATAGTGGACACAAGTGAGTAATTGCTAACTACACTTTGTCTAGTTTGAACGCCTGCCTTAGGATCTCCAATGATTTGATCCTTAGGGTGTTGCTCTACCCAAGTGCTGTGCTTCTTAGGTGAAGTATCTTCTGAGTCATCCTTTGATTTCTCAGAATCATTAGATTCAGCCATCTCATCATCAATCTCACTCGAGTCCTCATAAACTGGACTGTCATTATGAGTTGCATTCTTTGGTTCAATATTCTCATCTATTCTCACATCAGCACTTTCTATGATTTTTCTGGTTCCTTTGTTAAGACACCTATATGCCTTGCTAGTAGAGGAGTAACCCAGAAATATACCTTCGTCAGCTCTTTCTTCAAATTTGCCCGGATTTTGTTCGAGCCGCTTGATGTAACACTTGCTGCCGAAGACTTTGAAGTGCTTGACTGTTGCTTTTCTTTCAAACCATAGCTCATAGGGAGTTTTGTCTTCATGTGGCCTGATCAAGCATCGGTTTTGAATGTATACAGCCGTATGAATTGCCTCTTTCCAATACTTGTCAGCCATCTTGCTTTCACTTAGCATCGTACGAGCCATCTCTTGTACGGTGCGATTCTTCCGTTCCACAACTCCATTTTGCTGTGGAGTTCTAGGGGCTGAGTACTGTCTTTGAATGCCATGATGTTCACAATATTTAGTGAACTCTTCAGATGTGAACTCGCCTCCACGATCAGACCTTAAAATCTTGATACGTTTTTCCAATTGATTTTCAACCTGTGCTTTAAAAACTTTAAAACGATCAAGTGCTTGATGCTTATGCTTAAGAAACAATACCCATGTCATACGAGTATAATCATCAATGCATAACATGAAATACTTATCTCCATTGGTGCTTTGAGTTCGCATCGGTCCACAGAGATCAGTGTGCACTAGCTCAAGAGGTTTCTTGGAATGATGCTCCTTTGACTTGAACATAACCCTCGTTTGCTTTCCCTTTTGGCAAGAGTCGCAAATGGGATTGGAGGGCTTTTCAACTGTAGACATGCCTCTTACAGCCTTTGAATTGCAAATCTTTGACATGTTATCAAAGCTTAGATGCCCAAGGCGTTTGTGCCACAACCAACTTTCCTCTGTCCGACTCATCAAGCAAGTCTTTTCAGCTCCATCTGACAATGTATAGAGATTTCCGGCAGTTCTTGATCCAGTTGCCACTGTTTTGCCGTTGCTACTCTTCTTGATGGCAAACCCATTCTTTGTGAAGATAACTTCGTGACCCTTGTCACAGATCTGGCTCACACTGAGCAGGTTGTGTCTCAATCCAGACACATATAAGACTTCTTCCGATCTGATCTTGTTTGCCATAAGCTGAATAACACCTTTTCCGCAGATTTTGGCACCATCATTGTTGCCAAACTTCACTGAACCGCCTTCATAGTGCTGTAATTTGATGAATTTCTCTTTATCACCAGTCATATGGCTTGAACAACCACTATCAAGGACCCATGGTGCTGCCTTCTTTTGTGCATTGAATACCATTTGCACAATGAGAGATTCTTTGGGACTTTCTGCACTTTGCTTTGCTCTCCAAGCCTTGACTAACTTGGGTTTCTTTTCAACCTGAAATTTGTTAGCAATATGCAACCTACAATCCCTAGCCAAGTGTCCATAATTATGACACATATAGCACTCAATTTTGTGGCTGTTTAGGATTGAAAAAGGATTCCTAGTCACAAATGGGCTGTTTCTTACATAGAATTTGCAATCAGCACTTTTATGTCCAAACATATTACAATGAAAGCAATAACCATAGAATTTGTATCTTCTTTGTGGCTGGTTAGTCTTCATTACCTTTCTAACAGGAATGGACTCCTTTCTAGGTTGAGTGGGCTTCATAGAGTTAGAAGGTGCAGTGACTTGCTTCACAAACTCTTTCTTTTCAGGAGGTGCAATCTTAGAGGATTCACCTTTCTCAAATCCTAGACCAAATCTGAAGTGGGCAGGTCTTTGAACTTTCAGTAGTTCATCGAGTTTCATAGTCCCTTCAATCGCTTGGAGCGCTTTGAGTTTTTTGCTATTTTCCAAATTTTCAGCCTTTGCTCTAGCGATCTCAGTTTCAAGTTTCATAGCCTCTTCCTTTTTGATACTTATTTGGTTTTCAAGGACTTCTACCATTCTTTTATATTCCTCTACTTGAGTTTTCAAAGCAAAAATAGAACTTTCAGATTCATGGAGAAGTTTCAGATTTTTCTTACTTGTTTTGCGTTCCATGCTAAGCTCCTCAAGTGCGGCTATGAGTTCCTCTTCAAGATTGACTTCAGCCTCCTCATCCTCTTCCGGATCTAGCTCTTCTTCTTCTTCAACAGTGACCATGAAGAGAGCTTCGGTTGATTCATCATCGTCTGAAGTTTCAGACGTGCTGTCATCTTGTTGACATAGAAAGTTTTTAGCTTTGCCTCTTTTTCTGAAATTTCTCTTTCCTTTACTCATTTCAGCATAAGAGTCATTATCATTGTCTTCTTTTAGCGGACACTTCGCAGCAAAGTGACCAATACCTCCACAATTGAAGCATTTAAAGGGTAGCTTCCCTTTGTACTTGCCATTGCTTCCTTTCTTCAACTTTCTAACAAATTGAGCCTCAAGCTCATCATCATCAGAATCAACATCATGACCAGCAGTCTCTTTTGCCTTTTTCTGAACTTTGAAGGCCGCTTCTTTATCAGATGAAGACGTCTTTCCTATGCGCATCTCATAGGCAGTTAGAGAACCATGTAATTCATCCATGGAAAATGCATTCAGATCTTTGGCTTCTTCGATGGCTGAGACTTTTGAATCAAACCGGGGAAGAAGAGATCTTAGAACCTTTTTGACGATGACCGGCTCTTTAATCTCCTCCCCTAGTCCACGAATGTCATTCGTGACTTCATTCACTCGTTGCATATACGAGTCAACATTCTCGCTTTCCTCCATGCGAAGAGACTCGAATTGAGAGCGATGAGTTTGCAATTTGGCTTCTTTAATCTTCTCATCACCTTCATGTATGCTTTGCAACTTGTCCGAAATTTCCTTGGCTGTTTTGCATGCAATTACTTTGACAAGCTCGCTGTCCACAAGGCCACTAAAGAGTGCATTCTGCGCCTTGGAGTCGTTGTCTGCCAACTTCTTCGATGCAGTATCATTGGGTACGGTGGCAGTATTGTAACCGACTCTGACAGCCTCCCAAACATCATAGCCAAGAGATTTGATGAAGGCTTGCATCCTAATCTTCCAAAAAGAGTAATTAGAACCATCAAACAGAGGTGCTTTCATATTCCCTGTATTGACTGCCATGTGATTTGACAAGAGATCACCCTTAGCGTATTAAACTGATCAAGGGAGCCTCGCTTTGATACCAATTGTTGGATATCGCGATCACTGAGAGGGGGGGGGGTGAATCAGTGATTTCTAAAAACAGGTCCAATTCAACAACAAAACAAGTCAAACCACACAATGACACCAGATTTAACGTGGTTCACCAAAAGGCTACGTCCACGGATCAAAACCGTCCGAACACCGATTCGGTACAGGTCTGAATATATTTAGTCGCACCAACGACAAAGAGCACCAACCCTTAGTTTCAGATAGCACCAACTATCTAGGAAGCACCGACTCCCTTTACAATTTATCTGCACCAACAGATAGGATCATCAAACCCCAAACACCAAGCACCAACTTGATGTAAAAACAGAATAGAAGATAAACTCTGTCTACAGCCCTTCCCCTCTACAATTCTCTCTCTCTCTCAATCCCTTACAAATTGAAAATTAAACATAAACAGAGAGACACTTATCTTATGGACGAAACATCATCTTCAAGAGCATATCCTTGTCCATACTTGCTGTAGAAAGATGCAGCACAACAGCACACAGCACCAGCACTCTTCTTCTCTCCAAAACTCTCTCTCTTTTCTCTTCTCTTCTTTCTCTCTTTGGTGTCTTTTTAAGAACGACCCTTACATGCCTTTTTATAGGTTTTGATAACCCTTAATTGTATTTAAAACATGCTACAATTCGTTTAGAAAGAGTCCCAAACAAATTAGATAAGAGTGCTGAATTTTCGTGCAAGACTTCTGTTTTTGCGCAACTCTAATCCCGTGCTCGGTCGACATCCTTGCTTGCTCGGTCGACATCATACACTGTCTGGAATCAGTCAGTTATCACGCTCGGTCGACATCCTGGGGTCCCGGTCGACCGAAGACACACTGTGTCACGAAAATAACTGAGAGCTACCTGAATCTGTTTCTGCAGGTTTCTCTTTGCTCGGTCGACCGCATGGGGTGCCCGGTCGACCGCATGCTCTGCTTCAGGAATTCTGAATTCCTGACTGTTTCAATTCTGATTTCTTCTTTTAAGCTCTATCAACACCAGCTTATTATCATCATGTTTGTGACAATGTGTTGACAAGAATTCCAACTCAAATCAATACTTGAGATATTGATTCTTCAAATTCTTCAAAAGACTTTCAAGTCATTTCAAATTCCAACAAAAGGTACGCCTCAACTATCCTTATACAGTTCTGTGGCACAAGCTATTATGAAGAAAATGGGCTATGACGCTCAAAACCCAGTCGGTTTGGGAGAAGGACGCGGTATTCTCACGCCATTGGGGCCCGTCTTGACCAAAAGCCAGCTGGAAGATTGGAGACTCTACGGCTATGTAGAAAAGTCTTCACACGGATTAGGGTATGATCCTGACACTCCCTTGAGACAGTTGACACAAAGGCTTAAAAGTCAATATACTGACCAAGCCTCAACATCTCAAGTCCATGAAGACATCGATCTCCCTGGATATCTCTTTGATGAGTCACCTGACAAAGATCCAGGAAGCTCATCCAATTGGCACGATTTCTCCGAAAATGAGAGGAGTTGTCCGATGGCACAGACGTGTGGACTTCTGACCCAGAAGAACCATCATCTCCAAAAGAAGTAGCCCACTTCGACTCGGTCTCAACAGGCGATTGGGATCATCTCATAGCAAGCCTTGGGAAAATTACCGATCAAGAAGACCCGTGGAAAGGAACAAAACCTTGGTCTGGAAATGCCCTTGAAACCCCAGAAGGTTTCGTTGAGCTGGAAGCCTCCGAAAATATTGTGGAGGAACCACCTTCGAACCTTCCAACAGAAGATCCTGTTCAAAAGATAGACTTGGGAACACCAGATAACCCACGTCCTGTATTCATAAGCAAGAATATAAAGGATGATGAGTTACCCGAGTATATCGCTTTTCTTAGTGAGTTCGTTGATTGCTTTGCATGGTCTTACGCTGAAATGCCAGGCTTAGACCCCAAAATAGCAGTTCACAAACTCAATCTTCAAGAAGACATCAAGCCTGTCAAGCAAGGCCAAAGAAGATTCCGTCCAGATGTGATGGATAAAATTGAACAAGAAGTTCAAAAACTCAAAAGCGTCGGCTTCATCCGTGAGGAACAACATCCTGAATGGTTGGCCAACATTGTCCCCGTGACAAAGAAAAATGGGCAGATCAGGGTCTGTATTGATTATAGAGACCTGAATGGCGCATGCCCAAAAGATGAATTTCCGCTCCCCATACAAGAGGTAATGATTGATAATACCTGTGGATTCGAGCGAATGACATTCATGGATGGTTTCTCTGGCTACAATCAGATAAAGATGCATCCTGAGGATGAAAAACATACATCCTTTCGAACCCTATTTGGTGTGTATTGTTACACTGTCATGCCATTTGGTTTGAAGAATGCTGGTGCCACATATCAGAGGGCTATGATGAAAATATTCCAAGATATGCAGCACAAGACGGTTGAATGTTACGTTGATGACCTCGCCGTCAAAAGCAAAAGAAAAGAAGATCATCTCGAAAACCTTCGAGAAGTCTTCCTCCGGCTTCGCAAACACAAACTGCGAATGAATCCATTGAAATGCTTCTTCGGCGTCTCGTCGGGTAAGTTCCTCGGATTCTTAGTTCGGAAAGCTGGAATAGAGCTTGACCCCATAAAAGTCAAAGCCATTCTAGAAATGCCCTCTCCAAGAACCTTGAGAGAACTCAAAGGGCTTCAAGGGAGATTGGCCTACATCAGACGGTTCATCTCCAATCTTTCGGGGAAATGCCGTCCATTCTCCCAGTTGATGAAAAAAGGTGTAAACTTTGTCTGGGATGCTGACTGTGAAGCTGCTTTCCAAGACATCAAGTCATACCTGACAAAACCTCCAGTGTTAGCTGCTCCTACCACTGGAAAACCATTCATCTTGTACACAAGAGCCCTTGATCACTCTTTGGGAGCTCTGCTTGCGCAAGAAAATGATCAAAGAAAAGAAGCTGCTCTATATTACCTCAGCCGCATGCTAGTAGGTGCAGAGCATCGCTACTCTCCAGTCGAAAAAGAATGTCTTGCAGTGATGTTCGCCGTACAAAAGCTGCGTCACTACTTGCTTTCCAACACAGTCTACCTAGTCTCGAGGGTCAACCTCTTGAAGGTCCTTGTCACAAAGGCAGGTTCTCTCAATGCTCGACTGGCAAAATGGTCCATCCTTCTGTCACAATTTGATATTAGGTATGTACCACAAAAAGCAATCAAAGGGCAAGCTCTAGCGGACTTCCTCGCAGAGCATCCATTGCCTAAAGATTCTCCACTCAGAGATGATCTCCCAGACGAACCAGTCTACAATGTGGAGACTTTCTCACAAAGTGCCTCCTGGGACATGTACTTTGACGGTGCAACCAGGACAAATGAAAAAAGACAGCTGATCTCGGGAGTTGGCATCCTCTTTGTTAGCCCCGACAAATACATGATTCCATACGCTTTCTCGCTACTGGAACCATGCACAAACAATGCAGCTGAATATCAAGCTCTGATCTTAGGATTGGAACTCGCCATCGAATCCGGTATCACCATGCTGGAAGTCTTTGGAGACTCTCAACTGATCGTCAACCAGATGAATCAGAAATTTGAAGTCAGGAAGCCAGATTTGTTGCCCTACTACAACAAGGCACGGTCACTTCTACAAAAGTTTGACATCTGTCACATCACCCACATTCGTAGAGGTGAAAACATACGTGCAGATGCCCTAGCCGGACTTGCCGCATCCATGGCAATCCAGGAAGGGGAAAACATGCAAGTCACAGTGTGCGAAAGAAGAATCCTTCCTCCTCTTAACACACACCAAGCAGTTGCTGAATGCCACCAAGTAGTCGGAAGTTGGATTTCAATCCTTCAAACTTCAATTGGCGACTGGAGGGATCCGTTCATTGATTACATTATGTTCGGAATCCTACCTGAAGATCCAAAAGAACGGGTAAGCATCCAAAGGCGAACCCCAAGCTTCCATTTGGATATTCCTTCAAAAATCCTTTACAGGAAATCCTTCAACGGAGTACTTCTACGCTGCTTGTCACAACAAGAGGCTGAAGAAACACTCAAAGAAGTTCATGCTGGTCTTTGTGGAGCTCATCAGGCTGGACCTAAGCTCTATGATCAGATAAAAAGGTTAGGATATTACTGGCCTACCATGGTAGCTGACGCAATGCAATTTGCTAAGCGCTGCCAACAATGCCAAGTTCATGGAAATTACATTCACATGCCTCCAGAATGGCTGCATCCTACAGCAATCTCATGGCCTTTCGAAGCCTGGGGTATGGACATCATAGGTCCTATTTCTCCCCCTTCAAGCAAAGGTCATCGCTTCATCTTCGCCGCTACGGATTACTTCTCCAAGTGGTCAGAAGCATTTGCATTTAACGAAATGAAGACCTCATCAGTCCTTCAGTTCCTGCGCACTAACATCATTTGTCGTTTCGGCATACCCAAAAGATTCGTCCATGATAACGGACCACAGTTCCGGGATCATCGATTCTACAGGTTCTGCGACAAATACAAAATCCAAAGCTGTCCTTGGACTCCATACAATCCGGCAGCAAACGGGTTAGCAGAAGCTTTCAACAAGACACTCTGCAAAATCCTCAAAAAAATGGTCTCTAATCACAAAAGAGACTGGAGCGACAAAATGTTTGAAGCTTTGTGGGCCTATCGAACCACCGTTCGAGGACCAACCCATAGCACACCATTCTCCTTGGTCTATGGATGCGAAGCTGTCGTGCCCTTGGAAGTACAAATTCCTTCCTTGAGGGTATCCTTGCAAAATGACATGACTCAAGAAAGCAATGTCAAATTGCGGCTCCATGAGCTGGACAATCTCGATGAGAGACGGCTCGAAGCTCAACAAAGCATTGAACTTTACCAAGCACGTATGGCAGGATCTTTCGATAAAAAGGTCAGGCAACGCGCCTACAAAAAGAATGACTTGGTTCTTGCGGTAAAAAGACCAATGGTCTTCGCTCACAAGTCCAAAGGCAAATTTGAGCCGAAATGGGAGGGACCCTACGTCATCGACAAGGTTTTCTCTAACGGCACATACGCACTCCTAAACATGGAAGGTGACAGATGTATGCTGCCCATCAATGGCAAGTTCTTAAAGCGGTACTACCCTTGAAGACTTACCCAACTGGGTAAGAGCAATGCCTGTACGGCCAAAACCGGTTTCCAGGTACACGCTCGCTAAACCCACCTTTTTTTAGAATTTTCATATCAAATGTTGAAATTTCTAGAAATCTAAAACAATGCTTACTTTCATCGTTTCATTGTTCAACAAAAAAAAAATATCCAAGTTTAGGAACCTTTCCCTAACTTGTCCAAAATTTTCAACCCTTGAACCCAAAATTCATGGTTTGAAACAAAATCCGGATTCAGGCATTTCCACCCTAGTCCACCCTGCCTTTTACCGCCAAAATGGTTTTAGGTCAAAACTTATGACCCTCGTGTCTTTAAACAAAAAAAAATGGTTTTTTAAAAAAAAAAAACCGCGAGGAAGCGACGCTTAGTCGATACTCGCACAAATCGGAAGCAAGCGAACCACGTTCGACACTTCCAAAATCGCAGGGAAGCGACATTTCGTCGATACTTGCAAAATCCAAAACTGTGGAGACGCAACATTTCAGTTGATATCCACAACCCAAATTTCAAAGGTTCGAAAAAACCTAAAAAACTGTGGAGACGCAACATTTCAGTTGATATCCACAACCCAAATTTCAAAGGTTCGAAAAAACCTAAAAAACTATGGAGACGCAACATTTCAGTTGATATCCACAACCCAAATTTCAAAGGTTCGAAAAAAACCTAAAAAACTGTGGAGACGCAACATTTCAGTTGATATCCACAACCCAAATTTCAAAGGTTCGAAAAAAACCTAAAAAACTCTGGAGACGCAACATTTCAGTTGATATCCATAACCCAAAGGTTCGAGAAAACCACAAATTTCAAAAATTATGGGGAAACGACATCAAGTCAGTACCCGCAAAACCAAAAATTTTGAAAAGCAAGGATGCGACATTCCATCGATACTTGCACCCAAATCCGTGAGGATGCGACATTCCATCGATACTCGCAACCGAATGAGCAAGGATGCGACATTCCATCGATACTTGCAAGAACATTCAGCAGGGAGGCGACTTTTAGTCGATACTTGCATTTTTTTGAAAACCAAACCGGCTATAAATGCCACAAACAGGCTATAAATGCCACAAACCGGCTATAAATGCCATCAAAACAGGCTATAAATGCCACAAACCGGCTATCAATGCCATCAAAACAAAACCGGCTATCAATGCCACAAACAAAAAAAAAAAACTCGGATTTCAAAAAAAAAAAAAAAACGGCTATCAATGCCACCAAAACAACACAGGCTATCAATGCCACCAAAAACCGGCTATAGATGCCACAAAACAAACCGGCTATCAATGCCACCAAAATTGGCTATAGATGCCACAAAAAAAAAAAAAAAACTCGGCTATCAATGCCACAAGAAAAGCTGGCTCTCATGCCAAAATTGGCTTCCATGCCACAAACAAAAAACCTGGCTTTCATGCCAAAACAATCACTTGACAAAAGATTTTTCACAAAATGACAACCTTTTGATCAAATCCCATTTAGCAATTACTTTTATCACAAAAAGATTCAAGTGAACGTAGGGATAACAAAAAAAAGAGAAGAGCATCCCATTTAGCAATTACTTTTATCACAAAAAGATTCAAGTGAGCGTAGGGATAACAAAAAAAAAGAGAAGAGAAAAGAGTACCAAAAAAATACATGTGGTACCAAAAAAAAGAGAGAGAAAGTGTTCACAAGCACTACAAAAAATAAGTACCAAAAAAAAATACAAGTGGTACCAAAAAAAAAGAAAAGAGAGAAGGATGGTTTCTGTAAAAAAAAAAATATACAGGAGCTCAATCAAAAAATGGTCTCCAGCCAAGAGTTCAGCTCCCCAAGCAAACTTTTAGCCTCAGCCGTCAAGGATTCCAAGGCACGCTTCTTCAGGAACCTGCCATGAGATGCTGGAGTGGGCTGTACCCCTTCTTTCACACCAGGAAGCTTACCTCGAGCAGTTTGCCATTGTTCCTCCTCATCAGACTTCCTTTTGAGAACCCGTTCGGCATCTGCAACCTGGTGAATCAGAGCACTCTCCCTGTCGCGAGCCTCTATTATGGCAGTCCACTTGGCAGCGACTTGTGCCTGCAAATGCTCGAGACGTTTCCTGGCCTCATCGACCTCCCTGTCAAGGATGTTAAGATCATGTGTCAGCCTGATGATGGCTATCTCTTCTAAGTTCCTCTTTCGGACTGCCTGCTTCTTGCTTTCTGTAGCCTCATCCAGGTCAGACTTAGCCTAATCAGCAGGGTCCAGGAACATCTCCTTGAAGAACTGGTCATCAGCCAAACTCACGGTCTCAAACCACTTCTCACCCAGTGCAATGATCCTATCAACGATCGCCCTGGCACCTGTGACATCCAGACCAGCCTCTTCAGCATCACTGAGAATCTCCTGCACATGCTGGATCATGCCAAATCCGGCTTCCAAGTGCCCAGAAAAGAGAGTCTCAATCCAAGAGCTCAGAACTCGCATCACTACCTTCTTCGCAAAAAGAAGAGATGGCCCAGCTGAGGATTCGCCCAACTCCGTTGGTCGGCTACTCATATCATCATCTGTTGGAAGAGTAGCAAAAGAACTCTTTCCAGCTGAAGCTGCTCCTGCTCGGGAAGGAATCTCAGCGCGAGGAATCTCCTCAATATTGTCAGAGCTGGTCCCAGGAATCTCTACCTCTGGATCAACCTCTGGTAACTCTTGCTCTGGAAGCGACGGATCCTCCTCTGCCACTTCAAAACCTGCAAAGGAAACACAAAAAGGTATGAATATGACCCTGTTTGAAAATCATTATCAGAGTTATAACTACAAAATACCTTCTTCGACGACTGGCGGAACACTCTCTTCCTCCATGAACTCATCGAAAGCATCATCAACATTTGCGTCCATCGATGGTTCAAAGTCATCAGAACCCTGTGGCAAGTCAGCTGACAAAAAAAATGTGTTAGCAAACCGAGTCACAAACTCAAAAAAAAAAAAAAAAAAAAAGGGGGCAAAAGAAGTCGTACCAATTGGAGATTCTGGATTTACTCCAGAGTCCCTCGGTTCTTCTTCAGGTGCCTCGACAGGATCCATCACCACCTCATCGGTTGGGACCTCAGGCATCACCAAGTCTTCCTCTGCTAAAAAAAAAAAAAAGAAGAAAAGCAGAAACAAGAAGCAAATCATAACATGGAAAAAAAATCCCATGAAAAGAAATGGAAAGAGAAAAAGGAAGAATCATACCTTCACCGACGGTCTCTTCTTCTCGGCTCCTCTTCTCTGGAGGCTCGTCAGCATCCACTGGCACATCCTCATTGATAGTAAGAGGAACTTCCAAGTTAGGAGAATCCTCATGCTGCCCCTTGCTGCGATGATGACTCCTCCTCCTCTTACCTCTGCGGGCTCGCTTCTTAGAGGAACCTGCCCCGCTGTTAGAGTCAGGTTTCCCACTTGACTCCTCACTAGATGGTCTGCTCTTGCCAGTAGACTCCACGGAAGCTTGCCTCTGTGCCGCTTGCATCCAAGCACCAAGTTCGGCTTCCTCCTGTTCTAGCTGCTCCAAAGCCTCATCAGGTATCTCTCGAACAGCTTCAGAACCAATGACGCCCTGGTCACCGAGAAAGCCTATCTTGTGCTTCTCTCCAGAAAGGAAGGCCCAAACTTCCTCTCGCCGGATGCCATCCGACTTTCCAAGGCCCTTTCCAGATGCCAGCTTCACATCAAGCTCCTTCTTGGAAAGCCCCCGATATGCCGAAAAGCTCTCCGCGAACCACTTCGCAAAGCCGGCAGTCCGGGAAGTCAGCAACACAGGATAAGAAATCATGGCTGTAGTGTCTTCAGCACTATAGAAAGCCCATGCATTTCTCCCGTCCTGTAAGCCTCCAAAGCGCTTCACCATGCTTGAAGGCGCTCCAACAACGCCTTGAGAAAAGCCCAGCTATAAAGCAAAGCGAGAGGGTACATACGGCTGGATATCGACGAAAAGATGTCTGCGGTACACCATCGTGCCGACACCTATGCTGAAAAGCCACTCTCTCTCTGCATTTGTCAAGGAATAATGCCTTCCCGACCCCGCCCTGGTAGAGTCTCGGGAGGCACCAAAATCAAAAGCCTTATTCCGCAACTCCGGAGAAAGCTTCACTGAAGATTGCCCCATCTCGACGTCCCTGAACCGTCGGATCCTCATGCGGGCAAACAAAAGTGATTCGGAAACGGCTTTGCCCTTAGCCAGTCAAATCATCAGAGGATCATCATCCTGTGCAGCACCCAGCCGATGGAAGCCAGGACAGTGGTATACATACCACGAATAAAAGATATGGGCTGAAAATACCCTATTCATGGGAAGCCCAAGCCGAACCAGAAAAGCAGCAGCCTGCAGTTCGGTACACAGGTAGGAGTAAAGAGCTGGCACCAAAGCAAGCTGCTCTCCAAACGCCATCTGACAAGCCGGGAAAATACAATGCGGCCTGATGTGCGTTCCATCTCCTCCAGCAAAAACAGCCTCACCAAGCCAATAAGTGAGGTAAACAGCGAGATCTCTCCGCAATGCAATGTCAGGACATATGGCGTTTGTACTTGCACAGAAATCTCTCAACTCTTCTTGCATGGCCAAGATCTTCTTTGAACTTGGACCCTGAGCTCCGGCTTCCTGGGTCACGCTATCAGAAGACTCCCTGCTATCAAAAAAGTTGGGGAATGAAGAGCAAAAACTCTTCCAACTGCTGGATCTAACTTTCAAACCCCCCTTCTCCTTCAAAAAATCATAGAAGGCGACGAGCTGAAAGTATAAAAGCCTGAACTCCTCAGACTGCCCCTCGAGGACGCTGTCAATCGGCATAAACTCCTCATAGAGTTTGCCGAGGATGGGCAATCCGGTAATGGCGCTCAGCTCCTTCAAAGAAAAACCAATCTCGCCATTCGTCACAACGAAGGTATTGGTTTGCGGGAGGAATGACTCCAGCATAGCCATGAAGGCCTCGTCGGAAAAGATCACGGTCTCCCTAAAGGCGCGGACCGCATCAAAAATCCCGGCTTCCTTCAAAACGGCGCCACCAATCAGCAGGACACGATCAGTCCACGACTTCCACTCGGAGTCAGCATTGAAGCGGCCACGAAGTCGAAAAGGCTTGATCCAATTGCTGCCATCACCACTGAAAATACCAAGGCCCACCGGTCTCAAATCGACCGACAGATAATCAGAGCCCTGGTAGCCGCTGGAGGGCATCAACAGGTCCATGTCAACAGGCGACCTCTCCGTATATCCAGGAGAACCGCCAACAAAAACCCCGGTCTTGATTACATTTGTCCTTCTCACCCAGCTTGGAGGATCTTCCCTCTTAGGGCACGTGGGGGCAAGGCTCAGAATCGAGACGGTGCGATCAAACGTCGACCGGGTAGCAACAGTCTTCTTCTCACCATCTGCTGTGAAAGAAAACTGAAAACATCTCCTCTGGTATGTCATGTCATCAGGGACTGCATCACCAAAGAAGAAGGTAGGCTTGGGCAAAACGCTCTGATCTTCCATCACCCATGGACGACTGCTTACCATGATCTTATAGAATTCCTCTCCCTTGAGAGTGATCAGTCGCTGCCTCATCTCATCTCTGTTGAGGGAGTCGCACTCTTCCAGATTTCTCTCAACATACTGGACCTTCTCAAAAGCCTGCTGAACGGCCGGATTAGAAGATCTAGAAGATCGACGAGGTACGCTTGTAGCAGGCTCTTTACCCTTGTTCGCTCTGGAGGAACCACCTGAAAAGGATGGAAAAGAAAAAGATCAAACATCAAAATGACAGAATCTCGCTAAAAAAAAATCTGGCGAAATTTTGACATGATGACGGGGCAATTCCGAAGAAAAGGAACTATCCCGAAAGAAATAGAAAGCTTGAAGATGGGCTCAACATCGCTGCGAGCTCCGAAACTCCAAACTTTCGAAACCTAAAAGTCTCCGCAAAATCAGGAAGGGCTCAACATCACTGCGAGCTCCAAATTCCCAAATTTGCGAAAACTTTCAGGTATGCTATCACATCATGCTACAAATTTAATTTACAAATTAAAGGCATGCATGAACATCTAGGTTTGCAAAAAAAAAAAAAAATGCATTATCATGATGAGCAAAAAGAAAACGAAAGAAAAAGAAACTCTCTCAAAAAAAAAAGGGGGGAGGGAAATAAAAAAAAAAGAGGGCTGGCCCACAGGCCACGTGGCCGTACGGCCAGATCCGTACGGATCTGTCCGTACGGCCCACAAAAAAAACATTAAAAAAAAAAGAAAAGAAAGCAAAAAAAAACCGTGTGAAAAAAAAGGGAGGCAAACACGTGGAAAAGAAAAAAAAAGAAGAAAAGAAAATAAAGAAACAAAAAAAAAAAAAGAAAGAACTTTATTTTTCCTACAATGGAGTTTTCTTGAAAAAAAAAAAAAGGAGAACTTACTTGAAGCCATTGATGGAGAAAAAGAAGAAAACTCTTGAAGATCTTGAAGAAGAAGGACTCTTGGTCTTGAAGCCCTCTTGAGATTATTGCAAAAGAAAGTAATAAGAGCAAGAGATCCAACCTTCTCCTTGCTTTTATAGAGGAGAGCAAACCAAAGAAGGAAAGAAGAAAGAGGTAAGTGTTACTAATTAGTAACCTTACCAAAAGAAAGAAATTAGAAAGATTCTTTCCCAAAAGAAAGATATCTTGAAGGATTTTCTCCCAAAAAGAAATCTATGACGGATTCTTTCCCAAAAGAAAGATATCTTGAGATATTCTATCCCAAAAATAAAGGGATCATGAGAGATTCTCTCCAAGTAAAGATATTCTTGGATATTCTCTATCCAAATGAGATATTTTTGGATATTCTTTACAAAAATGACACCATATGAGATCTAAGCTATTTCAAAGGCTTAAGGTCCCATGGGTTAGCCCATATGAGCCAGGTTTGACCACCTAGGCACACACAAAAAAAAAAGAAAAGAAAAAAAGAAAATTTTTTTGGGCTTTTAGTCAAAGAGAAATCCCTCTTACCAAGAGCATACAAAAATGGTTCCATGCCTCTTTTGAGTTGATTGGACCATACAAAAGAAAATTCCAAGCCCCATGAGCTTCCAAAAATCAAACCATCCAGCCTCATCTACCAAATTGAGCCAAATTCTTGAAATTGACATTCCACAAAAAACAAACCAAATCCTGGTCCCCTAACTTGCCACATACAGCCTGTTAGGTCACGAGACCAAAACCAAAAACCAAAACCTGATCCCCTAACTTGCCACATACAGCCTGTTAGGTCACAAGATCAAAACCAAAATTGATCCCCCAACATTCCACATACAGCTTGTTGGGTCACACGATCAAAACCAAACCCGACCCCCTAACCTGCCACATATACCCTGTTAGGTCACAAGGTCAAAACCCAAATCCACATCCCTGATGTCAGCTTCAAAACTTTGCCCCGAGATGGTACGTGATCCCCTTCACTACCATAAAATTCCCCTGGAAGCTCAAAAGGCTACAAATACCAAAAAGAAAGATTGCTCAAAGACTCTTGGTCAAGTCACAGGCTCTCCTTCAAAAAAAAAAATCTCTTCGAGGCACATCGACTACAAAAGTTAAGCAACTCGCCGCTGTACCTCGAGGGGGGCATTTGTTGACACCAAAAATGTCACTTTGCCTTTTCAAGATCCAAAGAGCTACATGAAGTCGCAACCTGCCATAAATAGGCAATGCTGCTTCCAAAAATCAAATCTTGTCAGAATCAAACAAAAACTGCAAGATTCTTCCAGACAGCCAAAAGAGGAGTACACAAGAAGTTTCGGGCCATTTCAAAATCATTTGGCCTAACTTCGCTTCTCCGACAGCCGAAAAGGAGCTCTCGGCGACAAAAGCTCTCCGGGACCATGGCTTCCAAGACAGAGCCTATGGATCATCTTAAAATGACTCCAATAGGCTCCCTGTCAAATTTCAAGTCAATCGGACATCGATTGACCGCACATCAAACCGCGACATCTTCATCGCGACAAAAAGCAAGTCTACAGGTGATAGGACCCAAAACGGCTTCGAAACTCAAAAAAAAGCCTATGGTTGGTCTTATTTATTGCTCAGGAGGCTTCACACCAAATTTCAGGTCATTCCGACATCGTTTGGCCCAATTTCAGCTTCTGACGGAAAATCGGCAGCTCTGCGCGACAAAGTCTTCGGCTTTCTCAGGAAATTGGAAACTTTGCAAAATAAAATGCAAGGATTCTCATCAGGTTTCCTACAAAGAAATTAGGCCAACAAATGGTCAAAATGTCAAGGAAAAGTACAGAAGAAAAAAGAATCGAAAAACAGCAAAAACGGACGCAAAACGGGACACGAAAGGGGGAAAACCCCCCCAGGGTCGCAGACCCCTGCGACCCTGGGCCAGGGTCGCCGGCTACCTTGGAACCCGGGGTCGCCGGGAAAGCCCCGGAAACCCCGGTTTTCGCCGTTTTTTTTCGCGATTCGAGGAGCCCAACCTCTGGTACTTTCCAAAACTCATGCTTTTGAGACACCAAGTCCTCTGACATCCGTCCAAAACACGGGTAAATCATCAAGAGTATCGAAAACAATATTGATCGCCACCCGGTCAACCAAAAAAAAGTGTGCTTTCTGCCCGACCGATCGAGAAATCGACAGGACAGATGGCACCGACCCGCTGTTGGCAACAAACACCTGAAATTACATGATCATCTGATGTCGATCTACATGAAGATCCATCGATGATCATCAACAGAAGAATCTCAAAAGGCGTGGCACGGCCCGCGACTCTTCAGCTGCTCGGCGACCACTTAATACGATTAATTGACTAGCTTTATTACAGTCATTAATCCATTTCTTTGGACGGCCCAATCAGAAGCAAGCATTCGGGAGTTACAAGTCAAGAGATTCATGGCATTTAACCCATGAAACTCCTCCCATCATGGCGATTAAAGGCGATTAAATGCCCTCAATCTCCTCCGGCCAATTAGAAGCCAAGAAAAAGGAGTTACAAAATAAATAATTCAATTTTGTAACTCCTCCCATTATGCGGCTTAATGACAATAAAAGCCCATAAACCCACCTAAAAGGCTACCTAAAAGCCTATAAATAGGAGGGCTCTCCAAGAAGAAAGGATATCACAGAACATCAACAGACAGTAGACAGAAATCCAGAGAAAGGAAAAAGAGAGAAAACTCTGCGGAAATTCTACACCGGCCACCGCAACAAGGTGACAAAAGTCCCTTGGGGGGTACCCCCCCCAAGGTCCTTGCCTTCTCCTCCTGCCTCCAATGGCTTAGATATGGCTTTTCAGCCCGTCTACTCGGCTTTTTATTGGACATAGGACCTTCCTTTGGTCTTTGTCCTCTAAAAACCCGAGGTTATAGCCAAGCCAAGCGAATCAATAGCATCCTCTGTTCTCATCTGCATGGATGATGGCGAAGCCCACATATGGCTTGCGACCGTCAATCTAAACGAGTCCCCCACAATCTCCTGAGAAGTTAGATCCTCCTTTTCTTGCTTTTCATTGTAGTTTGTATTTTTTTAAAAGAGACAAAAATCACAATTCTTGTCTTTCATTGTTGATAAGGATTGTAAATCGGCTATAAATGCCAAAATCGGCTATAAACGCCAAAAATCAGCTATAAACGCCAAAATCGGTTATAAATGCCAAAAAATCGCCTTTCACGGCAAATCAAGAAAATGTCTCTTTTCTTAAATATATGTGCAATGGAAAACTTGAAAGAAGTTGATTTCCTTTTTACTTGCGAAGGTTGATCTCCGGATTACCACTTGCAATTCCAAGTAAAAATAGAAAATCTGGCACACCCACAAAAAAAGAAATGTTGATGCACGCCCACTTTTGCCCCCCCGGTTACGAAAGGGTCGGAACCAAACGGACTCCCACGTCCGCCGACCTCGGTAGGAACCCGGGCATCGGAAGCGCGGTCCATCAACTTCAACTATGGAAGAAGAGTTGAGGGGTTTCTTTGCAAGTACAGACGCCATTTGTTCTAACATTGTACTGCGGAGAGATCTCGCTATTTACCTCACTTATTAGCTAGGTGAGGCTATTTTTGCTGGAGGAGATGGAACGCACATCAGGCCGCATTGTATCTTGCCGGCTTGTCAGATGGTGTTTGGAGAGCTGCTTGCTTTAGTACCTGCTCTTTACTCCTACTTGTGCACCGAACTGCAGGCTGCTGCTTTCTTGGTTTGGCTTGGGCTTCCCATGAACAGGGTATTTTCAGCCCATATTTTCTATTCGTGGTATGTACACCACTGTCCTGGCTTCCATCAGCTGGGTGCTGCACAGGATGATGATCCTCTGATGATTCGACTGGCTAAGGGGAAAGCCGTGTCCAAATCACTTTTGTTTGCCCGCATGAGGATCCGACGGTTCAGGGACGTCGAGATGGGGCAGTCTTCAGTGAAGCTTTCTCCGGAGTTGCGAAAAAAGGCTTTTGACTTTGGTGTCTCTCGAGACTCTACCAAGGCAGGGTCGGGAAGGCATTACTCCTTGATAAATGCAGAGGAGTGGCTTTTCAGCATACATGTCGGTACGATGGAGTACCATGGACATCTTTTCGTCGACATCCAGCCATATGTACCTTCTCGCTTTGCTCTGCAGTTGGGCTTTTCTCAAGGCGTTGTTGGAGCGCCTTCAAGCATGGTGAAGCGCTTTGGAGGTTTACAGGACGGGAGAAATGCATGGGCTTTCTATAGTGTTGAGGACACTACAGCCATGATTTCCTATCCTGTGTTGTCGACTTCCCGGATTGCCGGCTTAATGAAGTGGTTCGCTTCACGGAGAGCTTTTCGGCATATCAGGGGCTTTCCAAGAAGGAGCTTGATGTGAATCTTTCATCTGGAAAAGGCCTTGGAAAGTCGGATGGCGTCCGGTGAGAGGAAGTATGGGCCTTCCTTTCTGGAGAGAAGCACAAGATAGGCTTTCTCGGTGACTAGGGCGTCATTTGTTTTGAAGCAAAGTCGGATGGCGTCCGGTGAGAGGAAGAATGGGCCTTCCTTTCTGGAGAGAAGCACAAGATAGGCTTTCTCGGTGACTAGGGCGTCATTGGTTTTGAAGCTATTCGAGAGATACCTGATGAGGCTTTAGAGCAGCTAGAACAAAAGGAAGCTGAGCTTGACGGTTGGATGCAAGCGGCACAGCTGCGAGCTTCTGTGGAGTCTATTGATAAGGGTAGACCATCCAGCAATGAGTCAAGTGAGAGACCTGACTCTGACAGTGGGGCAGGTTCTTCTAGGAAGCGAGCCCATAAAGGTAAGAGGAAGAGGAGTCAGCATTGCAGCAAGGAGCAACACGAAGACTCTGTTGATATGGAAGTCACTCTTACTATCAATGAGGAGGTGCCAGGGAATGCTGACGAGCCTCTGGAAAAGAGGAGCCGAGAAGAAGAGACCGTCAGTGAAGGTATGATTCTTCCTCTTTCTCTTTCCGTTCCTTTCATGGGATTTTTCCATGTTCTGATTTGTTTTCTACTTCTGCTTTTCTCTTTTTTTTTTAGAAGAGGGAGAAAACTTGGCGATGCCTGAGGTTCCGACCGACGACGCGATGACGGATCCTGTGAGGGCACCTGAAGAAGAACCAAGGGACTCTGGAGTGATTTTAGAATCTCTAATTGGTATAACTTCTTTTGTTTTGCCAGCTGATTTGCCACAAGATTTCGATGACTTTGAACCATCGATGGATGGAAATGTAGATGATGCTTCCGATGAGTTCATGGAGGAAAAGAACATTCCGCCAGTCGTCGAAGATGGTACATTATAGTAATAACCGTGATAATGATTTTCAAACAGGATCATATTCATACATTTTTGTGTTTCATTGGCAGGTTTTGAAGTGACAGAAGAGAGTCCATCGCTTCCTTCAAAACTAGAGCAAGGGATGCCAGAAGTTGATCCAGAGGTAGAGACTCCTATAACCAGTTCTGACACGGCAGAGGCAAGAACTAGTGATGAGATTCCTTCCCTGGTTGCTCCGATTGGAAAGAGTTCTTTTTGTTACTCTTCCAATGGGGCATGACATGAGCAGCCGATAGACAGAGTGGGGCGAATCTTCATCTGGGCCATCTCTTCTACTTGCGAAGAAGGTATTGGCATGGGTTTTGAGCTCTTGGATTGAGACTCTCCTTTCTGGACACTTGGATGCCGGATTTGGTATGATCCAACATGTGCAGGAGATTCTCACTGATGCCGAAGAAGTTGATATGGACGTCACAGGTGCCAGGATGATCGTTGATAGGATCATTGCACTGGGTGACAATTGGTTTGAGACATGGACTTCCCTGATGACCAGTTCTTTAAGGAGATGTTCTTGGATCCTGCTAACAGGGCTAAGTCTGACCTGAATGAGGCTACACAGAGCAGGAAGCGGGTTGTCCGAGAGAAGAACTTAGAAGAGCTAGCCATCATCGGGCTGAGGCACGACCTTAACATCCTTCATATGGAGGTCGATGAGGCCAAGAAAAGTCTTGAGCATTTGAAGGCACAAGTCGCTGCCAAGTGGGCTACTATAACAGAGGCTCGCGACAGGGAGAGTGCTCTTATTCGCCAGGTCATAGATGCCGATCAAGTTCTTGAAAGGAAGTTTCAAGAAGACAAACAATGGCAAACTGCTAGGGATAAGCCTCCCGGTATAAAAGAAGGGTTGCAGCCTTCTCCAGCATCTCATGGCAAGTTCCTGAAGAAGTGTCCCTTGGAAACTTTGACGGCTGAGGCCAAGAGTTTGCTTGAGGAGCTAAAACTATGGCTAGAGACCATTTTTGGCTAAGCTCCTGATTTTTTGTAGTAGAAACTATCCTTCTTCTTTTTTTTTTTTTGGTACCACATGTATTTTTTTTTTGGTACTCTCTTTTTTTTTGTGTAGTGCTTGTAAACACTTTTTTCTCTTTTTTTTCTTTTGGTACCACATATATTTTTTTTGTACTCTTTTTTTTCCCTACGCTCACTTAAATCTTTTTGTGATGAAAGCAATTGCTAAATGGGATTTGATCAAAAGTTTGTCATTTTGTAAAAAACTTTTGTCAAATGATTGTTTTGGCATGGGAGCCAGATTTTTTTTGTCGCATGAGAACCGATTTTGGCATGAGAGCCAATTTTTTGTTGCATTGATAGCCAGTTTGTGGCATTGATAGTCGGTTTGGTGGCATTGATAGCCGGTTTTGGTGGCATCTATAGCCAGTTTTGGTTTCATTTATAGCCGTTTTTTTTTAAAGCCAAGTTTTGGTTTGTGGCATTGATAGCCAGTTTTGTTTTGCGGCATTGATAGCCAGTTTTGCTAGCATTGATAGTCGGTTTATGGTATTTATAGCCAGTTTGTGGCATTTATAGCAGGTTTGTGGCATTTATAGTCGGTTTGTGGCATCTATAGCCGGTTTTGGTTTTCAAAAATGCAAGTTTCAACTAAAAGTCGCCTCCCTACTGAATGGTCTTGCAAGTATCGATTGAATGTCGCATCCTTGCTCATTCGTTTGCCAGTATCAATGGAATGCCACCTCCTCGCGGATTTGGGTACAAGTATCTATGGAATGTCGCATCATTGCTTTTCAAAAAATTTGGTTTTGCGGGTACTGACTTGATGCCGTTTCCCCACGATTTTTGAAATTTGGGGTTTTCTCGAACCTTTGGGTTGTGGATATCAACTGAAATTTGCAGCTCCACGATTTCTTGGTTTTTTCGAACCTTTGAAATTTGGGTTGTGGATAACAACTGGAATGTTGTGTCTCCACAATTTTAGGTTTTCTTGAACCTTTGAAATTTGGGTTGTGGATATCAACTGAAATGTTGCGTTTCCACATTTTTTTTTGGATTTTGCAAGTATCGACGAAATGTCACTTCCCTGCGATTTTTGGAAGTGTCGAACGTGGTTCGTGTGCTTCCGATTTTTACGAGTTTCGACTAAGCGTCGCTTCCTCGCAGTTTTGAAAAAACCTTTTTTTTTTAAAGACACGAGGGTCGTAAATTTTGACCTAAAACCATTTTGGCGGTAAAAGGCTGGGTGGGCTAGGGTGGAAATCTTTGAATCCGAATTTTATTTCAAACCATGAATTTTGGGTTCAAGGATCAAAGTTTTTTGGTCAAGTCAGGGAGAGGCTCCTAAACTTGGAATTTTTAAACAATGAAACGATGAAAGTAAGCATTGTTTGAATTTCTAGAAATTTCAACATTTGATATGAAAATTCTAAAAAGAGTGGGTTTGGCGAGCGAGTAACTGGAAATAGGTTTTGGCTGTACAGGCATTGCTCTTACCCAGTTGGGAAGTCCTCAAGCGTAGTACCGTTTTAAGAACTTGCCGTTGATGGGCAGCATACATCTGTCACCCTCCATGTTTAGGAGTGCGTATGCGCCGTTGGAGAAAACCTTGTCGATGACGTAGGGTCCCTCCCATTTTGGCTCAAACTTGCCTTTGGACTTATGAGCGAAGACCATTGGTCTTTTTACCACAACAACCAAGTCACCCTTTTGTAGGCGCTTTGCCTGACCTTTTTGTCGAAAGATCCTGCCATGCGTACTTGGTAAAGTTCAATGCTTTGTCGAGCTTCGAGCCGTCTTTCATCGAGATTGTCCAGCTCATGGAGTCGCAATTTGACATTGTTTTCTTGAGTCATGTCATTTTGCAAAGATACCCTTAAAGGAGGAATTTGTACTTCCAAGGGTACAACAACTTCGCATCCATAGACTAAGGAGAATGGTGTGCTATGGGTTGGTCCTCGAACGGTGGTTCGATAGGCCCACAAAGCTTCAGATAGTTTGTCGCTCCAGTCTCTTTTGTGGCTAGAGACCATTTTTTTGAGGACTTTGCAGAGTGTCTTGTTGAAAGCTTCAGCTAATCCATTTGCTGCCGGATTGTATGGAGTCGAAGGACAGCTTTGGATTTTGTATTTATCGTAGAACCTATAGAATCGATGATCCCGGAATTGTGGTCCGTTATCATGGACGAATCTTTTGGGTATGGCAAAATGACAAATGATGTTGGTACGCAGGAACTGAATGACTGATGAGGTCTTCATCTCGTTGAGCGCAAATACTTCTGACCACTTGGAGAAATAATCCGTAGCGCCAAAGATGAAGCGATGACCTTGAAGGGGGATGTTGACACCAAAAATGTCACTTTGCTTCTTCAAGATCCAGAAAGCTACATGAAGTCGCAACCTGCCATAAATAGGCAATGCTACTTCCAAAAAATCAAATCTTGTCAGAATCAAACAAAAACTGCAAGATCCTTCAAGACAGCCAAAAGAGGAGTACACAAGAAGTTTTGGGCCATTTCAAAATCATTTGGCCCAACTTCTCTTCTCCGAGCGTTGAAAAGAAGCTCCCGGCGGCGAAAGCATCGGAGACACCAAATCTTCGATCAAAGCCGATAGATGGTCTCAAAATATATCCAAAAGGCTCCACGTCAAGTTTCGAGTCAAACCGACAATGTTTGACTCTACATCAACCCTCGAATAGCTAAATCAAGCCTCTCGGCGGCGAGAACCACCGAGGCCATCACTCATCAGATAGAGCACACGGACGGCTTCAAAATGCTTACGAAGGGCTACACGTCAAGTTTTAGGTCATTTCGACAACATTTGCCAGACTTTGACGCTCGGAAGCCAAATCAGGCCTCTCGGCGGTGAAGCTCCCCAGGACCATGGTTTCCAAGATAGAGCCTATTGATCATCTAAAAATGACTCCAATAGGTTCCCTGTCAAATTTCAATTCAAACGGACATCGGTTGACTGCACATCAAGCCGCGACATCTTCATCGTGACAAAAACAAGTCTACTAGTGATAGGACCTCAAATGGCTTCAAAACTCAAACAAAAACCTATGGTTGGTCTTATTTATTGCTCAGGAGGCTTCACCTCAAATTTCAGGTCATTCCGACATCGTTTAACACAGTTTCAGCTTCTGACGGAAAATCGGCAGTTCTGCGCGACAAAGTCTTCGGCTTTCTCAGAAAATTAGAAACTTTAAAAAACAAAATGCAAGGATTCTCATCAGGTTTTCTATAGGGAAATCAGGCCAATAAATGATCAAGAATGTCAAGAAAAACACAGAAAAAAAAAAGAATCGAAAAACATAAAAAACGGACGCAAAACGAAACAAAAAGGGGAAAAAAAACCCCAGGGTCGCCGGCTACCATGTGGCCCGGGATAGCCGGGTGGGCCCCGAAAACCCCATTTTTCGTCATTTTTTCGCGATTCGAAGAGTCCGACTTCTAAGATTTTTCAAAATTCTTACTTTTGAGACACCAAATCCTTTGACATCCGTCAAAATCACGGGTCAATCATCAAGAGTATCGAAATCACATTGATCACCAACCGGTCAAACCAAAAAAGTGTGCTTTCTACCCGACCGATCGAGAAATCGACAGGACAGATGGCACTGACCTGCAGTTGGCAACCAATACCTGAAGTAACATGGTCATCCGAT
The DNA here is from genome assembly GCA_012931725.1 of Litsea cubeba. Taxonomy (NCBI): domain Eukaryota; kingdom Viridiplantae; phylum Streptophyta; class Magnoliopsida; order Laurales; family Lauraceae; genus Litsea; species Litsea cubeba. The sequence goes on along the minus strand of CM022955.1, from coordinate 33,855,285 downwards.
GTCGATCTACATGAAGATCCATCGATGATCATCACCAAAAGAATTCCAAAAGACGCAGCACGGCCCGCGACTCTTCGGCTGCTCGGCATTTAACCCATGAAACTCCTCCCATCATGGCGATTAAAGGCGATTAAATGCCCTCAATCTCTACCGGCCAATCAGAAGTCAAGAAAAAGGAGTTACAAAATAAAGAATTCAATCTTGTAACTCCTTCCTTTATGTAGCTTTATGACAATTAAGGCTCATAAATCCTCCTAAATGGCTGCCTAAAAGCCTAAAATAGGAGAGCATTCCAAAGAATTCCAGATCGGAAAAATCACAGAGATCGAAAAAACAAGATAGATCCCAGATCAAAAAAAAGTATAGGAAATCCATAGAAAGAAAGAGAGAAAACTCTGCTGAAGTTCTGCACCGGCCACCGCTACAAGGTGACAAAAGTCCCTTACTTTTCAGCTCGTCTACTTAGTTTTTTATTGGACATAGGACCTCCTTTTGGTCTTTGTCCTCTAAAAATCCAAGGTTATAGCCAAGCCAAGCGAATCAAGAGCATCCTCTGTTCTCATCTGCATGGATGATGGCGAAATCCACACATGGCTTACTACTGTCAATCTGAACGAGTCCCCCACAATCTCCTGAGAAGTTAGATCCTCCTTTTCTTGCTTTTCAGTGTAGTTTGTATTTTTCTAAAAGAGACAAAAATCACAACTCTTGTCTTTCATTATTGATAAGAATTGTAAATCGGCTATAAACGCCAAAATCGGCAATAAACGCAAAAAATCGGCTATAAACGCCAAAATCGGCTATAAATGCCAAAAAGATCGCCTTTCACGGCAAACCAAGAAAAATGTCTCTTTTCTTAAATATAAGTGCAATGGAAAACTTGAAAGAAGTTGATTTCCTTTTTACTTGCGAAGGTCGATCTCCGGATCACCACTTATAATTCCAAGTAAAATAGAAAATCCGGCACAGCCACACAAAAAATGTTGATGCACGCCTCTGCCCCCGGTTACGAAAGGGTCGGACCCAACGGACTCCCACGTCCGCCGACCTCGGTAGAACCGAGCAGAACGCGGTCCATCAGGGGAGAAATAGGACCAATAATGTCCATACCCCAGGCTTCAAAAGGCCATGAGATCGCTGTTGGATGTAGCCATTCTGGAGGCATGTGAGTGTAATCCCCGTGAACTTGGAATTGTTGGCAGCGTTTAGCAAATTGAATTGCGTCATCTACCATGTTAGGCCAGTAATTACCTAACCTTTTTATCTGATCGTAGAGCTTGGGACCAGCCTGATGAGCTCCACAAAGACCAGCATGAACTTCTTTGAGTGTTTCTTCAGCCTCTTATTGTGACAAGTAGTGTAGAAGTACTCCGTTGAAGGATTTCTTTTAAAGGACTTTTGAAGGAATATCCAAATGAAAGTTTGGGGTTCGCTTTTGGATGCTTACCCGTTCTTTTGGATCTTCAAGTAGGATTCCGAACATAGTGTAATCAATGAACGGATCCCTCCAGTCACCGATTGAAGGTTGAAGGATATAGATCCAACTTCTAACCACTCGGTGGCATTCAGCAACTGCTTGATGTGTGTTAAAGGGAGGGAGGATTCTTCTCTCGCATAATGTGATTTACATGTTTTCCCCTTCTTGGTTTGCCATAGATGCGGCAAGTCCGGCCAGGGCATCTACACGGTTGTTTTCACCTCTACGAATGTGGGTGATGTGACAGATGTCAAACTTTTGTAGAAACGATTGTGCCTTGTTGTAGTAAGGCAGTAGAACAGGCTTCCTGACTTCAAATTTCTGATTCATATGGTTGACGATCAGTTGAGAGTCTCCAAAGACTTCCAGCATGGTGATGTCAGATTCGATGGCAAGTTCCAATCCGAGGATTAGAGCTTGATATTCAGCTACATTGTTTGTGCATGGTTCCAGTAGCGAGAAAGCGTGTGGAATCATGTATTTGTCGGGGGTAATAAAGAGGATGCCAACTCCCGAGATCAGCTGTCTTTTTTCATTTGTCCTGGTTGCACTGTCAAAGTACATGTCCCAGGAGGCATTTTGTGAGAAAGTCTCCACGTTGTAGACTGGTTTGTCTGGGAGATCATCTCTGAGTGGAGAATCTTTAGGCAATGGATGCTCTGCGAGAAAGTCCGCTAGAGCTTGCCCTTTGATTGCTTTTTGCGGTACATACCTAATATCAAATTGTGACAGAAGGATGGACCATTTTGCCAGTGGGGCATTAAGTGAACCTGCTTTTGTGACAAGGACCTTCAAGAGGTTGATCCTCGAGACCAGGTATACTGTGTTGGAAAGCAAGTAGTGATACAGCTTTTGTATGGCGAACATCACTGCAAGACATTCTTTTTCAACTGGAGAGTAGCAATGCTCTGCACCTACTAGCATATAGCTGAGGTAGTATAGAGCAACTTCTTTTCTTTTATCATTTTCTTGTGCAAGTAGAGCGCCTAGTGAGAGATCAAGGGCTCTTTTGTACAAGATGAATGGTTTTCCAGTAGTAGGAGCAGCTAATACTGGAGGTTTGGTCAGGTATGACTTGATTTCTTGAAATGCAGCTTCACAGTCAGCATCCCAGACAAAGTTTACACCTTTTTTCATCAACCGGGAGAATGGACGGCATTTCCATGAAAGACTGGAGATGAACCATCGGATGTAGGCCAATCTCCCTTGAAGCCCTTTGAGTTCTCTCATGGTTCTTGGAGAGGGCATTTCTAGAATAGCCTTGACTTTTATGTGGTCAAGCTCTATTCCAGCTTTCCAAACTAGGAATCCGAGGAACTTACCCCACGAGATGCCGAAGAAGCACTTCAGATGATTCATCCGCAGTTTGTGTTTACGAAGCCGGAGGAAGACTTCTCGAAGATCTTTGAGATGGTCTTCTTTTCTTTTGCTTTTGACGGCGAGGTCATCAACATAACATTCGACCGTCTTGTGCTGCATATCTTGGAATATTTTCATCATAGCCCTCTGATATGTGGCACCAGCATTTTTCAGACCAAATGGCTTGATAGTGTAGCAATACACGCCAAATGGGGTCCGAAAGGATGTATGTTTTTCATATTTAGGATGCATCTTTATCTGATTGTAGCCAGAGAAGCCATCTATGAATGTCATTTGCTCGAATCCACAGGTATTGTCAATCATTGCCTCCGGTATAGGGAGCGGGAATTCATCTTTAGGGCATGCGCCATTCAGTTCTCTATAGTCAATACAGACCCTGATCTGCCTGTTTTTCTTTATCGCGGGGACAATGTTGGCCATCCATTCATGTTGTTGTTCCTCATGGATGAAGCCGATGCTTTTGAGTTTTTGAACTTCTTGTTCAATTTTATCCATCACATCTAGATGGAATCTTCTTTGGCCCTGCTTGACAGGCTTGATGTCTTCCTGAAGATTGAGTTTGTGGACTGCTACCTTGGGATCTAAACCAGGCATTTCAGCGGAGACCATGTGAAGCAATTGATAAACACACGAAGAAAAGCGATATACTAGGGTAACTCATCATCATTTATATTCTTGCTTATGAATACAGGACGTGGGTTATCTGGTGTTCCCAAGTTTATCTTCTGAACAGGATCTTCTGCTGGAAGGTTCGTAGGTGGTCCTTACACAATATTTTTGGAGGCTTCGAGCTCAAGGAAACCTTCTGTGGTTTTAAGGGCATTTCCAGACCAAGGTTTTGTTCCTTTCCATGGGTCTTCTTGATCGGTGATCTTCTCAAGGCTTGCTATGAGATGGTCCCAATCGCCTGTTAAAACCGAGTCGAAGTAAGGTAGAAACGAGGGCTCTTCTGGGTCAGAAGACCACACGTCTGTTCCATCGGATAATTCCTCTTCATCGTCAGAGAAATCATACCAATTGGATGAGCTTCCTGGATCTTTGTCACGTGACTCATCGAAGAGATATCCAGGGAGATCGATGTCTTCATGGATACGAGATGTTGAGGCTTGGTCGGTAAATTGACTTTTAAGCCTTTGTGTCAACTTTCTCAGAGGTGTGTCAGGATTATACCCTAACCTGTGTGAAGACTTTTTTACATGGCCGTAGAGTCTCCAATCTTCCAGCTGGCGTTTGGTCAAGGTGGGCCCCAGTGGCGTGAGAATGCCGCGTCCTTTTCCCAAACCGACTGGGTTTTGAGCATCATTGTAAGACCCCGACCCCAGTTCTTTTGTTTAGTATTATTTCATCGTGGCTTAGCTTTTTAAGCGAGATTTGAGTTGGTTTGACTTTGTCTTTGAGTTTGACTAGATTTCTCATAGCCTTGGAGATTTTGAAGACCGTTGACTATAGTTTGACCCGGTCTTTGTAAAATGTATTTTTATGAGAAATTACTCTTGATTTCTAAAAATTCCAAATTTGGTGTATTTTGACTCATCTCATTAGGTTGAACAACTTTCATGTTTTGACCATTTTGATTTGACGCTCAGAAATCGCGTTTTTCGAGAAAAAAGGGCAAAAATGACATTTTCACTAAATCTGTCCATAAATTTCAAAAATTTCAGAAATTAGGGAAAATATACTTTTTGGAAAGTAAATATTTCGTTGATCAATTTTTTCTTCTTCGTCGATCTCATTCGGGACCCAAAATGTCAGTTTTAACCACTTGAAGATTGGGGCCCATGGGACCCACTTGCCCACTTTATAAAAGGGGCTGGCTGGAACCCTTTTCCAGCCACTCTCTCTCTCCTCATGTATGTTTCCTTCTTGGATGCTAAATGGAGGAATGATCTCCAAACTTTCTTCCCCACCTTCCAAGCTTTCCAAGGGTGCATTTTCCAAAGGATTTGAGCCAAGGAAACCTTCTTCTTCAAGCCCTTCTTCTTTGTTCTAGCTACAAGAGGTTAGCCATGGTTTTCCTTTCATGAGATCTTGGGTTCTCAAACCATTTGGAGTATTTTTCTCATATATGCAAAAGGCTTTCTTTGAGATTTGAAAATGGTTGGTTTCTGGGGCTTCTTCTTGAGCTATTTTTGGGGGTTTTGTGATTTTGGAGCTTGGGACTATAAGAGGACCATCTTAGAGTGATTTGCATCTCCTCTTGACCCAAGGCAAGTGAATATTCAGTTAATTTGATGGTTTTATGCGATATGAGAAATTTCTTGGTATTTCCACTTTTAATATGTCTTATTATGATTCATTTTGAAATGATTTAGTATGGATTTATGCTTTCTCTCTTTAAGACATTGTTTTACCATAATATATGTATTTTTTGCTTTTGGAATGATTCATCCTGAACCAACCTTTATGTTTCAGGAAACTTATATCTTGATGGATGAAAGAAATTTATGTTTATGTTTGATTTCTTTGATGGAAATGAAATGGAATTAGTGTATCAAGGATTTGAAGGAATTCTGTTGAGCCTAAGAGAGGTCCATTTTTTTGTGAAATATGTATGGAAGAGAAAGGAAGGAAAGAAAATCAAAGAAGAAGAAGAGAGTGCAAATCTGCACTCAGAATCGGACCCAGCAAAACTGGGCCGCTCGAGCGAGCCCATGGTCCGCTCGAGCGGATCAGGTTCTGTTAGGGGTCTGCTCGAGCGAACCCTGGGCCGCTCGAGCGGACCTGGGCCCGGTCCAGGGTCTTTTAAGGCCTGAATTGTGGGTTGTTTTCAGCCCATTTGCTTGGGCTGTTTCCCACTTGTTCAGGGTCTTTTCCATCCCATCTCCCTCCATTTGTTTGAGGCCCATTAAGCCACTAATGATGTATGGAAGCCAATGAAAGTTTGGGGTAAATTGTGATACTTGGAAAATTGTGAGATGGAATGAGAACAATGAGAGAATGAGTATATGTGAAAATTACCTGGGAATCTTTCAAGTCTCAATGCGCACTTTATCATTTTAAATGTTGTGGATTTTCATTGGCATCAAACATATTCTTTTTATTAATCAATGTTTAAAGGCTAAGCGTGTATTGAGATGGTTCCTTGGTAAGTCATTAAGTCATTCTACATTATTCTATTCCATTCCAGATCAGAAAAATGTATTTGTACACTTCGGTAAACTAATTTGAATAGCATTGGCGATTTGATATAGAATCATGTGGTTTCCACGTTCGAAAGGATTGATCATATGATTTTTATACAAATTACTTCGTTGTGTATTTGAGTGTTTTACCATGAAAATTCGTATGTTTCCTTCGAATCGATTTGGAAGGAGATTTGCGTGGTTCACCACATTCGGAAATACATCGATAGGACTATTATTTTGAAAATAAAACCTCGAGGCAAGATGGGGCCAGAGCTTTGTAGTGCGAGCCCATGAGCCAAAGGGACTAGAATTTTGAGAATAAAACCTTGAGGCGAGATGGAGCCAGAGCTTTGTAGTGTGAGCCCATGAGCCAAAGGGATTATTATTTTGATTTGTATTGGTTCAAGTTTTAAAAACTAAAGGCACCACTAGGCTTAGGTTACCTTGTCGGGCTGATCACCCGGCTTGGGATCTTTAATTTGTCTGCCAGCTGCAGCTTGGATTCTGTCTGTACCGACCATGGCAACAATTTTGATCTGCCGGTCCCACTTGCATGTGGCTACGGTTCTGATTCTGTTTTCGGTCCCACGTGTAGTGGCTACGGTTCTGTCTGCTCTTGTTACTTCGGTAATAGGAGAAAATAGCTATATGTGAGTTGCCAACGTTTTATCCGTTAGATATTTTGTTTTATGATTCTTGTTTGTTTATGCTCATTATAGTCTTTGAATTTGTTAATGTTTAAGGAATCGAACTTTTATCGTATTGTCTTTATTATTTAGGATTTTTAACATATTTCCAATTATTCAATGTTTTACATAGTCCGTTATGTTTTTAAGATATTTATGTTTTAGATATTGTTCATTTATTTGCTTTGATATTGATGTTCAGTCTTTCGATCGTTTTATCATGATTTATTACTATTATTAATTAGACTCTTTAAATGGATTTACAATTATTCCATAAGGTTTTATAAATGCCCATTTCTATATTACATGTTTATTTGCTTGCCAGACCGTCGTGTCTGACCCTGTTTGTTTGGTGCCAGTTTTCTCTCCTTCTGCTTTTAGGTTTTGATCGGAGGAGGCAGTTGAGCCACCGGTCTGATGCGAGAGGCTGCCTTTGATGTCATATAGATGTCAATTTTGGCACCGGAGTTCGTAATATTGGGGGTAGTATTTCTATTTAGTTGGATATTATTATTTTTTGTATGGCTTTGGTAGCCTTTTTCTTGGGATTTGTAATTAAGACATTTGTGTTTTGTAACTTTAACATATGTGGGAAATAAAATGTCATGTTACTACCAGCTCAATATTCTTTGAATTATGATCTGTGCCAGTCTACTTATATGATGGCTTTATGATATTGGTTGAGTGCGACACGGAATCCGATGGCCACGGACCCCGGGTCGCAACACCATGATTAGCTTCTGCGGAAATATGTTCAGTTTGTGTGGAATTTTATTATCCTCATTCACGCGGATCTTGGGAAATGCAACAAAACTTTTAATTTATTCCAAAATTTCGCATCCCGAGATCGGATCACTGCAGGGCCCGGTTTCGGGGTGTGACAGGTTTGGTATCAGAACTGGTTAGTTTCTAGGAAATAAAATACTCTAGAGACATTAAGATGTGTGGTGAGGATTCGTTAGATTGTGTCGATTTGTTTTCTCTTGTCTTTTTTTTCTTTGAATTTGAGTCCGCTTTTCTTTTAGTTCGGGAGACTTTGCTTGTCTTTTCTTTTAGTTCTTGTTACTAGGGGATTTGGATGACCAAATTTCCTCTTTAGTGGTGGAGAATTTAAAGTCTCCATACTCTTATTCGGTGTCTTTTGTCTGTGTTTGTGTTGGAGACCGAGAACATTGTGGATTCAGTATGTTGTTTTCGGAGAACATCAGCAGACTTTCAGCATTCAGCATCTCCATTGTGGTTAATGAGAGAAGACATGTGCATTTGCCAGTCAAAGTAGAACTTGAGCAGTATTTGAAGATCCCCTCTCAGCTAATCGAAGACCATCATGCAACGTACCAAGGTAAGTAAATGTGGATTTTGGGTGAACTCATACCATCTTTCCAAGATGAAGGACTGCAAGAGGCATATTAGCTGTCAATTTTACGAAGGGAGAAGTGATTCTTAATTAGTAAGGTTGGAAGTTGGTGCTAGAGACTCAGGGATTTCCCGGATTTAACGAGCCTTGTCATAGTTTTGGCTGAGAATTTTCATGACTTGCAGCTTAGCCAGTGTAGTTGATTCAGTGGTAATACCAAGTGGATGGTTAGTTGTAGTCAAGATAATTTTCGGCAACAGAGGAAACCTTGTGGATTTTACCGACTTACAGGGTATTGGAATGGACAACGTGTTGATGCAAGTGGATACCTCAGTTATTGTGATGTCCATTTCTTGATGAGATTGATTTTCGTGATATTTCCACCCTTTTGTTATGCTTTTCTTAATGTCGATGATTTATCCTTGCAGTGTTCAAACAATGGATTATGTTTAATCTTCTTAAGATATTGTTTTACAATGATCTTGGAATTTTGCTCTTGTTTTAATTTTCTTACATGTTGACATCTACATTCCAAAACCTTAATGATTTCAAAATTTTGTATATGTTTGGTTGGAAATGGATGGATGCTTTTAATGATGGATTGTAGAGGCTAGTGAATAAACTGATCTTTAAAAGCAAATAACTAAAATTGTGTTTCTTTTTCAAAGCATAGTGTGAAATTTCTATTTTATTGATTTGTTTCCTTTGGTGGCTATACAAGATGAATTTCTTAAGGGTTTTTGTGTTCCGATTATATACAGATTCCTACAATTGTTTTAACATTCAGTTGTGTTTAGATTTCCACAGGATTTTTATAAACAAATGAGTTCAGATTTCAACAAGGTTTAGTGTTTAATTAACACTCAGATTTTTGCAAAGTTTAATGTATAGTCATACTATATGAATTTGATTTATTTTTTAAATCCTGATTTGAAATTGTTGAGTGTTTCAATGATTTGTTTGGTTATGAAAATATGAATTTCAAAATGAATAATGTTGTTTCACATGCAAACTTTGATAAACTTTATTTATTTAAGCTTTATTTGATAATTTGGAGGTTCAGTTTCTACTATGTTTTAAAATGATGAAAGTCAACTAAGTGACTGTTTAGTCATTATGTGTAAAATTTTAAGATTTGTTTTGTATTAAATGGAATGAGTTGTTCTTGACACCAAAAATGTCACTTTGCCTCTTCAAGATCCAAAGAGCTACATGAAGTCGCAACCTGCCATAAATAGGCAATGCTACTTCCAAAAAATCAAATCTTGTCAGAATCAAACAAAAACTGTAAGATCCTTCAAGACAGCCAAAAGAGGAGTACACAAGAAGTTTCAGGCCATTTCAAAGGCCTAACTTCGATTCTCCGGCAGCTGAAAAGGAGCTCCCGGCGGCGAAAGCATCGGAGACACCAAATCTTCGATCAGAGCCGATGGATGGTCCCAAAATACATCCAAAAGGCTCCACGTCAAGTTCCGAGTCAAACCGACAATGTTTGACCCTACATCAACCCTCGAACAGCTAAATCAAGCCTCTCGGCGGCGAGAACCACCGAGGCCATCACTCATCAGATAGAGCACATGGACGGCTTCAAAATGTTTACAAAGGGCTACACGTCAAATTTCAGGTCATTTCGACAACATTTGACCATACTTTGACGCTCGGAAGCCAAATCAGGCCTCTCGGCGGCAAAGCTCCCCGGGACCATGGTTTCCAAGACAGAGCCTATGGATCATCTTAAAATGATTCCAACAGGTTCCCTGTCAAATTTCAAGTCAATCGGACATCGGTTAACCGCACATCAAACCGCGACATCTTCATCACGACAAAAGCAAGTCTACTAGTGATAGGACCCCAAACGGCTTCAAAACTCAAACAAAAGCCTATGGTTGGACTTATTTATTGCTCAGTAGGCTTCACCCCAAATTTCAAGTCATTCCGACATCGTTTGACCCAGTTTCAGCTTCTGACGGAAAATCGGCAGCTCTGCGCGACAAAGTCTTCGGCTTTCTCAGAAAATTAGAAACTTTGCAAAAAAAAATGCAAGGATTCTTATCAGGTTTTCTACAGGGAAATCAGGCCAATAAATGATAAAAAATGTCAAAGAAAAATACAGAAGAAAAAAGAATCGAAAAAACAGTAAAAACGGACACAAAACGGGACAAAAGGGGGAAACCCCCCCCCCCAGGGTCGCAGACCCCTGCGCCCTTGCGACCCTGGGCCAGGGTCGCCGGCGACCCTAGGGCCCGGGATCGCCTGATGGGCCCCGGAAACCCCATTTTTTCGCCATTTTTTCGTGATTCGAAGCGTCCGGCCTCTGGTATTTTCCAAAATTCATACTTTTGAGACACCAAATCCTTTGACATCTATCAAAAACATGGGTTAATCATCAAGAGTATCAAAAACAACATTGATCGCCACTCGGTCAACCGAAAAAGTGTGCTTTCTACCCGACCGATCGAGAAATCGACAGGACAAATGGCACCGACCCGCTGTTGGCAACCAACACCTGAAGTTACATGGTCATCTGATCTCGATCTACATGAAGATCCATCGATGACCATCGCCAGAAGAATCCCAAAAGACGCGGCACGGCCCGCGACTCTTCAACTGCTCAGCGACCACTTAATGCGATTAATTGACTAGCTTTATTACAGTCATTAATCCATTTCTTTGGACGGACCAATCAGAAGCAAGCATCCGGGAGTTACAAGTCAAGAGATTCATGGCATTTAACCCATGAAACTCCTCCCATCATGGCGATTAAAGGCGATTAAATGCCCTCAATCTCCTCCGGCCAATCAGAAGCCAAGAAAAAGGAGTTACAAAATAAAGAATTCAATCTTGTAACTCCTCCCTTTATGTAGCTTTATGACAATTAAGGCTCATAAACCCTCCTAAATGGCTACCTAAAAGCCTATAAATAGGAGAGCATTCCAAAGAATTCCAGGTCGGAAAAAACACAGAGACACGGACAAAGCACAGAAATTCAGAAAAGGAAAAGAGAGAAAACTCTGCGGAAGTTCTACACCGACCACCGCTACAAGGTGACAAAAGTCCCTTGGGGGGTACCCCCCTCCCCCCCCAAGGTCCTCGCCTTCTCCTTCTGCCTCCAAATGGCTTAGACGTGGCTTTTCAGCCCGTCTACTCGGCTTTTTATTGGACATAGGACCTCCTTTTGGTCTTTATTCTCTAAAAACCTGAGGTTATAGCCAAGCCAAGTGAATCAATAGCATCCTCTGTTCTCATCTGCATAGATGATGGTGAAGTCCACATATGGCTTGCGACCGTCAATCTGAACGGGTCCCCCACAATCTCCTGAGAAGTTAGATCCTCCTTTTCTTGCTTTTCATTGTAGTTTGTATTTTTTTTAAAAGAGACAAAAATCACAACTCTTGTCTTTCATTATTGATAAGGATTGTAAATCGGCTATAAACGCCAAAAAATCGGCTATAAACGCCAAAATCGGCTATAAATGCCAAAAAAATCGCCTTTCACGGCAAATCAAGAAAATGTCTCTTTCCTTAAATATATGTGCAATGGAAAACTTAAAAGAAGTTGATTTCTTTTTTACTTGCGAAGGTTGATCTACGGATCATAACTTGCAATTCCAAGTAAAAAATAAAAAATCTGGGAGACCCACACAAAAGAAATGTTAATGCACGCCCTTGCCCCCCGGTTACGAAAGGGTCGGACCCAACGGACTCCCACGTCCGCCGACCTCGGTAGAACCAGGCAGGAGCGCGGTCCATCAAGCTGGCTCCACCCGGTGGGACTCGTTCATTTGAGAACACGATGCTAGAAATGAAATATTTGCATATCATATCTTTTGCTCTATGCTTAAGTTTCTTTTCTCAAATCCTTGGCTACTTTCTAATTGGTGGGCTATGTTGGATTCCGCATCTAAAAAATTGAGATGAGATTTTTTGGAAATTTCTAATTCTTTGAATTTATTTCCACTCTTTCTCTTTTCAAAAACTAAAAAACAAAAAAAAATCAGATTTTTCATTTTGGATTCAAAATTGAGAAACCTTGATCCTTTCCTATCGCTCATCGTGCTTGCAGAAATGTTGAGCCTGTTCGACTAAGGTTTTGGGCAATCGTTTCTCTTCGATGAGTTCATTAAAGATCTAAAAAAAAAAAACAAAAAATCAGATTTTTCAATTTGGATTCAGAATTGAGAAACCTTGATCCTTTCCTATCGTTCATCTCGCTTGTAGAAATGTTGAGCCTGTTCGACTAAGGTTTTGGGCCATCATTTCTCTTCGATGAGTTCATTAAAAATCTAAAATATATATAAATATAAATAATAAAAAAAACAAAAAAATCAGATTTTTCATTTTGGATTCAAAATTGAGAAACCTTGATCCTTTCTTATCGTTCATCGCGCTTGCAGAAATGTTGAGCCTGTTCGACTAAGGTTTTGGGCCATCGTTTCTCTTCGATGAGTTCATTAAAGATCTAAGAAAAAATATATATATAAAAATAAAAAATAAAAAAAAAATTAGATTTCTCGGTTTGAATTCAAAATTGAGAAACCTTTATCCTTTCCTATCGTTCATCGCGCTTGCAGAAATGTTGAGCTTGTTCGACTAAGGTTTTGGACCATCGTTTCTCTTCGATGAGTTCATTAAAGATCTAAAAATATATATATATATAAAATAAAAATAAAAAAAACAAAAAATTAGATTTCTCGGTTTGAATTCAAAATTGAGAAACCTTGATCCTTTCCTATCGTTCATCGCGTTGTATCGGCAAAAGAGACTAGAGAAGCAAAGGACCCAGCCTCCTACACTTTAAGTCTCTCCCAAATGGGTCGAAAAAGAAAGACCTAACCAAGTTGCTGCCGTCCATATGGTTGGAAAAGCCAGAAGGCGCCAAAAGTCAGCATCCACAATCCATGTCCGACGTCCGATGACCCGCAGCGTCTCCAGGACAAGAAGACATTCAGAAGAATCCCCTGCTCCTTCAAGCAAAGGACGGTAGAGTGTTCCTTCCTCAAGCTCTTCTTCAAAAAGAATGAGCCCCAGCTCAGTCACCAGGACAATTTCTTCATTCGAATCACGAAGGATGAACGTCTTGGCTACAAATTCTGAGCCACCACCCCGCAATCCACCTCAAGATGATGCGATCACCCGCATCCTGCAGTTGGAACAAGGCCAGCAGAGGATTGAAACTCTGATGGAAAACCTTCTCCTCGCCTTCCAAAATCAGTCGAACAATGAACCTCCTCTGAATCATCAAGACGATGAGGTAAATGGAGAAGAAAATGAGTCACGAGCCCTTACCAAAAAGGACGTAGACAGTATCCTCGCCAAAGCAAAAGAAGAGGATATACTCAAGGAGCATGGGATCAAGCCACTATATCCCTTATGGATGGACTCGGTCCCATTCCGTACCAAATTCAAGCATCCTACTGTTGACACCAAAAATGTCACTTTGCCTCTTCAAGATCCAAAGAGCTACATGAAGTCGCAACCTGCCATAAATAGGCAATGCTACTTCCAAAATTCAAATCTTGTCAGAATCAAACAAAAACTGCAAGATCCTTCAAGACAACCAAAAGAGGAGTACACAAGAAGTTTCGGGCCATTTCAAAATCATTTGGCCTAACTTCGCTTCTCCGGTAGCCGAAAAGGAACTCTCGGCGGCAAAAGCATCGGAGACACCAAATCTTCGATCAGAGCCGATGGATGGTCTCAAAATACTTCCAAAAGGCTCCACGTCAAGTTCCGAGTCAAACCGACAACGTTTGACCCTACATCAACCCTCGAACAACTAAATCAAGCCTCTCGACGGCGAGAACCACTGAGGCCATTACTCATCAGATAGAGCACATGGACGGCTTCAAAATGCTTATAAAGGGCTACACGTCAAATTTCAGGTCATTTCAACAACATTTGACCATAGTTTGACGCTCGGAAGTCAAATCAAGCCTCTCGGAGGCAAAGCTCTCCGGGACCATGATTTCCAAGACAGAGCCTATTGATCATCTTAAAATGACTCCAATAGGTTCCCTGTCAAATTTTAAGTCAATCGGACATCGGTTGACCGCACATCAAACCGCGACATCTTCATCGCGACAAAAGCGAGTCTACTGGTGATAGGACCCCAAACGGCTTCAAAACTCAAACAAAAGCCTATGGTTGGTCTTATTTATTGCTCAGGAGGCTTCACACCAAATTTCAGGTAATTCCGACATCGTTTGACCCAGTTTCAGCTTCTGACGGTAAATCGGCAGCTCTGCGCGACAAAGTCTTCGGCTTTCTCAGGAAATTGGAAACTTTGCAAAATAAAATGCAAGGATTCTCATCAGGTTTCCTACAAAGAAATCAGGCCAGTAAATGGTCAAAATTTCAAGGAAAAATACAGAAGAAAAAAGAATCGAAAAACAGCAAAAACGGACACAAAATGGGACACAAAGGGAGGAAAACCCCCCCCGGGTCGCAGGCCCCTGTGACCCTGGCCTAGGGTCGCCGGCGACCTTGGAGCCCGGGGTCACCGGGAAGGCCCCGGAAACCCCGGTTTTCGCCGTTTTTTTCGCGATTCGAAGCGCCCAGCCTCTGGTACTTTTCAAAATTCATGCTTTTGAGACACCAAATCCTCTGACATCCGTCCAAAACACGGGTCAATCATCAAGAGTATCGAAAACAATATTGATCGCCACCCGGTCAACCAAAAAAAGTGTGCTTTCTACCCGACCGATCGAGAAATCGACAGGACAGATGGCACCGACCCGCTGTTGGCAACAAACACCTGAAATTACATGATCATCTGATGTCGATCTACATGAAGATTCATCGATGATCATCGCCAGAAGAATCCCAAAAGACACGGCACGGCCCGCGACTCTTCAACTGCTCGGCGACCACTTAATGCGATTAATTGACTAACTTTATTACAGTCATTAATCCATTTCTTTGGACGGACCAATCAGAAGCAAGCATCCGGGAGTTACAAGTCAAGAGATTCATGGCATTTAACCCATGAAACTCCTCCCATCATGGCGATTAAAGGCGATTAAATGCCCTCAATCTCCTCCGGCCAATCAGAAGCCAAGAAAAAGGAGTTACAAAATAAAGAATTCAATCTTGTAACTCCTCCCTTTATGTAGCTTTATGACAATTAAAGCTCATAAACCCTCCTAAATGGCCACCTAAAAGCCTATAAATAGGAGAGCTCTCCAAGAAGAAAGGATCATCAGAAAAAAAAAAAGCACAAACACACAAACAGATAGAAGCACATAAATTCAGAGAAGGAAAAGAGAGAAAACTCTGCGGAAGTTCTACACCGGCCACCGCTACAAGGTGACAAAAGTCCCTTGGGGGGTACCCCCCCCCCCAAGGTCCTTGCCTTCTCCGCCTGCCTCCAATGGCTTAGATATGGCTTTTCAGCCCGTCTACTCGGCTTTTTATTGGACATAGGACCTTCTTTTGGTCTTTGTCCTCTAAAAACCTGAGGTTATAGCCAAGCCAAGTGAATCAATAGCATCCTCTGTTCTCATCTGCATGGATGATGGCGAAGCCCACATATGGCTTGCGACCGTCAATCTAAACGAGTCCCCCACAGTCTCCTGAGAAGTTAGATCCTCCTTTTCTTGCTTTTCATTGTAGTTTGTATTTTTTCAAAAGAGACAAAAATCACAACTCTTGTCTTTCATTATTGATAAGGATTGTAAATCGGCTATAAACGCCAAAATCGGCTATAAACGCCAAAAATCGGCTATAAACGCCAAAATCGGCTATAAATGCCAAAAAAAAATCACCTTTCACGGCAAACCAAGAAAATGTCTCTTTTCTTAAATATATGTGCAATGGAAAACTTGAAAGAAGTTGATTTCTTTTTTACTTGCGAAGGTTGATCTCCGGATCACCACTTGCAATTCCGAGTAAAATAGAAAATCTGGCACACCCACACAAAAAAAGAAATGTTGATGCACGCCCCTGCCCCCTGGTTACGAAAGGGTCGGAACCAAGCGGACTCCCACGTCCGCCGACCTCGGTAGGAACCGAGCAGGAGCGCGGTCCATCAAGCTAGCACACCCGGTGGGACTCGTTTATTTGAGAACACGATGCTAGAAATGAAATATTTGCATATCATATATTTTGCTCTATGCTTATATTTCTTTTCTCGATTCCTTGGCTACTTTATAATTGGTGGCCTATGTTGAATTCCGCATCTAAAAAAAAATGAGATGAGATTTTTTGTTTGGAAATTTCTAATTCTTTGAATTTATTTCCACTCTTTCTCTTTTCAAAAAAAAAAAAAACAAAAAAAATCAGATTTTTCAGTTTGGATTCAAAATTGAGAAACTTTGATCCTCTCCCTTCTGGGCACTGGCGCTCACGGAAATCGCTGAGACCGTGTTCGGATCGGGGATTGGGCCATTGTTTCTCTTCGATGAGGTCATTAAAGATCTAAAAAAAAATATAAAAAAAAAATTTTAGATTTCTCAATTTGGATTCAAAATTGAGAAACCTTGATCCGTTCCTATCGTTCATCGCGCTTGCAGAAATGTTGAGCCTGTTCGACTAAGGTTTTGGGCCATCGTTTCTCTTCGATGAGTTCATTAAAAATAAAAAATAAAAAATTATATATATATATATAAAAAACAAAAAAAAGACATAGACCACTAAGGTTAAACCAACTGTGTTCTTTGATCATGGTTGATTCAAAGAAAAGCCTTGTCCAGAGTGTGGAGACAGCTTGACTGTTTTAGGCAAGGGTCCTCCAAACGGGTTCATTAAGTAATCCTACCCTTACCTGGGGGCAATTCTATCAATCAAGATTTCATAAGACCGGGTTAGGAGGCCTATGTGTACTCTCTCGTCTTTTAAACAATTTTTTTTTTTAAATAAAATTTTTTAAAAAAAATTAAAATTTTAAAATAAAAAATAAAAAATAAAAAAATTTTCAAAAAAACATCTTAAAAAAAATATAAAAAATAAATAAAAAAATAAAAAAAAGGATTTTTTTTTAACAAAAAAATCTTCAAAATCTTTAAAAAAAAAACTTCCGTCATTTTGGGTTAAGATTGGAGAAATCTTGGTCTTCTCCTTTCTGAGCACTGGCGCTCGCGGAAATCGCTGAGCCCGTGTTCAGATTGGAGTGCCTTTTGCTCTCTTTGATGAACCCGATATTGGCCTTTCAAAAAAAAAAACTCGTCATTTTTAGATTCAGATTCTAGAAATTATGGTTCATTTCTTTCTGAGCAATAGCGCTCGCGGAAATCGCTGAGCCCGTGTTTAGATTGGAATACCATCTGCTCTCTTTGATGAATCCAATTTTGACCTTTCAAAACAGAGAATCTCATCTCATAGATGCGGTCTCAAAACATTTGTGTCTAGCGGTACTAGTACGCCCTTTTAGGGTCTACTGTATTGCGACCGGCACATCTGTAACTCCAACTTTATATTCTTCTTACCTCGAGCAAGCTCTGCTTCTCGATAAGTCGAATTTAAGTTCACAATTGCTTCTAGCAGTCACTGGGACGCTCATTCTGGGCTTACCATACCTGCGATCAGAACAATTGTACCCTCTATGGCGTTTTGCCTTCTTCATGTTGCTTGGGTCATCTTCCTCTAGCAATTTGAAAAGACGAAACCATAGAACTTCCCATTTATGATCAATATATTCTTGTGATTACTAATGGATGTGGTCTTGTTTCAGAAATTTTCGAAAAAACTAACAATGGCAGCTTCACTAACCATTACTTTCGATGAAAACAAGCACCAACTCATGCTTCAACAGAAGCAAACCACGCGCACTTACAAGCGCCCCATCAGCTGCCGAAGCATCAACTCCCTCGGCAACTCTCTGAACTCCGGGTCGACCTCGACTCCCCGGACTATCGTCTTTGGGACGCTGGGACCATTCCCACTTCCTGAGGAACAAACTGCTCCCTCCAAGAAGCAGAAACTCGCCTCTCAACGTGTCACTACCGTGACACCAAAGGCGAGCACCAGAAGGCCTGAAGCCCGTGGCAGCCCCACGAAGCCTCGACCTGCAAACGATCAGGTCTATCCCAAGACTTGGTCCCCAAGACCTTCACCAAAACAAAGAAGGTCCCAAACATCTACCAAGCCAGCATTCCTGGCCCCACTCAAGGAGAACCAGTTCTACCCTCTTGCTTACATGAAAGAGGAGAGACCCATCTCCAACCTGACTCTCAAGTCAACCCAGCATGAGCCGGCTTGTTCCTACAAGCCCAAAATCAGATCATGCATCACAAGGCCTCTACAAGCACCTGCTAAGGCCTACAAACCTGCAGTTCGACCCTTCATCTCTACAGGGGCCGAACTCCAAAAATTCAAAGCTTCGCTGCAACAGGCGAAGGACAGGGTTCGCATCCTGTCCTTGCCCAGCTGCAAAGAAGACAGGCTCGGCTGCTGTGCCCGAGGGAGCACATCCTTCATCATCAAAGCCAGCCAGAGCTGACCGAAGCTCAAATTGCCCGTCGCATACGCCGCCGCGCATCATACCGGCAAAAGAGACTAGAGAAGCAAAGGACCCAGCCTCCTACACTTCAAGTCTCTCCCAAATGGGTCGAAAAAGAAAGACCCAACCAAGTTGCTGCCGTCCATATGGTTGGAAAAACCAGAAGGCGCCAAAAATCAGCAAAAAAAATCCATGTCCGACGTCCAATGACCCGCAGCGTCTCAAGGACAAGAAGACATTCAGAAGAATCCCCTGCTCCTTCAAGCAAAGGACAGCAGAGTGATCCTTCCTCAAGCTCTTCTTCAAAAAGAATGAGCCCCAGCTCAGTCACCAGGACAGTTTCTTCGTTCGAATCACGAAGGATGAATGTCTTGGCTACAAATTCTGAGCCACCACCCCGCAATCCACCTCCAGAAGATGCGATCACCCGCATCCAGCAGTTGGAACAGGGCCAGCAGAGGATTGAAACTCTGATGGAAAACCTTCTCCTCGCCTTCCAAAATCAGGCGAACAATGAACCTCCTCCGAATCATCAAAACGACGAGGTAAATGGAGAAGAAAATGAGTCACGCGCCCTTACCAAAAAGGACGTAAACAGTATCCTCGCCAAAGCAAAAGAAGAGGATATACTCAAGGAGCATGGGATCAAGCCACCATATCCCTTATGGATGGACTCGGTCCCGTTCCCCACCAAATTCAAGCATCCTACTCTCCAAACATATACGGGGAAAGGATCAGCCAGACAGCACGCCATCCACTTCAAGATCCTGACGGGAGCTATCGCGGATCAAGATGCACTCAAGATCCGCCTCTTTGCAAGTACCCTAAAAGGTACGACCTTCGATTGGTACTCCACTCTGCCGGAGGACTCAATCCAAAACTGGGCCATGCTAGAGACACGCTTCCTGACTCACTTCAAAGGTGAGGATCATCCTGCTACTATGGCTCAGCTGTGCAGCCTAAAACAGGGGGAGAATGAGTCAACATATGACTTCATTCACAAGTGGAAAGCAATGGCATACAAATGCTCTGATGTATTGCCACAAGCGTCGCTAGTCGACATTTGCCGAAACAACATGAGAGCCAGAATCCGCTCCATGATCATCGGCAACAAATCAAAAAACCTGGGAGAACTCCTAGAAGCTTCCATGGAAGCTGAAACGGTGATTAAAGACCTCAACAGTTAGAAATCATCAAGAAAAGAGCCGACCGCCATTGTAACCTCTAAACCAAAGAACAAAGAGGTCCTCAATGTGCAGACCAAGTCAGCTCCTCAGCCACCAAAGAAAGATGAAAATAAAGGTGCTAGTAAGAGACCTGAACTCTCAGATGCCTTCAAAGAACGAGTAGAGAAGAAATATCCGTTTGATGAAGATATTGATGAAATCTTCGGGGCTCTTGTGGCAAACGGCAAGCTCACCTTTGCTGAACCAAAAAGACCGGGTGATGTTGGCAAAACCAACGATCCTCGGTACTGTCATACCACCAGATGATCTCGCATCCTCTCAATCAATGCTTCGTTGTGAGAGAGAAAATAAATGAGATGTGGAAAAACGGAGTCATCACCTTTGACAAAAACTATGGGCCTGCCTCCGTCAACATGGTGACATGTGGACAAACATCAAAATCACCGAAGAAGAAGATCACTACTTCCTTAAAGGTGATAAACTCAATCCAAGCGTCCGAGGAACTGGTTCCTTACCCGACACCAGACGGACAACCGATATGGGTACATCCTGATCTCCTGGAAGATGAAAATTGGGAGGTCGTGAAAACAAAGCCTACAGCTCAACAGCGAAGGCGGGCTAGGAAACATCTCCTCAAGCTCAAACGGCAAGAGAAGACGCAGCCAAAACTAGAGGTCAAAGAAAAGGCAGAGGCTTCCTCTACCGCTTCACTGGAGGTAACAAAAACATCCCTTCCAGAGACTTCAAAAGGGGTAAGGAAATTCACTCTCAGTGATTTCATGCCACCTCAATTCAAAGAAGCCATGCAGGAGGCATCATACTCTTGCAATTCGGTAGTTGGATTCTCCATTGATGGATACGAATCCAGCGACACCGATGATGGGTTCGAATCCAACTACACAGATGAGTGGGAGGAGTCCCTTGAAACAGGAGAATATCTCTCCGATGAGGAATGGGTTCCTGAGTCTCATCTTATGCCAGTAATCTGGTATAACCCCCTACAGCCAGAAGGATCCTGGTCTGATGATGAAGAAGACCAAGAGGCTGTACAAGAAAATGCTGCTGACTCAGCACCTCTCATTACTCCAGTGGAAATCAACCATGTTGAGCCACAAAGAGTTGATGAAGAAGAAGATCCGGCTCCCATGCCTGATCTTGAAGAATATGCAAGGATCTTGCAGCGACTTGCTCTAGAACAAGAGCAAGACTGCGTCAACGAGCATCCTCGCAACCCAGAGCCTGAAGTCCCTGAAGACCATCAGGTACATCCTCCCTTAACTCCTGAAAATGGAGAAAATTGCTGGATAGACGATCCTCTCACATCCGAGGATGAGTCTGACTCCGATCAGGCAACGTCTCCCGTCAGAGCTTCCTGTAATGTGATAATTCGGGATTATAGCTCTTCCGAAGCATCGTCTGATGAGAGCACTTACACTCCGGCGACGCCTAACAATGTATCTTCTGGAGCCACCTCGTCTCACGTGACTTTCACTGAGATGACACCCTCTCAGGTTTCTTCTCCTGAGACTGTGACTTCAAAGTTCACACCTTTCCTGACTGAAGAATTCCCAGCTATTGATGCTTGGGACGATGAATTAGTCAACGAAGAAAGGTTGCTGGATGCTGTTCAGGACTTGTTCCCGGAAAATGCTCCGTGCAACACGATCACTGAGGATGGCAACTCTCCTGCTGATTCATCCTCAGCAAATGAAAAACGACAGCCTCTTGATCCTGAAGACAATCTTCCAAACGAAGACCCTTCTCAAGAAGCTCTCGAAGTTGGTAGAGGCACTCGCTCTAGCAGGGACTACCAGAAAAATTACAACCAATCTTCCTTTACATATGTAAATCCTTCGGGAAAAGATGTTGTAAGCGCCCCTAGTGGCAACAATGATGAACATGCAGGCCCTAAGGAGGCTTTCAAGTATGACTTGATTGAACACTTCAAGCACATACCTGCACGTCTGCACATCCTAGATTTGTTGCGAATGTCTCCGCACACTCGTGATAATCTCATCTCAGAATTACAAAAGCTGAATGAGGATGTCGACAAATATGCCCCGCAAGTCCTCCAAATTGAAATGGATTACCGGGTCAAAAACTCAGAAGCCTCCTCAAAGGGAGAAAAGAAGAAAACTGAGGGATCATGCATTGAATGCCTCTCGGTTAAAAAAGCAGCCAGTGCAACCATTGCCTTCACAAAGGACGACCTCCTACTTGGCGAAACCAGGCATAACCGACCCCTATACTTCACAGGGTATATCAAGGAAATGCCTATGCACAGAGTTCAGATCGACCCAGGTTCTGCACTCAACCTCATCTCCACATCGGCTCTTGAAGAGTTGGGCATCCCACCCAGCAAGCTGAGCCACACATATGTATCTATCTTTGGATACGATGGGAGTACTCAAAGGCCTATCGGCAAAATCAGGTTCAAGTTGCAGATCGGTGATCTTATCTCTAAGGTCATAGTGTATGCAATAAAAACCCCTTCATGCTACAACATCCTTCTCGGACGCCCTTGGATCCACGAGAATGGTGTTGTCCCTTCAACTCTACATCAATGCATCAAGTTTGTTGGCGACGATGGCATGATACATCGAGTCTTTGCGGACAGAAGACCCTTCAAAGGTAAGGAAGTCCACTTCATAGAATCACAGATGTATGAAGGTGAAAAAGAAGAAGAGGAGAAGCACACAGCATCCTTTGCCGAAAATCTCCAGAAAGATAAAGGCAAAGCTCCTCAATAATTACCGGAAGAAAACAAACCATCCGGTAAATCTGACGAGAGCATGCAAACTCCCTTCATCATTTCCCTCAAATCTTCAAAGCCTTTGGTCATCACAACTAAAGTAAAAAAGGCAAAGCAAAAGCCTGGGGGCAAATTTGTTGTCTCTTTCGTGTCTATCATGCAAGACACGGACTCGGATTCAGAGCCGGAAGACGACACATCGTTAAGCCAAGCTGACACTCAGCAAGTTCAGCCTGCTCTCACTCCGATGGAGATAACTTCTGACATAGAAGATCCTACGTCAGCTTCCTTCGTTGTTCCAGCAACTTCAGAAGGGAAAAAGCTGATCTTCTTCCATAGATCGGATGCTTCTTCATCAAACTCCATGCTTGAACCTTTCCAAAATAAAGGTATGCCTCAACTATCCTTATACAGTTCTGTGGCACAAGTTATTATGAAGAAAATGGGCTATGACGCTCAAAACCCAGTCGGTTTGGGAGAAGGACGCGGTATTCTCACGCCATTGGGGCCCGTCTTCACCAAAAGCCAGCTGGAAGATTGGAGACTCTACGGCTATGTAGAAAAGTCTTCACACGGGTTAGCATATGATCCTGACACTCCCTTGAGACAGTTGACACAAAGGCTTAAAAGTCAATATACTGACCAAGCCTCAACTTCTCAAGTCCATGAAGACATCGATCTCCCTGGATATCTCTTTAATGAGTCACTTGACAAAGATCCAGGAAGCTCATCCAATTGGCACGATTTCTCCGAAAATGAAGAGGAGTTGTCCGATGGCACAGACGTGTGGACTTCTGACCCAGAAGAACCCTCATCTCCAAAAGAAGTAGCCCACTTCGACTCGGTTTCAACAGGCGATTGGGATCATCTCATAGCAAGCCTTGGGAAAATTACCGATCAAGAAGACCCGTGGAAAGGAACAAAACCTTGGTCTGGAAATGCCCTTGAAACCCCAGAAGGTTTCGTTGAGCTGGAAGCCTCCGAAAATATTGTGGAGGAACCACCTTCGAACCTTCCAACAGAAGATCCTGTTCAAAAGATAGACTTGGGAACACCAGATAACCCACGTCCTGTATTCATAAGCAAGAATATAAAGGATGATGAGTTACCCGAGTATATCGCCTTTCTTCGTGAGTTCGTTGTGTTAGATATCGCGATCACTGAGAGGGGGGGGGGGTGAATCAGTGATTCTTTAAAAACAGGTCCAATTTAACAACTAAAGCAAATCAAATCACACAAGGACACCAGATTTAACGTGGTTCACCGAAAGGCTATGTCCACGGTTCAAAGACTGTCCGAACACCAATCCGGAACAGATCTGAATCTATTTAGTCGCACCAACGACAAAGAGCACCAACCCTTAGTTTCAGATAGCACCAACTATCTAGGAAGCACCTACTCCCTTGAGTTTCAGATAGCACCAACTATCTAGGAAGCACCGACTCCCTTTACAATTTATCTGCACCAACAGATAGGATCACTAAACCCCAGACACCAAGCACCAACTTGATGTTCTACAGAATAAAAGAATAGACCTTTTTCTATAGACCTTCCCCTCTACAATCTCTCTCTCTCAATCCCTTACAAATTGAAAATTAAACATAAACAGAGAGACACTTATCTTATGGACGAAATACCATCTTCAAGAGCACATCCTCGTCCACACTTGCTGTAGAAACTTGTAATAAGATAGCACACAGCAACAGCACTCTCTTCTCTCCAAAACTCTCTCTCTTTTCTTCTCTTTTCTCTTCTCTTCTTTCTCTCTTGGTGTCTTCTTAAAAACGAGCCAAACATGCCTTTATATGGTTATGATAACCTTTAAGAGTGTTCAAATTAGGCTACAATTCGTTTAGAAAGAGTCCCAAACAAAATAGATAAGAATGCTGAATTTTCGTGCAAGACTTCTGTTTCTGCGCAACTCTGTCTCCCGTGCTCGGTCGACATCCTGGCGTGCTCGGTCGACATCATACACAGTCTGGAAACAGACAACTATCGCGCTCGGTCGACATCCTGGGGTCCCGGTCGACCGACGACACACTGTGTCACGAAAATAACTGGGAGCTTCCTGAAACTTTTTCTGCAGGTTTCTCTTTGCTCGGTCGACCGCATGGGGTGCCCGGTCGACCGCACACTCTGCTTCAGGAATTCTGAATTCCTGAACTGTTTCAACTGTTATTCTTCTTTTAAGCTCTATCAACACCAGCCTATTATCATCATGCTTGTGACAATGTGTTGACAAGAATTCCAACTCAAAATAATACTTTGAGATATTAACTTCTTCAATTCTTCAACGGACTTCTCAAGTCATCTCAAATTCCAACAATCTCCCCCTTTGGAATTGTTGGCAACACTTTTGGAACTTCAACACATTAATCTAGTTGATCTTCATGAAGCTTCTTCAAAACCATAGTCTCCCCCTGTCTTAAAAAAATAGAATCAATCAAGATCTCTAACACTCTTGATACCAATCTTCCCAAAGTTATCATAGCATAACTTCTTCTAAGCATAGCTTTCTCCTAGCTTCAGTCTTTCTCCCCCTTTGACAACAAGTCCAAAGGGACCAACGAAGGAGCGAATAGGATATTCAAGGAATACTTTGCTCCCCCTTTCAAGCCCATCTCCTAAGGATTAGGAGAGTGAGTAACTCCTAATTTTTTTCGGAGATACTCGAAGACTTCTTTTGGCAGAGGTTTTGTGAAGATATCAGCAACTTGCTCAGTAGTTGGGACATATTCCAACTTTTCTTCACCATCTGCAACCTTTTCCTTGAGAAAGTGATAGCGAATTGCTACATGCTTCGTTCTAGAATGCTGAACAGGATTCTTGGAGATGTGAATTGCACTTGTGTTGTCACAGAGGATCGGCGTAGGATCTGTTGTCGGAACTCCTAGATCAGAGAGCATTTGCCGCATCCATAACACTTGTGTACAACAAGTTGCCGCTGCAATATATTCCGCTTCCGCTGTAGAAAGGGATACTGAATCTTGTTTCTTACTATGCCATGCCACCAACCTTTCACCGAGATAGAATGCACCACCGCTTGTACTCTTGCGATCATCTATACATCCAGCCCAATCGGCGTCAGAGTATGCAACAAGAGTAAAGGATTTGCCTTTAGGATACCAAATGCCAAGCTCCATGGTACCTTTCAGATATCGAAATATCATTTTTACTGCTGTGAGGTGCGTCTCAGTTGGTGATGCTTGAAATCGAGCCACCATACATACTGCTTGCAGAAGATCCGGTCTTGTAGCAGTCAAATAAAGCAAGCTTCCTATCATAGAACGATAAGTGGTGTGATCAACGGACGAACCCTTATCATCTTTGCTTAGCTTTGTGTTCGTTGTCATTGGTGTGCTCACTGGCTTGTTGTCTTCCATGTTAAAACGCTTCAGCATTTCCTTGATGTATTTCATCTGTGATATGAAGATACCATGTTTCAGCTGCTGAACTTGTAAACCAAGGAAGAACTTTAGTTCTCCAAGCATTGACATCTCAAATTCTTTCTTCATCTCTTCAGCGAAATTCCTGCACATTTCTTCATCGTTGCCACCAAAGATTATGTCATCGACATAAACAATAACAACCAGCTGTTTGTTCAACTCTGTTTTGACATAAAGATTGCTATCAACCAGTCCTTTTCCAAAACCGATCTTGCGGAGATATAGGTCCAGCCTTGCATACCACGCCCTTGGCGCTTGTTTCAGCCCATAAAGAGCCTTTTTCAACTTGCACACTAGGTCAGAATTTTTGCTAATAAGAAAACCATCAGGTTGCTCAATGTAGACCTCTTCTTCAAGTAATCCATTCAAGAAGGCTGACTTTACATCCATCTGAAATACCTTGAAGGTTTTGTATGCAGCCAATGCAAGAAACATACGAATGGCTTCCAGACGAACCACCGGTGCAAAGGTCTCTTCAAAATCTATGCCTTCAACTTGAGCATAGCCTTTACAAATCAACCTTGCTTTGTTTCGTATGACCTGACCATCTTCATTCAGCTTATTCCGAAAGACCCATTTAGTACCAATAACATTCTTATCGGTAGGTCTAGAGACTAGTTCACATGTGGAGTTCTTCTCAATTTGCTCCAACTCTTCATGCATAGCTTTTAACCAACTTTCATCGAGACTGGCTTCAGCCACAATCTTGGGTTCAATGGTGGACACAAGTGAGTAATTGCTAACTACACTTTGTCTTGTTTTAACACCGTCCTCAGGATCTCCAATGATTTGATCCTTAGGGTGTTGCTCTACCCAAGTGCTTTTCTTTCTAGATGTAGCATCCTTTGAGTCATCCTTTGATTTCTCAGAATCATTAGGTTTAGCCACTTCATCAGCAATCTCACTCGAGTCCTCATAGACTGGACTGTCATAATGAGTTCCATTCTTTGATTCATGGTTTTCATCAATTCTAACATCAGCACTTTCTATGATTTTTCTGGTCCTTTTGTTAAGACATCTGTAAGCCTTACTAGATGAGGAATAACCCAGAAATATACCTTCATCAGCTCTTTCATCAAATTTGCCCGGATTTTGTTCAAGACGCTTGATGTAACACTTGCTACCGAAGACTCTGAAGTGCTTGACTGTTGCTTTTCGCCCAAACCATAGCTCATAAGGAGTTTTGTCTTCATGTGGCCTGATTAAGCATCGATTCTGAATGTATACAGCCGTATGGATTGCCTCCTTCCAGTATTTGTCAGCTAGCTTGCTCTCAGTTAGCATTGTACGAGCCATCTCTTGAACGGTGCGATTTTTCCGTTCCACAACTCCATTTTGCTGTGGAGTTCTAGGGGCTGAATACTGTCTTTGAATGCCATGGTGCTCACAATAGTTAGTGAACTCTTCAGATGTGAATTCACCTCCTCGATCAGACCTTAAAATCTTGATACGTTTTCCAAGCATATTTTCAACCTGTGCTTTAAACACTTTAAAACGATCAAGTGCTTGATGTTTATGCTTAAGAAACAATACCCATGTCATACGAGTATAATCGTCAATGCATAACATAAAATACTTATCTCCATTGGTGCTTTGAGTTCGCATCGGTCCACAGAGATCAGTGTGCACTAGCTCAAGAGGTTTCTTTGAATGATGCTCCTTTGACTTGAACATTACCCTCGTTTGCTTTCCCTTTTGACAAGAATCGCAAATGGGGTTGGAAGGCTTTTCAACTGTAGACATACCTCTGACAGCCTTTGAGTTGCAAATCTTTGACATGTTATCAAAGTTTAGATGCCCAAGGCGTTTGTGCCACAACCAACTTTCCTCTGTCTGACTCATCAAGCAAGTCTTTTCAGCTCCATCTGACAATGTATAGAGATTTCCAGCAGTCCTAGATCCAATAGCCACCGTTTTGCCGTTGCTACACTTCTTGATAGCAAAACCATTCTTAGTGAAGACAACTTCGTGGCCTTTGTCACAGATCTGGCTCACACTAAGCAAGTTGTGTCTTAGTCCAGACACATATAAGACCTCGTCTGATCTGATCTTATTTGCCTTTAGCTGAACAACACCTTTTCCGCAGATTTTGGCACCATCATTGTTACCAAACTTCACTGATCCGCCTTCATAGTGCTGTAATTTGACGAATTTTTCCTTATCACCTGTCATATGGCTTGAACAGCCACTATCAAGGACCCATGGTGTTTTCTTCTTTTGTGCATTGAATGCCGTTTGCACAGTGAGAGATTCCTTGGAATTATCTTCCCTTTTCTTTGCCCTCCATGCCTTAACTAACTTGGGTTTCTTTTCAACCTGAAATTGGTTAGCAATAGGCAACCTACAATCCCTAGCCAAATGTCCATAATTATGACACATATAGCACTCAATTTTGTGGCTGTTTAGGATTGAAAAAGGGTTCCTAGTCACAAATGGGCTGTTTCTAACATAGAATCTGCAATCAGCTCTTTTATGTCCATATCTATTGCAATGAAAGCAATAACCATAGAATCTGAACATTCTTCCTTTCTTAGGTGGCTGGTTAAACTCCACAAACCTTTTCTTATTGACCATCTCAATACTAGGCTGGATTTGGTGCTTTGTAGCCTTAAGAGGTATGGCACTTTGTCTCATAAACAAAGAAGGTGCAGCTTTAGAGGACTCTCCGGTTTCAAATCCAATACCAAATTTATTGTGGAAGGGCTTTTGAACTTTCAGAATTTCATTGAGTTTCATTGTCCCTTCAATCGCTTGGAGTGCTTTGAGTTTTCGGCTATTTTCCAAGTTTTCAGCCTTTGCTCTAGCGATTTCAGTTTCAAGTTTCATAGTCCTCTTCCTTTTTTATACTTATTTGATTTTGAAGGACTTCCACCATTCTTTTATATTCTTCAACTTGAGTTTTCAAAGCAATAACTGAACTTTCAGATTCATGAAGAAGTTTCAGATTTTTCTTACTTGTTTTTCGTTCCATGCTAAGCTCCTCAAGTGCGGCAATGAGTTCTTCTTCGAGATTGACCTCAGCCTCCTCTTCCTCTTCCGGCTCTTGCTCCTCTTCTTCTTCAACGGTAACCATGAAGAGAGCTTCAGTTGCCTCAGCTGATTCATCATCGTCTGAAGTTTCAGACGTGCTGTCATTATATTGACTGATGAAGCTTTTTGCTTTGCCCCTCTTTCTGAAATTTTTCTTCCACTTACTCTTATCAACATAAGAGTCATCATCATTATTCTCTTTCAGCGGGCACTTCGCAGCAAAGTGACCAACACCGCCACAATTGAAGCATTTAAAGGGTAGCTTCCCTTTGTACTTTCCATTGCTTCCTTTCTTCAGCTTTCTAACAAATTGAGCCTCAAGCTCATCATCATCAGTATCAGAATCATGACCAGCAGTCTCTTTTCCCTTTTTCTGAACTTTGAAGGCCGCTTCTCTATCAGATGAAGACGTCTTACCTATGCGCATCTCATAGGCAGTGAGTGAACCATGCAACTCATCCATGGAAAATTCATTCAGATCCTTGGCTTCTTCTATGGCTGAGACTTTTGAATCAAACCGGGGAAGAAGAGATCTTAGAACCTTTTTGACGATGACTGGTTCTTTAATCTCCTCCCCTAGTCCACGAATGTCATTCGTGACTTCATTCACTCATTGCATATACGAGTCAACATTCTCGCTTTCCTCCATACGAAGAGATTCAAATTGAGAGCGATGGGTTTGCAATTTTGCTTCTTTGGTCTTCTCATCTCCTTCATGGATGCTTTTCAACTTGTCCCATATTTCCTTGGCTGTTTTGCACGCAATTACTTTGACCAGCTCGCTGTCCACAAGGCCACTAAAGAGTGCATTCTGCGCCTTAGAGTCGTTGTCTGCTAACTTCTTCGTTGCAGCATCATTGGGTACAATGGCAATATTGTAACCGACTCTGACAGTCTCCCAGACATCATAGCCAAGTGACTTAATGAAAGCCTGCATTCTAATCTTCCAGAAGGAGTAATTAGAGCCATCAAACAAAGGTGCTTTCTTATTCCCTGTGTTAGTTGCCATGTGATTTGACAAGAGATCACCCTTAGCTTGTTAAGCTTTTCAAGGGAACCTTACGCTCTGATACCAATTGTTAGATATCGCGATCACTGAGAGGGGGGGTGAATCAGTGATTCTTTAAAAATAGGTCCAATTTAACAACTAAAGCAAATCAAATCACACAAGGACACCAGATTTAACGTGGTTCACCGAAAGGCTACGTCCACGGTTCAAAGACTGTCCGAACACCAATCCGGAACAGATCTGAATCTATTTAGTCGCACCAACGACAAAGAGCACCAACCCTTAGTTTCAGATAGCACCAACTATCTAGGAAGCACCTACTCCCTTGAGTTTCAGATAGCACCAACTATCTAGGAAGCACCGACTCCCTTTACAATTTATCTGCACCAACAGATAGGATCACTAAACCCCAGACACCAAGCACCAACTTGATGTTCTACAGAATAAAAGAATAGACCTTTTTCTATAGACCTTCCCCTCTACAATCTCTCTCTCTCAATCCCTTACAAATTGAAAATTAAACATAAACAGAGAGACACTTATCTTATGGACGAAATACCATCTTCAAGAGCACATCCTCGTCCACACTTGCTGTAGAAACTTGTAACAAGACTGCACACAGCAACAGCACTCTCTTCTCTCCAAAACTCTCTCTCTTTTCTTCTCTTTTCTCTTCTCTTCTTTCTCTCTTGGTGTCTTCTTAAAAACGAGCCAAACATGCCTTTATATAGGTTATGATAACCTTTAAGAGAGTTCAAAATAGGCTACAATTCGTTTAGAAAGAGTCCCAAACGAAATAGATAAGAATGCTGAATTTTCGTGCAAGACTTCTGTTTCTGCGCAACTCTGTCTCCCGTGCTCGGTCGACATCCTGGCGTGCTCGGTCGACATCATACACAGTCTGGAAACAGACAACTATCGCGCTCGGTCGACATCCTGGGGTCCCGGTCGACCGACGACACACTGTGTCACGAAAATAACTGGGAGCTTCCTGAAACTTTTTCTGCAGGTTTCTCTTTGCTCGGTCGACCGCATGGGGTGCCCGGTCGACCGCACACTCTGCTTCAGGAATTCTGAATTCCTGAACTGTTTCAACTGTTATTCTTCTTTTAAGCTCTATCAACACCAGCCTATTATCATCATGCTTGTGACAATGTGTTGACAATAATTCCAACTCAAAACAATACTTTGAGATATTAACTTCTTCAATTCTTCAACGGACTTCTCAAGTCATCTCAAATTCCAACACGTTGATTGCTTTGCATGGTCTTACGCTGAAATGCCAGGCTTAGACCCCAAAATAGCGGTTCACAAACTCAATCTTCAAGAAGACATCAAGCCTGTCAAGCAAGGTCAAAGAAGATTTCGTCCAGATGTGATGGATAAAATTGAACAAGAAGTTCAAAACTCAAAAGCGTCAGGCTTCATCCGTGAGGAACAACATCCTGAATGGTTGGCCAACATTGTCCCCGTGACAAAGAAGAACGGGCAGATCAGGGTCTGTATTGACTATAGAGACCTGAATGGCGCATGCCCAAAAGATGAATTTCCGCTCCCCATACCAGAGGTAATGATTGATAATACCTGTGGATTCGAGCGAATGACATTCATGGATGGTTTCTCTGGCTACAATCAGATAAAGATGCATCCTGAGGATGAAAAACATACATCCTTTCGGACCCCATTTGGCGTGTATTGTTACACTGTCATGCCATTTGGTCTGAAAAAGTGCTGGTGCCACATATCAGAGGGCTATGATGAAGATATTCCAAGATATGCAGCACAAGACGGTTGAATGTTACGTTGATGACCTCGCCGTCAAAAGCAAAAGAAAAGAAGATCATCTCGAAAACCTTCGAGAAGTCTTCATCCGGCTTCGCAAACACAAACTGCGAATGAATCCTTTGAAATGCTTCTTCGGCGTCTCGTCGGGTAAGTTCCTCGGATTCTTAGTTCGGAAAGCTGGAATAGAGCTTGACCCCATAAAAGTCAAAGCCATTCTAGAAATGCCCTCTCCAAGAACCTTGAGAGAACTCAAAGGGCTTCAAGGGAGATTGGCCTACATCAGACGGTTCATCTCCAATCTTTCGGGGAAATGCCGTCCATTCTCCCGGTTGATGAAAAAAGGTGTAAACTTTGTCTGGGATGCTGACTGTGAAGCTGCTTTCCAAGACATCAAGTCATACCTGACAAAGCCTCCAGTGTTAGCTGCTCCTACCACTGGAAAACCACTCATCTTGTACACAAGAGCCCTTGATTACTCTTTGGGAGCTCTGCTTGCGCAAGAAAATGATCAAAGAAAAGAAGCTGCTCTATATTACCTCAGCCGCATGCTAGTAGGTGCAGAGCATCGCTACTCTCCAGTCGAAAAAGAATGTCTTGCAGTGATGTTCGCCGTACAAAAGCTGCGTCACTACTTGCTTTCCAACACAGTATACCTGGTCTCGAAGGTCAACCTCTTGAAGGTCCTTGTCACAAAGGCAGGTTCTCTCAATGCTCGACTGGCAAAATGGTCCATCCTTCTGTCACAATTTGATATTAGGTATGTACCACAAAAGGCAATCAAAGGGCAAGCTCTAGCGGACTTCCTCGCAGAGCATCCATTGCCTAAAGACCCTCCACTCAGAGATGATCTCCCAGACGAACCAGTCTGCAATGTGGAGACTTTCTCACAAAGTGCCTCCTGGGACATGTACTTTGACGGTGCAACCAGGACGAATGAAAAAAGACAGCTGATCTCGGGAGTTGGCATCCTCTTTGTTAGCCCTCGACAAATACATGATTCCACACGCTTTCTCGCTACTGGAACCATGCACAAATAATGCAACTGAATATCAAGCTCTGATCTTAGGATTGGAACTCGCCATCGAATCCGGTATCACCATGCTGGAAGTCTTTGGAGACTCTCAACTGATCGTCAACCAGATGAATCAGAAATTTGAAGTCAGGAAGCCAGATTTGTTGCCTTACTACAACAAGGCATAATCACTTCTGCAAAAGTTTGACATCTGTCACATCACCCACATTCGTAGAGGTGAAAACATACGTGCAGATGCCCTAGCCGGACTTGCCGCATCCATGGCAATCCAGGAAAGGGAAAACATGCAAATCACAGTGTGCGAAAGAAGAATCCTTCCTCCTCTTAACACACACCAAGCAGTTGCTGAATGCCACCAAGTGGTCGGAAGTCGGATTTCAATCCTTCAAACTTCAATCGGCGACTGGAGGGATCCGTTCATTGATTACATTATGTTCGGAATCCTACCTGAAGATCCAAAAGAACGGGTAAGCTTCCAAAGGCGAACCCCAAGCTTTCATTTGGATATTCCTTCAAAAATCCTTTACAGGAAATCCTTTAACGGAGTACTTCTACGCTACTTGTCACCACAAGAGGCTGAAGAAACACTCAAAGAAGTTCATGCTGGTCTTTGCGGAGCTCATCAGGCTGGACCTAAGCTCTATGATCAGATAAAAAGGTTAGGATATTACTGGCCTACCATGGTGTCTGACGCAATGCAATTTGCTAAGCGCTGCCAACAATGCCAAATTCATGGAGATTACATTCACATGCCTCCAGAATGGCTGCATCCTACAGCGATCTCATGGCCTTTCGAAGCCTGGGGTATGGACATCATAGGTCCTATTTCTCCTCCTTCGAGCAAAGGTCATCGCTTCATCTTCGCCGCTACGGATTATTTCTCCAAGTGGTCAGAAGCATTTGCGTTTAACGAAATGAAGACCTCATCAGTCCTTCAGTTCCTGCGCACCAACATCATTTGTCGTTTCGGCATACCCAAAATATTCGTCCATGATAACGGACCACAGTTCCGAGATCATCGATTCTACAGGTTCTGCGACAAATACAAAATCCAAAGCTGTCCTTCGACTCCATACAATCCGGCAGCAAACGGGTTAGCAGAAGCTTTCAACAAGACACTCTGCAAAATCCTCAAAAAAATGGTCTCTAGTCACAAAAGAGACTGGAGCGACAAAATGTCTGAAGCTTTGTGGGCCTATCGAACCACCGTTCGAGGACCAACCCATAGCACACCATTTTCCTTGGCCTATGGATGCGAAGTTGTCGTACCCTTGGAAGTACAAATTCCTTACTTAAGGGTATCCTTGCAAAATGACATGACTCAAGAAAGCAATGTCAAATTGCGACTCCATGAGCTGGACAATCTCGATGAGAGACGGCTCGAAGCTCAACAAAGCATTGAACTTTACCAAGCACGCATGGCAGGATCTTTCGATAAAAAGGTCAGGCAACGCGCCTACAAAAAGAGTGACTTGGTTCTTGCGGTAAAAAGACCAATGGTCTTCGCTCACAAGTCCAAAGGCAAATTTGAGCCAAAATGGGAGGGACCCTACGTCATCGACAAGGTTTT
Organism: Litsea cubeba; assembly: GCA_012931725.1. Taxonomy (NCBI): domain Eukaryota; kingdom Viridiplantae; phylum Streptophyta; class Magnoliopsida; order Laurales; family Lauraceae; genus Litsea; species Litsea cubeba. Next base: position 33,821,014 of record CM022955.1, on the reverse strand, counting down.
CTCCAACGGTGCATACGCACTCCTAAACATGGAAGGTGACAGATGTATGCTGCCCATCAACGGCAAGTTCTTAAAGCGGTACTACCCTTGAAGACTTACCCAACTAGGTAGGAGCAATGCCTGTACGGCCAAAACCGGTTTCCAGGTACACGCTCGCTAAACCCACCCTTTTTTTTAGAATTTTCATATCAAATGTTGAAATTTCTAGAAATTTAAAACAATGCTTACTTTCATCGTTTTATTGTTCAAAAAAAAAATATCCAAGTTTAGGAACCTTTCCCTAACTTGACCAAAATTTTCAACCCTTGAACCCAAAATTCATGGTTTGAAACAAAATCCGGATTCAGGGATTTCCACCCTAGTCCACCCTGCCTTTTACCGCCAAAATGGTTTTAGGTCAAAACTTATGACCCTCGTGTCTTTAAACAAAAAAAAAATGGTTTTTCAAAAACCGCGGGGAAGCGACGCTTAGTCGATACTCGCACAAATCGGAAGCAAGTGAACCACGTTCGACACTTCTAAAATCGCAGGGAGGCGACATTTCGTCGGTACTTGCAAAATCCAAAACTGTGGAGATGCAACATTTCAGTTGATATCCACAACCCAAATTTCAAAGGTTCGAAAAAACCTAAAAAACTGTGGAGACGCAACATTTCAGTTGATATCCACAACCCAAATTTCAAAGGTTCGAAAAAACCTAAAAAAAAAAAACTGTGGAGACGCAACATTTCAGTTGATATCCACAACCCAAATTTCAAAGGTTCGAAAAAACCTAAAAAACCATGGAGACGCAACATTTCAGTTGATATCCATAACCCAAAGGTTCGAGAAAACCACAAATTTCAAAAATCGTGGGGAAACGACATCAAGTCAGTACCCGCAAAACCAAAATTTTTGAAAAGCAAGGATGCGACATTCCATCGATACTTGCACCCAAATCCGCGAGGATGCGACATTCCATCGATACTCGCAACCGAATGAGCAAGGATGCGACATTCCATCGATACTTGCAAGAACATTCAGCAGGAAGGCAACTTTTAGTCGATACTTGCATTTTTTTAAAACCAAACCGGCTATAAATGCCATCAAAACAGGCTATAAATGCCACAAACCGGCTATCAATGCCACCAAAACCAAACAGGCTATAAATGCCACAAACTGGCTATCAATGCCACCAAAACAAAACCGGCTATCAATGCCACAAACAAAAAACTTGGATTTCAAAAAAACCCGGCTATCAATGCCACCAAAAACCGGCTATCAATGCCACCAAAACTGGCTATAGATGCCACAAAAAAAAAACTCGGCTATCAATGCCACAAGAAAAGCTGGCTCTCATGCCAAAATTGGCTTCCATGCCACAAACAAAAACCTAGCTTTCATGCCAAAACAATCATTTGACAAAAGATTTTCACAAAATGACAACCTTTTGATCAAATCCCATTTAGCAATTACTTTTATCACAAAAGATTCAAGTGAGCGTAGGGATAACAAAAAAAAAAGAGAAAGTGTTCACAAGCACTACAAAAAAAGAGTACCAAAAAAATACATGTGGTACCAAAAAAAAAGAAAGTGTTCACAAGCACTACAAAAAATAAGTACAAAAAAAAATAATACAAGTGGTACCAAAAAAAAGAGAAAAGGGGATAGTTTCTGTTATAAAAAAAAACAGAAGCTCAATCAAAAATGGTCTCCAGCCAAGAGTTCAGCTCCTTAAGCAAGCTTTTGGCCTCATCCGTCAAGGATTCCAAGGCACGCTTCTTCAGGAACCTGCCATGAGATGCTGGGGTGGGCTGTAACCCTTCTTTCGCACCAGGAAGCTTCCCCCGAGCGGTTTTCCATTGTTTGTTCTCATCAGACTTCCTTTTGAGAACTCGATTGGCATCCGCAACCTGGTGAATCAGAGCAGTCTCCCTTTCACGAGCCTCTGTTATTTCAGTCCACTTGGCAGCGACTTGTGCCTGCAATTGCTCAAGATGTTTCCTGGCCTCATCGACCTCCCTATCAAGGATGTTAAGGTCATGTGTCAGCCCAATGATAGTTAGCTCTTCTAAGTTCTTCTCTCGGACTGCCTGCTTCCTGCTTTCTGTAGCCTCACCCAGGTTAGATTGAGCCTTATCCGCAGGGTCCAAGAACATCTCCTTGAAGAACTGATCATCAGGAAAACCCATGGTCTCAAATCACTTGTCACCCAGCTCAATGATCCTATCAACGATCGCCCTGGCACTTGTGACATCCAGACCAGCTTCTTCGGCATCACCGAGAATCTCACGCACATGCTGGATCATCCCAAATTCGGCATCTAAGTGCCCAGAAAGCAGAGTCTCAATCCAAGAGCTCAGAACTCGCACCACCACCTTCTTCGCAAAAAGAAGAGATGGCCCAGCTGAAGATTAGCCCAACTCCGTTGGTCGGCCGCTCATATCATCATCTGTTGGAAGAGTAACAAAAGAACTCTTTCCAGTTGAAGCTGCTCCTGCTCGGGAAGGAATCTCAGCACGAGGTATCTCCTCAACATTGTCAGAACTGGTCCCAGGAGTCTCAACCTCTGGATCAACCTTTGGTATCCCTTGCTCTGGAATCGACGGATCCTCCTCTGTCACTTCAAAACCTGCTAAAGAAACACAAAAAGTTATGAATATAATCCTGTTTGAAAATCATTATCAGGGTTATTACTACAATATACCTTCTTCGACGACTGGCGGAACACTTTCTTCCTCCATGAACTCATCGGAAGCATCATCAACATTTGCGTCCATCGAGGGTTCAAAGTCATCGGAATCCTGTGGCAAGTCAGCTGGCAAGAAAAATGTTAGCAAACCAAGTCACATACACAAAAAAAAAGAGCAAAAGAAGTCGTACCAATCGGAGATTCTGGATTCACTCCAGAGTCCCTCGGTTCTTCTTCAGGTGCCTCGACAGGATCCGTCACCACCTCATCGACCGGAACCTCAGGCATCATCAAGTCTTCCTCTGCTAAAAAAAAAAAGAAAAGAAAAGCAGAAACAAGAAGCAAATCATAACATGGAAAAAAAATCCCATGAAAAGAAATGGAAAGAGAAAAAGGAAGAATCATACCTTCACCGACGGTCTCTTCTTCTCGGCTTCTCTTCTCTGGAGGCTCGTCAGCATCCACTGGCACATCCTCATTGATAGTAAGAGGAACTTCCAAGTCAGGAGAGTCCTCATGCTGCCCCTTGCTGCGATGATGACTCCTCCCCCTCTTACCCCGGCGGGCTCGCTTCTTCGAGGAACCTGCCCCGCTGTCAGAGTCAAGCTTCCCACTTGACTCCTCACTGGATGGTCTACTCTTGCCAGTAGACTCCACGGAAGCTTGCCTCTGTTCCGCTTGCATCCAAGCGCCATGTTCAGCTGCCTCCTGTTCGAGCTGCTCTAAAGCCTCATCAGGTATTTCTCGAACAGCTTCAGAACCAATGACGCCCTGGTCACCGAGAAAGCCTATCTTGTGTTCTCTCAGAAAGGAAGGCCAAACTTCCTCTCGCCGGACGCCATCCGACTTTCCAAGGCCCTTTCCAGATGCCAGCTTCACATCAAGCTCCTTCTTGGAAAGCCCCCGAGCCATAAGTGAGGTAAACAGCGAGATCTCTCTGCAGTGCAATGTCATGACATATGGCGTTTGTACTTGCACAGAAATCTCTCAACTCTTCTTGCATGGCCAAGATCTTCTTTGAACTTGGATCCTGAGCTCCGGCTTCTTGGGTCACGCTATCAGAAGACTCCCTGCTATCAGAAAAATTGGGGAATGAAGAGCTAAAACTCTTCAAACTGCTGGATCTAACTTTCAAACCCTCCTTCTCCTTTAAAAAATCATAGAAGGCGACGAGCTGATAGTACAGAAGCCTGAACTCCTCAGACTGCCCCTCAAGGATGCTGTCAATCGGCATAAACTCCTCATAGAGTTTCCCGAGGATGGGCAATCCAGTAATGACGCTCAGCTCCTTCAAAGAAAAACCAATCTCACCATTCGTCACAATGAAGGTTTTGGTTTGTGGGAGGAATGATTCCAGCATAGCCATGAAGGCCTCGTCGGAAAAGATCACGGTCTCCCTAAAAGGCACGGACCGCATCAAAAATCCCGACTTCCTTCAAAACGGCGCCACCAATCAGCAGGACGCGATCAGTCCACGACTTCCACTCGGAGTCAGCATTGAAACGGCCACGAAGTCGAAAAGGCTTGATCCAATTGCTGCTGTCACCGCTAAAAATACCAAGGCCCACCGGTCTCAAATCGACCGACGGATAATCAGAACCCTGGTAGCCGCTGGATGGCATCAAAAGGTCCATGTCAACAGGCGACCTCTCCGTATATCCAGGAGAACCGCCAACAAAAACCCCGGTCTTGATTACATTTGTCCTTCTCACCCAGCTTGGAGGATCTTCCCTCTTAGAGCACGTGGGGGCAAGGCTCAGAATCGAGACGGTGCGATCAAACGTCGACCGGGTAGCAATAGTCTTCTTCTCACCATCTGCTGTGAAAGAAAACTGAAAACATCTCCTCTGGTATGTCATGTCATCAGGGACTGCATCACCAAAGAAGAAGGTAGGCTTGGGCAAAACGCTCTGATCTTCCATCACCCATGGACGATTGCTTACCATGATCTTATAGAATTCCTCTCCCTTGAGAGTGATCAGTCGCTGCCTCATCTCATCTCTGTTGAGGGAGTCGCACTCTTCCAGATTTCTCTCAACATACTGGACCTTCTCAAAAGCCTGCTGAACGGCCGGATTAGAAGATCTAGAAGATCGACGAGGTACGCTTGTAGCAGGCTCTTTACCCTTGTTCGTTCTGGAGGAACCACCTGAAAAGGATGGAAAAGAAAAAGATCAAACATCAAAATGACAGAATCTCGCTAAAAAAAATCTGGCGAAATTTTGACATGATGACGGGGCAATTCCGAAGAAAAGGAACTATCCCAAAAGAAATAAGAAAGCTTGAAGATGGGCTCAACATCGCTGCGAGCTCCGAAACTCCAAACTTTCAAAACCTCAAAGTCTCCGTAAAATCAGGAAGGGCTCAACATCGCTGCGAGCTCCAAATTCCCAAAATTGCAAAAACTTTCAGGTATGCTATCACATCATGCTACAAATTTAATCTACAATTGAATGCATGCATGAACATCTAGGTTTGCCAAAAAAAAAAAGGGGCATTATCATGATGAGAAAAAAAAAAAAAAGAAACTTTCTCAAAAAAAAAGGGAAAGAAAACAAAAAAAAAAAAAAGAGTGGCTGGCCCACAGGCCGTGGCCCACTGGCCACGTGGCCGTACGGCCAGATCCGTACAGATCTGTCCGTATGGCCCACAAAAAAAAAAAAAAAACCAAACAGAAAAAAAAATGAAGAAAAAAAACGTGTGAAAAAAAAAAAGAAAGGAAAACACGTGGAAAAAAAAAAGAAAAGAAAAGAAAGAAACAACAAAAAAAAAAGAAAAGAAAGAACTTTTTATTTTCCCTACAATGGAGTTTTTCTTGAAAAAGGGAACTTACTTGAAGCCATTGATGGAGAAGAAGAAGAAAAGTCTTGAAGATCTTGAAGAAGAAGAACTCTTGGTCTTGAAGCCCTCTTGAGATTATTGCAAAAGAAAGTAATAAGAGCAAGAGATCCAACCTCCTCCTTGCTTTTATAGAAGAGAGCAAACCAAAGAAGGAAAGAAGAAAAAGGTAAGTGTTACTAATTAATAACCATACCAAAAGAAAGAGATTAGAAAGATTCTTTCCCAAAAGAAAGATATCTTGAAGGATTTTCTCCCAAAAAGAAATCAATGAGAGATTTTCTCCCAAAAGATAGAATCGATGAAGGATTCTTTCCCAAAAGAAAGATATCTTGAGATATCCTATCTCAAAATAAAGGGAATATGAGAGATTCTCTCCAAGTAAAGATATTCTTAGATATTCTCTATCCAAATGAGATATTTTTGGATATTCTTTACAAAAATGACACCATATGAGATCTAAGCCATTTCAAAAGCTTAAGGTCCCATGGGTTAGCCCATATGAGCCAGGTTTGACCACCTAGGCACTTAAAAAAAAAAAAAAAAATTTTTGGGCTTTTAGTCAAAGAGAAATCCCTCTTACCAAGAGCATACAAAAATGGTTCCATGCCTCTTTTGAGTTGATTGGACCATACAAAGAAAATTCCAAGCCCCATGAGCTTCCAAAAATCAAACCATCCAGCCTCATATACCAAATTGAGCCAAAATTTTGAAATTGACATTCCACAAAAATCAAACGAAATCCTGGTCCCCTAACTTGCCACATACAGCTTGTTAAGTCACAAGACCAAAACCAAAAACCAAGACCTGATCCCCTAACTTGCCACATACAGCCTGTTAGGTCACAAGATCAAAACCAAAATTGATCCCCCAACATTCCACATACAGCTTGTTGGGTCACACGATCAAAACCAAACTCGACCCCCTAACCTGCCACATATAGCCTGTTAGGTCACAAGGTCAAAACCCAAATCCACATCCCTGATGTCATCTTCAAAACTTTGCCTCGAGATGGTACATGATCCTTTTCACTACCATAAAATTCCCCTGGAAGCTCAAAAGGCTACAAATACCAAACAGAAAGACTGCTCAAAGACTCTTGGTCAAGTCACAGGCTCTCCTTCAAAAATCTCTTCGAGGCACATCGACTACAAAAGTTAAGCAACTCGTCGCTGTACCTTGAGGGGGCATTTGTTGACACCAAAAATGTCACTTTGCCTCTTCAAGATCCAAAGAGCTACATGAAGTCGCAACCTGCCATAAATAGGCAATGCTACTTCCAAAAATCAAATCTTGTCAGAATCAAACAAAAACTGTAAGATCCTTCAAGACAGCCAAAAGAGGAGTACACAAGAAGTTTCGGGCCATTTCAAAATCATTTGGCCTAACTTCGCTTCTCCGACAGCCGAAAAGGAGCTCTCGGCGGCAAAAGCATCGGAGACACCAAATCTTCGATCAGAGCCGATGGATGGTCTCAAAATACTTCCAAAAGGCTCCACGTCAAGTTCCGAGTCAAACCGACAACGTTTGACCCTACATCAACCCTCGAACAGCTAAATCAAGCCTCTCAGCGGCGAGAACCACCGAGGCCATTACTCATCAGATAGAGCACATGGACGGCTTCAAAATGCTTATAAAGGGCTACACGTCAAATTTCAGGTCATTTCAACAACATTTGACCATAGTTTGACGCCTGGAAGTCAAATCAAGCCTCTCGGCGGCAAAGCTCTCCGGGACCATGATTTCCAAGATAGAGCCTATGGATCATCTTAAAATGACTCCAATAGGTTCCCTATCAAATTTTAAGTCAATCGGACATCGGTTGACCGCACATCAAACCGCGACATCTTCATCGCAACAACAGCGAGTCTACTGGTGATAGGACCCCAAACGGCTTCAAAACTCAAACAAAAGCCTATGGTTGGTCTTATTTATTGCTCAGGAGGCTTCACACCAAATTTCAGGTCATTCCGACATCGTTGGCCCAGTTTCAGCTTCTGACGGAAAATCAGCAGCTCTGCGCGACAAAGTCTTCGAAAATTGGAAACTTTGCAAAATAAAATGCAAGGATTCTCATCAGGTTTCCTACAAAGAAATCAGGCCAATAAATGGTCAAAATGTCAAGGAAAAATACAGAAGAAAAAAGAATCGAAAAACAGCAAAAACGGACACAAACCCCTGCGACCCTGGCCCAAGGTCGCAGGCCCCTGCGACCCTGGGCCAGGGTCGCCGGCGACCTTGGAGCCCGGGGTCGCCGGGAAGGCCCCGGAAACCCCAGTTTTCGCCGTTTTTTTGCGATTCGAAGCGCCCAGCCTCTGGTACTTTCCAAAATTCATGCTTTTGAGACAGCAAATCCTCTGACATCCGTCCAAAACACGGGTCAATCATCAAGAGTATCGAAAAAAATATTGATCGCCACCCGGTCAACCAAAAAAAGTGTGCTTTCTACCCGACCGATCGAGAAATCGACAGGACAGATGGCACCGACCCGCTGTTGGCAACAAACACCTGAAATTACATCATCATCTGATGTCGATCTACATGAAGATTCATCGATGATCATCGCCAGAAGAATCCCAAAAGACACGGCACGGCCCGCGACTCTTCAACTGCTCGGCGACCACTTAATGCGATTAATTGACTAGCTTTATTACAGTCATTAATCCATTTCTTTGGACGGACCAATCAGAAGCAAGCATCCGGGAGTTACAAGTCAAGAGATTCATGGCATTTAACCCATGAAACTCCTCCCATCATGGCGATTAAAGGCGATTAAATGCCCTCAATCTCCTCCGGCCAATCAGAAGCCAAGAAAAAGGAGTTACAAAATAAAGAATTCAATCTTGTAACTCCTCCCTTTATGTAGCTTTATGACAATTAAAGCTCATAAACCCTCCTAAATGGCCACCTAAAAGCCTATAAATAGGAGAGCTCTCCAAGAAGAAAGGATCATCAGAAAAAAAAGCACAAACACACAGACAGACAGAAGCACAGAAATTCAGAGAAGGAAAAGAGAGAAAACTCTGCGGAAGTTCTACACCGGCCACCGCTACAAGGTGACAAAAGTCCCTTGGGGGGTACCCCCCCCCCAAGGTCCTTGCCTTCTCCTCCTGCCTCCAATGGCTTAGATATGGCTTTTCAGCCCGTCTACTCGGCTTTTTATTGGACATAGGACCTTCTTTTGGTCTTTGTCCTCTAAAAACCTGAGGTTATAGCCAAGCCAAGCGAATCAATAGCATCCTCTGTTCTCATCTGCATGGATGATGGCGAAGCCCACATATGGCTTGCGACCGTCAATCTAAACGAGTCCCCCACAATCTCCTGAGAAGTTAGATCCTCCTTTTCTTGCTTTTCATTGTAGTTTGTATTTTTTCAAAAGAGACAAAAATCACAAGTCTTGTCTTTCATTATTGATAAGGATTGTAAATCGGCTGTAAACGCCAAAATCGGCTATAAATGCCAAAAAAAAATCATTTTTCACGGCAAATCAAGAAAATGCCTCTTTTCTTAAATATATGTGCAATGGAAAACTTGAAAGAAGTTGATTTCTTTTTTACTTGCGAAGGTTGATCTCCGGATCACCACTTGCAATTCCGAGTAAAATAGAAAATCTGGCACACCCACACAAAAAAAGAAATGTTGATGCACGCCCCTGCCCCCTGGTTACGAAAGGGTCGGAACCAAACGGACTCCCACGTCCGCCGACCTCGGTAGGAACCGAGCAGGAGCGCGGTCCATCAACTACTCTCCAAACATATACGGGGAAAGGATCAGCCAGACAGCACGTCATCCACTTCAAGATCTGACGGGAGCTATCGCGGATCAAGATGCACTCAAGATCCGCCTCTTTGCAAGTACCCTAAAAGGTACGGCCTTCGATTGGTTCTCCACTCTGCCGGAGGACTCGATCCAAAACTGGGCCATGCTAGAGACACGCTTCCTGACTCACTTCAAAGGTGAGGATCATCCCGCTACTATGGCTCAGTTGTGCAGCCTAAAACATGGGGAGAATGAGTCAACATATGACTTCATTCATAAGTGGAAAGCAATGGCGTACAAATGCTCTGATGTACTGCCACAAGCATCGCTAGTCGACATCTGCCGAAATAACATGAGAGCCAGAATCTGCTCCATGATCATCAGCAACAAATCAAAAAACCTGGGAGAACTCCTAGAAGCTTCCATGGAAGCTGAAACGGTGATTAAAGACCTCAACAGTCAGAAATCATCAAGAAAAGAGCCAACCGCCATTGTAACCTCTAAACCAAAGAAGAAAGAGGTCCTCAATGTACAGACCAAGTCCGCTCCTCAGCCACCAAAGAAAGTTGAAAACAAAGCTGCTGGTAAGAGACCTGAACTCTCAGATGCCTTCAAAGAATGAGTAGAGAAGAAATACCCGTTTGATGAAGATGTTGATGAAATCTTCGGGGCTCTTCTGGCAAACGGCAAGCTCACCTTGCCTAAACCAAAAAGACCGGGTGATGTTGGCAAAACCAACGATCCTCGGTACTGTCCATACCATCAGATGATCTCGCATCCTCGCTTCGTTGTGAGGGAGAAAATAAACGAGATGTGGAAAAATGGATTCATCACCTTTGACAAAAACTATGGGTCTGCCTCCGTCAACATGGTGACATGTGGACAAACATCAAAATCACCGAAGAAGAAGATCACTACTTCCTTCAAGGTGATAAACTCAATCCAAGCGTCCGAGGAACTGGTTCCTTACTCGACACCAGACGGACAACCCATATGGGTACATCCCGATCTCCTGGAAGATGAAAATTGGGAGGTCGTGAAAACAAAGCCTATAGCTCAACAGCGAAGGCAGGCTAGGAAACATCTCCTCAAGCTCAAACGGCAAGAGAAGACCCAGCCAAAACAAGAAGTCAAAGAAAAGGCAGAGGCTTCCTCTACCGCTTCACTGGAGCCAACAAAAACATCCCTTCCAGAGACTTCAAAGGGGGTAAGGAAATTCACTCTCAGTGATTTCATGCCACCTCAATTCAAAGAAGCCACGCAGGAGATATCATAGTCTTGCAATTCGGTAGTTGGATTCTCCATTGATGGATACGAGTCCAGCGACACCGATGATGGATTCGAATCCAACTACACAGACAAGTGGGAGGAGTCCCTTGAAACAGGAGAATACCTCTCCGATGAAGAATGGGTTCCTGAGACTCATCTTATGCCAGTATTCTGGTATAACCCTCTACAGCCACAAGGATCCTGGTCTGATGATGAAGAAGACCAAGAGGCTGTACAAGAAAATGCTGCTGACCCAGCACCTCTCATTGCTCCAGTGGAAATCAACCATGTTGAGCTACAAAGAGTTGATGAAGAAGAAGATTTGGCTCACATGCCTGATCTTGAAGAATATGCAGGGATTTTGCAGCGTCTCGCTCTAGAACAAGAGCAAGACCGCGTCAACGAGCCTCCTCGCAATCCAGAGCCTGAAGTCCCTGAAGACCATCAGGTACATCCTCCCTTAATTCCTGAAAATGGAGAAAATTGCTGGATAGACGATCCTCTTACATCCGAGGATGAGTTTGACTCCGATCAGGCAACGTCTCCCATCAGAGCTTCCTGTAATGTAATAATTTGGGATTATAGCTCTTCTGAAGCATCGTCTGATGAGAGCACTTACACTCCAGCGACGCCTAGCAATATATCTTCTGGAGCCACCTCATCTCACGTGACTTTCATTGAGATGACACCCTCTCAGGTTTCTTCTCCTGAGACTGTGACGTTCAAAGTTCACACCCTTTCTGACTGAAGAATTCCCAGCTATTGATGCTTGGGACGATGAATTGGTCAACGAAGAAGAAAGGTTGCTGGATGCTGTTCAAGACTTGTTCCTGGAAAATGCTCCGTGCAACACAATCACTGAGGATGGCAACTCTGCTGCTGATACATCCTCAGCAAATGAAAACGACAGCCTCTTGATCCTGAAGACAATCTTCCAAACGAAGACCCTTCTCAAGAAGCTCTCGAAGTTGGTAGAGGCACCCGCTCTGGTCGGGACTGCCACAAAAATTACAACCAATCTTCCTTTACATATGTAAATCCTTCGGGAAAAGATGTTGTAAGCGCCCCTAGTGGCAACAATGATGAACATGCAGGCCCTAAGGAGGCTTTCAAGTATGACTTGATTGAACACTTCAAGCACATACCTGCACGTCTGCACATCCTAGATTTGTTGCGAATGTCTCCATACACTCGTGATAATCTCATCTCATAATTACAAAAGCTGAATGAGGATGTTGACAAACATGCCCCGCAAGTCCTCCAAATTGAAATGGATTACCGACTCAAAAACTCAGAAGCTTCCTCAAAGGGAGAAAAGAAGGAAACTGAGGGATCATGCATTGAATGCCTCTCGGTTAAAAAAACAGCCAGTGCAACCATCGCCTTCACAAAGGACGACCTCCTACTTGGCGAAAGAAGGCATAACCGACCCCTGTACTTCACAGGGTACATCAAGGAAATGCCTATGCATAGAGTTCAGATCGACCCAGGTTCTGCACTCAACCTCATCTCCACATCGGCTCTCGAAGAGTTGGGCATCCCACCCAGCAAGCTGAGCCACACATCTATATCTATCTTTGGATACGATGGGAGTACTCAAATGCCTATCGGCAAAATCAGGTTCAAGTTGCTGATCGGTCATCTTATTTCTGAGGTCACTGTGTATGCAAATAAAAATCCCTTCATGCTACAACATCCTTCTCGGACGCCCTTGGATCCACGAGAATGGTGTTGTCCCTTCAACTCTACATCAATGCATCAAGTTTGTTGGCGACGACGGCATGATACATAGAGTCTTTGCGGACAGAAAACCTTTCAAAGGTAAAGAAGTCCACTTTGCAGACTCACAAATGTATGAAGGTGAAAAAGAAGAAGAGGAGAAGCACCCAGCACCCTTTGTCGAAAATCACCAGAAAGATAAAGGCAAGGCTCCTCAACAATCACCGGAAGAAAACAAATCATCCGGTAAATCCGAAGAGAGTATTCAAAATCCCTTCATCATCTCCCTCAAACCTTCAAAGCCTTTGGTCATCACAACTAAAGTGAAGAAGGTAAAGCAAAAGCCTGGGGGCAAATTTGTTGTCTCTTTTGTGTCTATCATGCAAGACACGGATTCGGATTCAGAGCCAGAAGACTACACATCGTCAAGCCAAGCTGACACTCAGCAAGTTCAACCTGCTCTTACTCCAATGGAGACAACTTTTGACATAGAATATCCTACGTCAACTTCCTTCGTTGTTCCAGCAACTTCAGCAAAGGAAAAACCGATCTTCTTCCATAGATCGGATGCTTCTTCATCAAACTCCATGCTTGAACCTTTCCAAAATGAAGGTATGCCTCAACTATCCTTATATAGTTCTGTGGCACAAGGTATTATGAAGAAAATGGGCTATGACGCTCAAAACCCTGTCGGTTTGGGAGAAGGACGCGGTATTCTCACACCATTGGGGCCCGTCTTGACCAAAAGCCAGCTGGAAGATTGGAGACTCTACGGCTATGTAGAAAAGTCTTCACACGGGTTAGGGTATGATCCCGACACTCCCCTGAGATAGTTGACACAAAGGCTTAAAAGTCAATATTCTGACCAACCCTCAACATCTCAAGTCCATGAAGACATCGATCTCCCTGGATATCTCTTCGATGAGTCACCTGACAAAGATCCAGGAAGCTCATCCAATTGGCACGATTTCTCTGAGAATGAAGAGGAGTTGTCCGATGGCACAGATGTGTGGTCTTCTGACCCAGAAGAACCCTCATCTCCAAAAGAAGTAGCGTACTTCGACCCGGTTTCAACAGGCGATTGGGATCATCTCATAGCAAGCCTTGGGAAAATTACCGATCAAGAAGACCCGTGGAAAGGAACAAAGCCTTGGTCTGGAAATGCCCTTAAAACCCCAAAAGGTTTCGTTGAGCTGGAAGCCTCCTGAAAATATTGTGGAGGAACCACCTTCAAACCATCCAACAGAAGATCCTGCATTCTACAGCGATTTCATTGCCTTTCGAAGCCTGGGTATGGACATCATAGGTCCTATTTCTCCCCCTTCGAGCAAAGGTCATCGCTTCATCTTCGCCGCTACGGATTATTTCTCCAAGTGGTCAGAAGCAATTGCGTTCAACTAAAATGAAAACCTCATCAGTCCTTCAGTTCCTGCGCACCAACATCATTTGTCATTTCGGCATACCCAAAAGATTCGTCCATGATAACGGACCACAATTCCGGGATCATCGATTCTACAGGTTCTGCGACAAATACAAAATCCAAAGCTGTCCTTCAACTCCATACAATCCGGCAGCAAACGGATTAGCAGAATCTTTCAACAAGACACTCTGCAAAATACTCAAAAAAATGGTCTCTAGTCACAAAAGAGACTGGAGCAACAAAATGTCCGAAGCTTTGTGGGCCTATCGAACCACCGTTCGAGGACCAACCCATAGCACACCATTCTCCTTGGTCTATGGATGCGAAGCTGTCGTACCCTTGGAAGTACAAATTCCTTCCTTGAGGGTATCCTTGCAAAATGACATGACTCAAGAAAGCAATGTCAAATTGCGACTCCATGAGCTGGACAATCTCAATGAGAGACGGCTCGAAGCTCAACAAAGCATTGAACTTTACCAAGCACGCATGGCAGGATCTTTCGACAAAAAGGTCAGGCAACGCGCCTACAAAAAGGGTGACTTGGTCCTTGCGGTAAAAAGACCAATGGTCTTCGCTCACAAGTCCAAAGGCAAATTTGAGCCAAAATGGGAGGGACCCTACGTCATCAACAAGGTTTTCTCCAACGGCGCATACGCACTCCTAAACATGGAAGGTGACAGATGTATGCTGCCCATCAACGGCAAGTTCTTAAAGCGGTACTACCCTTGAAGACTTACCCAACTGGGTAAGAGCAATGCCTGTACAGCCAAAACAGGTTTCCAGGTACACGCTCGCTAAACCCACCTTTTTTTAGAATTTTCACATCAAATGTTGAAATTTCTAGAAATTTAAACAATGTTTACTTTCATCGTTTCATTGTTCAAAAAACCCAAGTTTAGGAACCTTTCCCTAACTTGACCAAAATTTTCAACCCTAGAACCCAAAATTCATGGTTTGAAACAAAATCCGGATTCAGGGATTTCCACCCTAGTCCACCCTGCCTTTTACCGCCAAAATGGTTTTAGGTCAAAACTTATGACCCTCTGTCTTTAAACAAAAAAAATGGTTTTTCAAAAAGCTGCGGGGAAGTGACGTTTAGTCGATACTCGCACAAATCGGAAGCATGCGAACCACAGTTCGACACTTCCAAAATCGCAGGGAAGCGACATTTCGTCGATACTTGCAACATTTCAGTTGCAACATTTCGAAAAAAAAAACCTAAAAAGCCATGGAGACGCAACATTTCAGTTGATATCCATAACCCAAAGGTTCGAGAAAACCACAAATTTTAAAAATCGTGGGGAAACGACATCAAGTCAGTACCTGCAAAACCAAAATTTTTGAAAAGCAAGGATGCGACATTCCATCGATACTTGCACCCGCGAGGATGCGACATTCCATCGATACTCGCAACAGAATGAGCAAGGATGCGACATTCCATCGATCTTACAAGAACATTCAGCAGGGAGGCGACTTTTGGTCGATACTTGCATTTATGAAAACCAAACCGGTTATAAATGCCACAAAACGGCTATAGATGCCACCAAAATAGTCTATAAATGCCACAAACCGGCTATCAATGCCACAAAACAAAACCAGCTATCAATGCCACAAAACAAAAAAAATGGCTTTAAAAAAAACCGGCTATCAATGCCACCAAAACCGGCTATCAATGCCACAAAAAAGCTGGCTCTCATTCCAAAAATCGGCTTCCATGCCACAAACAAAAATCTGGCTTCCATGGCAAAACAATCATTTGACAAAAGATTTTCACAAAATGACAAGCTTTTGATCAAATCCCATTTAGCAATTACTTTAATCACAAAAAGATTTAAGGGAGCGTAGGGAAAACAAAAAAAAAGTACCAAAAAATACATGTGGTACTAAAAAAAAAAAAAAAGTGTTCACAAGCACTACAAAAAAAAGAAAAGTACCAAAAAATACATGTGGTAAAAAAAATAAAGAAGTGTTCACAGGCACTATAAACAAAAAAAAGTACAAAAAAATTACAAGTGGTACTAAAAAAAAGAAGGATGGTTTCTGTTTAAAAAAAAAAAACAGGAGCTCAATCAAAAATGTTCTCCAGCCAAGAGTTCAGCTCCTCAAGCAAACTTTTGGCCTCAGCCGTCAGGGATTGCAGGGCACGATTCTTCAAGAACTTGCCATGAGATGCTGGGGTGGCTGTAACCCTTATTTCGCACCGGGAAGCTTATCCCGAGGCAGTTTGCCATTGTTTGTTCTCTTCAAACTTCCTTTTAAGAACTCGATCGGCATCTACAACCCGACGAATCAGAGCACTCTCCCTATCACGAGCCTCTGTTATTGCAGTCCACTTGGCAGCGACTTGTGCCTGCAGATGCTCAAGACATTTCCTGGCCTCATCGACCTCCCTATCAAGGATGTTAAGGTCATGTGTCAGCCCAATGATGGTTAGCTCTTCTAAGTTCTTCTCTCGGACTATCTGTTTCCTGCTTTGTGTAGCCTCATCCAGGTTAGACAGAGCCTTATCCGCAGGGTCGAGGAACATCTCCTTGAAGAACTGGTCGTCAGGAAAACCCATGGTCTCAAACCACTTATCACCCAGCTCAATGATCCTATCAACGATCGCCATGGCACTTGTGACATCCAGACCAGCCTCTTCGGCATCACCGAGAATCTCACGCACATGCTGGATCATCCCAAATCCGGCATCTAAGTGCCCAGAAAGTAGAGTCTCAATTCAAAAGCTCAGAACCCGCACCACAACCTTCTTCGCAAAAAGAAGAGATGGCCCAGCTGAAGATTCGCCCAACTCCGTTGGTCGACTGCTCATGTCATCATTCATGGGAAGAGTAACAAAAGAACTCTTTCCAGTTAAAGCTGCTCCTGCTAGGGAAGGAATCTCAGCACGAGGTATCTCCTCAATAGTGTCAGAACTGGTCCCAGGAGTCTCTACCTCTAGATCAACCTCTGGCATCCCTTGCTCTGGTTCTGAAGGAAGTGACAGACTCTCCTCTGTCACCTCAAAACCTGCCAAAGAAACACAAAAAGTATGAATATAATCCTGTTTGAAAATCATTATCAGGGTTATTACTACAAAATACCTTCTTCGACGACTGGCGGAAGACTCTCTTCCTCCATGAACTCATCGGAAGCATCATCAACATTTGCGTCCATCGATGGTTCAAAGTCATCGGAATCCTGTGGCAAGTCAGCTGGCAAGAAAAATATTAGCAAACCAAGTCACAGACACAAAAAAAAAGAAATCAAAAGAAGTCATACCAATTGGAGATTCTGGATTCACTCCAGAGTCCCTCGGTACTTCTTCAGGTGCCCCAACAGGATCCGTCACCACCTCATCGGTTGGAACCTCAGGCATCGCCAAATCTTCCTCTGCTAAAAAAGAAAAAGAAAAGCAGAAACAAGAAGCAAATCAGAACATGGAAAAATCCCATGAAAAGAAATGGAAAAATAAAAAGGAAGAATCATACCTTCACCGACGGTCTCTTCTTCTCGGCTTCTCTTCTCTGGAGGCTAGTCAGCATCCACTGGTACATCCTCATTGATAGTAAGAGGAACTTCCAAGTCAGGAGAGTCCTCATGCTATCCCTTGCTGCGATGATGACTCCTCCTCCTCTTACTCCTGCGGGCTCGCTTCTTAGAGGAACCTGCCCCACTGTCAGAGTCAGGTTTCCCACTTGACTCCTCACTGGATGGTCTACTCTTTCCAGTAGACTCCACAGAAGCTTGCCTCTGTGCAGCTTGCATCCAAGCACCAAGTTCGGCTTCCTCCTGTTCTAGTTGCTCTAAAGCCTCATCAGGTATTTCTCGAACAGCTTCAGAACCAATGACGCCCTGGTCACCGAGAAAGTCCTATCTTGTGCTTCTCTCCAGAAAGGAAGGCCCAAACTTCCTCTCGCCGGACGCCATCCGACTTTCTAAGGCCCTTTCCAGATGCCAGCTTCACATCAAGCTCCTTCTTGGAAAGCCCCTGATATGCCGAAAAGCTCTCCGCGAACCACTTCGCAAAGCCGGCAGTCCGGGAAGTCAACAACACAGGATAAGAGATCATGGCTGTAGTGTCTTCAGCACTATAGAAAGCCCATGCATTTCTCCCGTCCTGTAAACCTCCAAAGCACTTCACCATGCTTGAAGGCGCTCCAACAACGCCTTGAGAAAAACCCAGCTGCAAAGCAAAGTGAGAGGGTACATACGGCTGGATGTCGACGAAAAGATGTCTGCGGTACACCATCGTGCCGACACGTATGCTGAAGAGCCACTCCATCTCTGCGTTCGTCAAGGAGTAATGCCTTCCCGACCCCGCCCTGGTAGAGTCTCGGGAGGCACCAAAGCCAAAAGCCTTCTTCCGCAACTCCGAAGAAAGCTTCACTGAAGACTGCCCCATCTCGACGTCCCTGAGCTGTCGGATCCTCATGCGGGCAAACAAAAGTGATTCAGACACTGCTTTGCCCTTAGCCAGCCGAATCATCAGAGGATCATCATCTTGTGCAGCGCCCAGCCGGTGGAAGCCAGGACAGTGGTACACGTACCACGAATAAAAGATGTGGGCTGAAAATACCCTATTCATAGGGAGCCCAAGCCGAACCAAAAAAGCAGCAGCCTGCAGTTTGGTACACAGGTAGGAGTAAAGAGCTGCACCAAAGCAAGCTGCTCTCTAAATGCCATCTGACAAGCCGGAAATATAGAATGCGGCCTGATGTGCGTTCCATCTCCTCCAGCAAAAATAGCCTCACCAAGCCAATAAGTGAGGTAAACAGCGAGATCTATCCGTAGTGTAATGTCAGGACATATGGCATTTGTACTCGCACAGAAATCTCTCAACTCTTCTTGCATGGCCAAGATCTTCTTCGAACTTGGATCCTGAGCCCTGGCTTCCTGGGTCGCACTATCAGAAGACTCCCTGCTATCAAAAAAGTTGGGGAACGAAGAGCTAGAACTCTTCCAACTGCTGGATCTAACTTTCAAACCCTCCTTCTCCTTCAAAAAATCATAGAAGGTGACGAGCTGAAGGTACAGAAGCCTGAACTCCTCAGATTGCCCCTCAAGGACGCTGTCAATCGGCATAAAATCCTCATAGAGTTTGCCAAGGATGGGCAATCTAGTAATGGCGCTTAGCTCCTTCAAAGAGAAACCAATCTCACCATTCGTCACAACGAAGGTATTGGTTTGTGGGAGGAATGACTCCAGCATAGCCATGAAGGCCTCGTCGGAAAAGATCAGGGTCTCCCTAAAGGCGCGAACCGCATCAAAAATCCCGGCTTCCTTCAAAACGGTGCCACCAATCAACAGGACGCGATTAGTCCACGACTTCCACTCAGAATCAGCATTGAAACAGCCACGAAGTCGAAAAGGCTTTATCCAATTGCTGCCGTCACCGCTGAAAATACCAAGGCCCACCGGTCTCAAATCGACCGACGGATAATCAGAGCCCTGGTAGCCGCTGGATGGCATCAACAGGTCCATGTCAACAGGCAACCTCTCTGTATATCCAGGAGAACCGCCAACAAAAACCCCGGTCTTGATTACATTTGTCCTTCTCACCCAGCTTGGAGGATCTTCCCTCTTAGAGCACGTGGGGGCAAGGCTCATGATCGAGACGGTGCGATCAAACGTCGACCGGGTAACAATAGTCTTCTTCTCACCATCTGCTGTGAAATAGAACTGAAAACATCTTCTCTGGTATGTCATGTCATCAGAGACTGCATCACCAAAGAAGAAGGTAGGCTTGGGCAAAACCCTCTGATCTTTCATCACCCATGGACGACTGCTTACCATGATCTTATAAAATTCCTCTCCCTTGAGAGTGATCAGTCGCTGCCTCATCTCATCTCTGTTAAGGGAGTCGCATTCTTCCAGATTTCTCTCAACATACTGGACCTTCTCAAAGGCCTGCTGAACGGCCGGATTAGAAGATCTAGCAGATCGACGAGGTATGCTTGTAGCAGGCTCTTTACCCTTGTTCGTTCTAGAGGAACCACCTGCAAAGGATGGAAAATAAAAAGATCAAACATCAAAATGACAGAATCTCGCTAGAAAAAAAATCTGGCCAAATTTTGACATGACTTCGGGGCAATTCCAAAGAAAAGGAACTATCGCGAAAGAAATAAAAAGCTTGAAGATGGGCTCAACATTGCTGCGAGCTCCGAAACTCCAAACTTTCAAAACCTCAAAGTCTCCGCAAAATCAGGAAGGGCTCAACATTGCTGTGAGCTCCAAATTCCCAAATTTGCGAAAACTTCCAGGTATGCTATCACATCATGCTACAAATTTAATTTACAATAGAATGCATGCATGAACATCTAGGTTTGCCATAAAAAAAGGGGGCATTATCATGATGAGCGAAAAAAAAAAAGAAAAGAAAACTTTCTCAAAAAAAAAGAGAGGGAGAAAGAAAACAAAAAAAAAAGAAAAGAAAACTTTCTCAAAAAAAAAGAGAGGGAGAAAGAAAACAAAAAAAAAGAAAAGAAACTTTCTCAAAAAAAAAATAAAAAAAAGGAAAAGAAAAAAGGGACTGGCCCACAGGCCACGTGGCCGTACGGCCAGATCCATATGGATCTGTCCGTATGGCCCACAAAAAAAACACATGCAAAAAAAAAAGAGAAGAAAACACGTGTAAAAAAAAGGGAAAAACACGTGGAAAAGAAAAAAAAAAGAAAAAAGAAGAAAAGAAAAGAAAGAAACAAAAAAAAGAAAAGGACTTTTTTTTTTACAATGGGGTTTTCTTGAAAAAGGGAACTTACTTGAAGCCATTGATGGAGAAGAAGAAGAAAAGTCTTGAAGATCTTAAAGAAGAAGAACTCTTGGTCTTGAAGCCCCCTTGGGATTGTTGCAAAAGAAAGTAATAAGAGCAAGAGATCCAACCTCCTCCTTGCTTTTATAGAAGAGAGCAAACCAAAGAAGGAAAGAAGAAAGAGGTAAGTGTTACTAATTAGTAACCTTACCAAAAGAAAGAGATTAGAAAGATTCTTTCCCAAAAGAAAGATATCTTGAGGGATTCTCTCCCAAAAAGAAATCAATGAGAGATTTTCTCCCAAAATATAGGATCAATGAAGGATTCTTTCCCAAAAGAAAGATATCTTGAGATATCCTATCCCAAAATAAAGGAAACATGAGAGATTCTCTCCAAATAAAGATATTCTTAGATATTCTCTATCCAAATGAGATATTTTTGGATATTCTTTACAAAAATGACACCATATGAGATCTAAGCCATTTCAAAAGCTTAAGGTCCCATGGGTTAGCCCATATGAGCCAGGTTTGGCCACCTAGGCACTATAAAAAAAAAATTTGGGCTTTTAGTCAAAGAGAAATCCCTCTTACCAAGAGCATATAAAAATGGTTCCATGCCTCTTTTGAGTTGATTCGACCATACAAAAGAGAATTCCAAGCCCATGAGCTTCCAAAAAATCAAACCATCCAGCCTCATCTACCAAATTGAGCCAAAATCTTGAAATTGACATTCCACAAAAATCCAAACCAAATCCTGGTCCCCTAACTTGCCACATACAGCTTGTTAGGTCACAAGACCAAAACCAAAAACCAAAACCTGATCCCCTAACTTGCCACATATAGACTATTAGGTCACAAGATCAAAACCAAAATTGATCCCCCAACATTCCACATACAGCTTGTTGGGTCACACGGTCAAAACCATACCCGACCCCCTAACCGGCCACATATAGCCTGTTAGGTCACAAGGTCAAAACCCAAATCCACATCCCTGATGTCATCTTCAAAACTTTGCCTCGAGATGGTACGTGATCCCTTTCACCACCATAAAATTCCCCTGGAACCTCAAAAGGCCACAAATACCAAAAAGAAAGACTACTCAAAGACTCTTGGTCAAGTCACAAGCTCTCCTTCACAAATCTCTTCGAGGCACATCGACTACAAAAGTTAAGCAACTCATCGCTGTACCTTGAGGGGGCATTTGTTGACACCAAAAATGTCACTTTGCCTCTTCAAGATCCAAAGAGCTACATGAAGTCGCAACCTGCCATAAATAGGCAATGCTACTTCCAAAAAATCAAACCTTCTCAGAATCAAACAAAAACTGCAAGATCCTTCAAGACAGCCAAAAGAGGAGTACACAAGAAGTTTCAGGCCATTTCAAAATCATTTGGCCTAACTTCGCTTCTCTGGCAGCTGAAAAGGAGCTCCCGGCGGCGAAAGCATCGGAGACACCAAATCTTCAATCAGAGTCGATGGATGGTCCCAAACTACATCCAAAAGGCTCCACGTCAAGTTCCGAGTCAAATCGACAACGTATGACCCTACATCAACCCTCGAACAGCTAAATCAAGCCTCTCGGCGGCGAGAACCACCGAGGCCATCACTCATCAGATAGAGCACATGGACGGCTTCAAAATGTTTACAAAGGGCTACACGTCAAATTTCAGGTCATTTCGACAACATTTGACCATACTTTGACGATCGGAAGCCAAATCAGGCCTCTCGGCGGCAAAGCTCCCTGGGACCATGGTTTCCAAGACAAAGCCTATGGATCATCTTACAATGATTCAAACAGATTCCCTGTCAAATCTCAAGTCAATCGGACATCGGTTGACCGCATATCAAACCGCGACATCTTCATCGCGACAAAAGCAAGTCTACTGGTGATAGGACCCCAAACGGCTTCAAAACTCAAACAAAAGCCTATGGTTGGTCTTATTTATTGCTCAGCAGGCTTCACCCCAAATTTCAGGTCATTCTGACATCGTTTGACACAGTTTCAGCTTCTGACGAAAAATCGGCAGCTCTGCGCGACAAAGTCTTCGGCTTTCTCAGAAAATTAGAAACTTTGCAAAACAAAATGCAAGGATTCTTATCAGGTTTTCTATAGGGAAATCAGGCCAATAAATGATCGAAAATGTCAAAGAAAAATACAGAAGAAAAAAGAATCGAAAAAACAGTAAAAACGGATACAAAACGGGACAAAAGGGAGAAAACCCCCCCAGGGTCGCAGACCCCTGCGCCTCTGCGACCCTGGGCTAGGGTCGCCAGCCCCTGCAACCCTGGGCCAGGGTCGCCAGTGACCCTAGTGCCCGGGATCACCCAGTGGGACCCGAAAACCCCATTTTTTCGCCGTTTTTTCGCGATTCGAAGCGTCCGGCCTCTGGTATTTTCCAAAATTCATGCTTTTGAGACACCAAATCCTCTGACATCCGTCCAAAACACAGGTCAATCATCAAGAGTATCGAAAACAACATTGATCGCCACTCGGTCAACCAAAAAAGTGTGATTTCTACCCGACCGATCGAGAAATCGACAGGACAGATGGCACCGACCCGCTGCTGGCAACCAACACCTGAAGTTACATGGTCATCCGATGTCGATATACATGAAGATCCATCGATGATCATCACCAGAAGAATCCCAGAAGACGCGGCACGGCCCGCGACTCTTCAACTGCTCGGCGACCACTTAATGCGATTAATTGACTAGCTTTATTACAGTCATTAATCCATTTCTTTGGATGGACCAATCAGAAGCAAGCATCCGGGAGTTACAAGTCAAGAGATTCATGGCATTTAACCCATGGAACTCCTCCCATCATGGCGATTACAGGCAATTAAATGCCTCAATCTCCTCCGGCCAATCAGAAGCCGAGAAAAAGGAGTTACAAAATAAAGAATTCAATCTTGTAACTCCTCCTTTTATGTAGCTTTATGACAATTAAGGCTCACAAACCCTCCTAAATGGCTACCTAAAAGCCTATAAATAGGAGAGCATTCCAAAGAATTCCAGATTAGAAAAAACACAGAGACACGGACAAAGCACAGAAATTCAGAAAAGCAAAAGAGAGAAAACTCTGCGGAAGTTCTACACCGACCACCGCTACAAGGTGACAAAAGTCCCTTAAGGGGTACCCCCCCCCAAGGTCCTCGCCTTCTCCT
Organism: Litsea cubeba; assembly: GCA_012931725.1. Lineage (NCBI taxonomy): Eukaryota > Viridiplantae > Streptophyta > Magnoliopsida > Laurales > Lauraceae > Litsea > Litsea cubeba. The sequence goes on along the minus strand of CM022955.1, from coordinate 33,797,442 downwards.
TCTGCCTCCAAATGGCTTAGACGTGGCTTTTCAGCCCATCTACTCGGCTTTTTATTGGACATAGGACCTCCTTTTGGTCTTTGTTCTCTAAAAACCTGATGTTATAGCCAAGCCAAGCGAACCAATAGCATCCTCTGTTCTCATCTGCATGGATGATGGCGAAGTCCACATATGGCTTGTGACCGTCAATCTGAACGGGTCCCCCACAATCTCCTGAGAAGTTGATCCTCCTTTTCTTGCTTTTCATTGTAGTTTGTATTTTTTTTAAAGAGACAAAAATCACAACTCTTGTCTTTCAATATTGATAAGGATTGTAAATCGGCTATAAATGCCAAAATCGGCTATAAACGCCCAAAAATCGGCTATAAACGCCAAAATCAGCTATAAATGCCAAAAAAATCGCCTTTCATGGTAAATCAAGAAAATGTCTCTTTTCTTAAATATATGTGCAATGGAAAACTTGAAAGAAGTTGATTTCTTTTTTACTTGCGAAGGTTGATCTACGGATCACAACTTGCAATTCCAAGTAAAAAATAGAAAATCTGGCGCACCCACACAAAAGAAATGTTGATGCACGCCCTTGCCCCCCGGTTACGAAAGGGTCGGACCCAATGGACTCCCACGTCCGCCGACCTCAGTAGATCCAGGCAGGAGCGCGGTCCATCAGTTGTAATGGCTTATGATTGGAGTTTGGAAGTGTAAGAATTGAAGGGTTGATGGATGTCAGGAAGTATACTGGTTCAATTGGAGATAAAGTTGGATTTATGAGAGAGTAGACATCATTCGAGATATGACCTTCGGAAGTTGATTAGACAATTATTCTTACAGGAGAGGTAGGGTATAAGGCAGAAACAGAAGATTGAGCAGACTCCAGATTGTGAAAAATTTCAGTCAAGCACCATTCAAGAAAATGACCCTACCCGCACTTTTGCTAGGATTTAGTTAATTGTAGAACCTTAGAGGACAAACTAAAAGTGGTGGAATTGCTTCGAGACTTGGATTAAAAGTTTCAACTTATCAGGGAATGATGCCAGCTTGGCAGGTTTATGACACGGTATCAAGCAGAAGATCAAGAGCAGCAAGCAAATAGAATCAGATATGGGCAGGAATTCTGAGTACAGCACAGAAAGATTGGAATATGGAGTTGTGAACACAGATTGGATTTCCAAGGTCGGCTTTACATGTCAAGGGTAAAAGACTTGAAGAGTGAAATCTGAAGAGGCAAGCCATGCGATGTTTCGACATAGAACATCTCAGCAGGTTATGGCAGTTTAACATCTGGTTTATAGTAGCGTGACATCTGGGTTGTAGCAGACCAAGTCAATGACAAGAGACCTGTAGAATTTGGAGATTGTGATTTCAGAACGAAGAAGGATTCACGGTATTCTTGGAGACCAGATTGAAGAATTTCAAGCCGGAATCTGAATGGTACCGTAAAAGTAAGTATATGGAATTCCAGAAGTTTTCGAAGTAGAGATTATTTCAGAGAAAGCATGTCTACGATCACATCTTCATACAAGCGTCGGGAGCACTGTGTACAGTTTTGTAGGGCTTAAGGCACAGAATTCCAAGGTGATAGAAAGAGACAGAACTTGCAGTTTCTTGGACCGACAGTGACAGACAAGGTATGTAAACGGAAATGATCCAGTACAGGAATGACAGATGACACCAAAGATGAGTAGAGGAATTGTTGAACACTAGTTTGGTCAGAGGAGTATGTTTTGAGCAAATATGTGGAACAGGTGTGAAGCCTTAAACCGAATCAGAATGTTGTTTGCAAGCACATCCCAACGCCAGGTTTGATCAGAGGACATCACAGTTGCCGAGGTTCAGCGAGGGTGTCAGCGTTTTCTTTAGCCTTTTTGGGTTTTTTATTTATTTGGTTTAGACCATTTGGAGGACCAAATGGGTTCTAAGGGGGGAAGGATGTAAAACCCCGACCCCCAGTTCTTTTGTTTAGCATTATTTTAATCATGGCTTAGCTTTTTAAGCGAGATTTGAGTTGGTTTGACTTTATCTTTGAGTTTGACTAGATTTTTCATAGCCTTGGAGATTTTGAAGACCATTGACTTTAGTTTGACCCGGTTTTTGTAAAATGTATTTTTATGAGAAATTACTCTTGATTTCTAAAAATTCCAAATTTGGTGTATTTTGACTCATCTCATTAAGTTGAACAACTTTCATGTTTTGACCATTTTGATTTGATGCTCAGAAATCACGTTTTTCGAGAAAAATGGGCAAAAATGACATTTTCACTAAATCTGTCCATAAATTTCAAAAATTTCAGAAATTGGGGAAAATATACTTTTTGGAAAGTAAATATTTCGTTGATCGATTTTGTCTTCTTCGTCGATCTCATTCGGTCATTTAACCACTTGAAGATTGGGGCCCATGGGACCCACTTGCTCACTTTATAAAAGGGGCTGAACCCTCTTCTTATTCTCACATTTTCCTGCAACTATTCCAGCTGTGGCTGGAACCCTTTTCCAGCCACTCTCTCTCCTCATGTATGTTTCCTTCTTGGATGCTAAATGGAGGAATGATCTCCAAACTTTCTTCCCCACCTTCCAAGCTTTCCAAGGGTGCATTTTTCAATGGACTTGAGCCAAGGAAACCTTCTTCTTCAAGCCCTTCTTCTTTGTTCTAGCTACAAGAGGTTAGCCATGGTTTTCCTTTCATGAGATCTTGGCTTTTCAAACCATTTGGAGTATTTTTCTCATATATGCAAAAGGCTTTCTTTGAGATTTGAAAATGGTTGGTTTCTAGGGCTTCTTCTTGAGCTATTTTTGGGGGTTTTGTGATTTTGGAGCTTGGGACTATAAGAGGACCATCTTAGAGTGATTTTCATCGCCTCTTGACCCAAGGCAAGTGAATATTCAGTTAATTTGATGGGTTTATGCAATATGAGAATTTTCTTGGTATTTCCACTTTTAATATGTCTTATTATGATTCATTTTGAAATGATTTAGTATGGATTTATGCTTTTTCTCTTTAAGACATTGTTTTACCATAATATATGTATGTTTTGCTTTTGGAATGATTCATCTTGAACCAACCTTTATGTTTAAGGAAACTTATATCTTGATGGATGAAAGAAATTTTTGTTTATGTTTTATTTCTTTGATGGAAATGAAATGGAATTAGTGTATCAAGGATTTGAAGGAATTCTGTTGAGGCTAAGAGAGGTCCATTTTTATGTGAAATATGTATGGAAGAGAAAGGAAGGAAAGAAAATCAAAGAAGAAGAAGAAGAGAGTGCAAATCTGCACATAGAATCGGACCCAGCAGAACTGGGCCGCTCGAGTGAGCCCATGGTCCGCTCGAGCGGATCAGGTTCTGTTAGGGGTCTGCTCGAGCGAACCCTGGGCCGCTCGAGCGACCTGGGCCCAGTCCAGGGCCTTTTAAGGCCTGAATTGTGGGCTGTTTTCAGCCCATTTGCTTGGGCTGTTTCCCACTTGTTCAGGGTCTTTTCCATCCCATCTCCCTCCATTTGTTTGAGGCCTATTTAGCCTCTAATGATGTATGGAAGCCCATGAAAGTTTGGGGCTAAATTGTGATACTTGGAAAATTGTGAGATGGAATGAGAACAATGAGAGAATGAGTATATGTGAAATTACCCGGGAATCTTTCAAGTCTCAATGTGCACTTTATCATTTTAAATGTTGTGGATTTTCATTGGCATCAAACATATTCTTTTATTAATCAATGTTTAAAGGCTAAGCGTGTATCGAGATGGTTCCTTGGTAAGTCATTAAGTCATTCTACAATATTCTATTCCATTCCAGATCAGAAAAATGTATTTGTACACTTCGGTAAACTAATTTGAATAGCTTCGGTGATTTGATATAGAATCCTGTGGTTTCCACGTTCGAAAGGATTGATCATATGATTTTTATACAAATTACTTCGATGTGTATTTGAGTGGTTTACCATGAAAATTCGTATGTTTCCTTCGAATCGATTTGGAAGGAGATTTGAGTGGTTCGCCACATTCGAAAATACATCGATAGGACTATTATTTTGAAAATAAAACCTCGAGGCAAGATGGGGCCAGAGCTTTGTAGTGCGAGCCCATGAGCCAAAGGGACTAGTATTTTGAGAATAAAACCTCGAGGCGAGATGGGGCCAGAGCTTTGTATGTGAGCCCATGAGCCAAATGGATTATTATTTTGATTTGTATTGGTTCAGGTTTTAAAAACTAAAGGCACCACTAGGCTTAGGTTACCTTGTCGGACTGATCACCCGGCTTGGGATCTTTAATTTGTCTGCCAACTGCAGCTTGGATTCTGTCTGTACCGACCATGGCAACGGTTTTGATCTGCCGGTCCCACTTGTATGTGGCTACGGTTCTGATTCTATTTTCGGTCCCACGTGTAGTGGCTACGGTTCTGTCTGCTCTTGTTACTTCGGTAATAGCTAAAAATAGCTATATGTGGGTTGCCAACATTTTATCCGTTAGATATTTTCTTTTATGATTCTTGTTTGTTTATGCTCATTATAGTCTTTGAATTTGTTAATGTTTAAGGAATCGATCTTTTATCGTATTGTCTTTATTATTCAGGATTTTTAACGTATTTCCAATTATTCAATGTTTTACATAGTCCGTTATGTTTTTAAGATATTTATATTTCAGATACTGTTCATTTATTTGCTTAGATATTGATGTCCAGTCTTTCGATCGTTTTATCATGATTTATTACTATTATTATTTAGGCTCTTTAAATGGATTTACAATTATTCCATAAGGTTTTATAAATGCCCATTTCTATATTACCTATTTATTTGCTTGCCAGACCGTCGTGTCTGACCTTGTTTGTTTGGTGCCAGTTTTCTCTCCTTCTGCTTTTAGGTTTTGATCGGAGGAGGCAGTTGAGCCGCCGGTCTGACGCGAGAGGCGGCCTTTGATGTCATATAGATGTCAAGTTTGGCACCGGAGTTCGTAATATTGAGGGTAGTATTTCTATTTAGTTGGATATTATTATTTTTTGTATGGCTTTGTTAGCCTTTTTCTTGGGATTTGTAATTAAGACATTTGTGTTTTGTAACTTTAACATATGTGGGAAATAAAATGTCCTGTTACTACCAGCTCAGTATTCTTTGAATTATGAATTGTGCCAGTCTGCTTATATGATGGCTTTATGATATTGGTCGAGTGCGACACGGAATTCGATGGCCATGGACCCCGGGTCGCAACACCATGATTAGTTTCCGCGAAAATATGTTCAGTTTGTGTGGAATTTTATTATCCTAATTCACGCAGATCTTGGGAAATGCAACAAAAATTTTAATTTATTCCAAAATTTCGCATCCCGATATCGGATAACTGCAGGGCAAGGTTTCAGGGTGTGACAATCATAGGCCATTTTCTTCATAATAGATTATGCCACAGAGTATATAAGGATAGTTGAGGCATAGCTTCATTTTGGAAAGGTTCAAGCATGGAGTTTGATGAAGAAGTATCTGATCTATGGAAGAAGATGGGCTTTTCCTTTGCTGAAGTTGCTGGAACAACAAAGGAAGCAGATGTAGGATCTTCTACATCAGCAGGTGTCTCCATTTGGGTAAGAGCATGCTTTGTTGAGTGTCAACTTGGGTTGACGATGCATCGTCTTCTGGCTCTGAATCCAAATCCGTGTCTTGCACATAGACCCGAAAGAGACAACAAATTTGCCCCCAGACTTTTGCTTTGCCTTCTTCACTTTAGTCGTGATGACAAAAGGCTTTGAAGCCTTGAAGGAGATGGTGAAGGGAGTTTGAATGCTCACTTCGGATTTACCGGAGGGTTTGTTTTCTTCCGATGATTGTTGAGGAGCCTTGCCTTTATCTTTCTTGAGATTTTCGGCAAAGGGTGCTGTGTCCTCTCCTTCTTTTTCACCTTCATACATCTGGGAGTCTGCGAAGTGGACTTCTTTACCTTTGAAGGGTTTTCTGTCTGCAAAGACTCGATGTATCATGCCATCGTCGATGACGAATTTGATGCATTGATGTAGAGTTGAAGGGACAACACCATTCTCGTGGATCCAGGGGCGTCTAAGAAGGATGTTGTAGCATGAAGGGGTTTTTATTGCATACACAGTGACCTCAGACATAAGATCACCGATCTGCAACTTGAACTTGATTTTGCCGATAGGCCTTTGAGTACTCCCATCGTATCCAAAGATAGATAAAGATGTGTGGCTCAACTTGCTAGGTGGGATGCCCAACTCTTCGAGAGACGATGTGGAGATGAGGTTGAGTGCAGAACCTGGGTCGGTCTGAACTCTATGCATAGGCATTTCCTTGATGTACCCTTGTGAAGTACATGGGTCAGTTGTGCCTTGTTTCTCCAAGTAGGAGGTCTTCCTTTGTGAAGGCGATGGTTGCACTTGCTGCTTTTTGAACCGAGAGGCATTCGATGCATGATCCCTCAGTTTTTTTCTTTTCTCCCTTTGAGAAAGTTTTTGAGTTTTTTACCCGGTAGTCCATTTCTATTTGGAGGACTTGCGGGGCATGTTTGTCGACATCCTCATTCATCTTTTGTAATTCTGAAATGAGATTATCACGAGTGTGTGGAGACATTCGTAATAAGTCTAGGATGTGCAGACGTGCAGGTATGTGCATGAAGTGTTCAACCAAGTCATACTTGAAAGCCTCCGTAGGGCCTGCATGTTCATCATGGTTGCCACTGGGGGCGCTTACAACATCTTTTCCCAAAGGATTTACATAAGTAAAGGAAGATTGGTTGTAATTCTTATGGTAGTCCCGGCCAGAGCGGGTGCCTCTACCAACTTCAAGAGCTTCTTGAGAAGGGTCTTCGTTTGGAAGATTGTCTTCAGGAACAAGTGGCTTGTCATTTTTCATTTACTGAGGATGTATATGCAGCAGAGTTGCCATCCTTAGTGATTGTGTTGCACGGAGCATTTTCTGGGAACAAGTCCTAAACAGCATCCAGCAACCTTTCTTCTTCGTTGACTAATTCATCGTCCCAATCATCAATAGTTGGGGATTCTTTAGTCAGGAAGGGTGTAAGCTCTGAAGTCACAGTCTCGGGAGAAGAAACCTGAGAGGGTGCCCTCTCTGTGAAAGTCACGTGAGACGAGGTAGCTCCAGAGGATACATTGCTAGGCGTCACCGGAGTATAAGTGATCTCATCAGACAATGCTTCCAAAGAGCTATAATCCTGAATTATCACATTACAGGAAGTTCTGACAGGAGATGTTGCCTGTTCGGAGTCAGACTCATCCTTGGATGCAAGAGGATCGTCTATCCAGTAATTTTCTCAATTTTCAGGAGTTAAGGGAGGATGTACCTGATGGTCTTCAGGGACTTCAGGCTCTAGATTGCGAGGAGGCTCGTTGACACGGTCTTGCTCTTGTTCTAGAGCGAGATGCTGTAAGACCCTTGCATATTCTTTAAGATCAGGCATGGGAGCCAAATCTTCTTCTTCGTCTGCTCTTTGTGGTTCAACATGGTTGATTTCTACTGGAGCAATGATGGGTGCTGGGTCAACAACATTTTCTTGTACAGCCTCTTGGTCTTCTTCATCATCAGACCAGGATCCTTGTGGCTGTAAGGGGTTATACCAGATTACTGGCATAAGGTGAGTTTCAGGAACCCATTCTTCATCGGAGAGATATTCTCCTGTTTCAAGGGATTCCTCCCACTCGTCGGTGTAGTTGGATTCGAATCCATCATTGGTGTCGCTGGACTCGTATCCATCAATGGAGAATCTAACTACCGAATTGCAAGAGTATGATGCCCCCTGTGTGGCTTTTTCTTTGAATTGAGGTGGCATGAAGTCATTGAGAGTGAATTTTCTTACCCTATTTGAAGTCAGTCGAAGGGATGTTTTCGTTGCCTCCAGTGAAGCGGTAGAGGAGGCCTCTGCTTTTTCTTTGACTTCTTATTTTGGCTGGGTCTTCTCTTGCCGTTTAAGTTTGAGGAGATGTTTTCTAGCCTGCCTTCGCTGTTGAGTTATAGGCTTTGTTTTCACGACCTCCCAATTTTCATCTTCCAGGAGATCGGGATGTACCAATATGGGTTGTCCATCTGGTGTCGGGTAAGGAACCAGTTCTTCGAACGCTTGGATTGTGTTTATCACCTTGAAGGAAGTAGTGACCTTCTTCTTCGGTGATTTTGCTGTTTGTCCACATGACACCATGTGGACTGAGGCAGACCCATAGTTTTTGTCAAAGGAGATGACTCCATTTTTCCACGTCTCGTTTATTTTCTCTCTCACAACGAAGCATTGATTGAGAGGATGCGAGATCATCTGGTGGTATGGACAATACTGAGGATCATTGGTTTTGCCAACATCTCTCGGTCTTTTAGGTCCAGGCAAGGTGAGCTTGCCATTTGCCATGAGAGCCCCGAAGATTTCATCAACATCTTCATCGAACGGGTATTTCTTTTTTACTCGCTCTTTGGAGGCATCAGAGAGTTAAGGTCTCTTACCTGCAGCTTTGTTTTCAGCTTTCTTTGGTGGCTGAGGAGCTGACTTGGTTTATACATTGAGACCTCTCTTTTCTTTGGTTTAGAGGTTGCAATGGCGGTTGGCTCTTTCCTTGATGATTTCTGACTGTTGAGGTCTTTAATCACCGTTTCAGCCTCCATGGAAGCTTCTAGGAGTTCTCCCAGGTTCTTTGATTTGTTGACGATGATCATGGAGCGGATTCTAGCTCTCATGTTATTTCGACAGATGTTGACTAGTGGCGCTTGTGGCAGTACATCTAAGCATTTGTACGCCATTGCTTTCCACTTGTGAATGAAGTCGTATGTTGACCCATCCTCCCCCTATTTTAGGCTGCAAAACTGAGCCACAGTAGCGGGATGATCCTCACCTTTGAAGTGAGTCAGGAAGCGTGTCTCTAGCATGGCCCAGTTTTGGATGGAGTCCTCCGGGAAAGTGGAGTCCCAATCAAAAGCCTTACCTTTAGGGTACTTGCAAAGAGGCAGATCTTGAGTGCATCTTGATCTGCGATAGCTCCCGTCAGGATTTTGAAGTGGATGACGTGCTGTCTGGCTCATCATTTCCCCATATATGTTTCGAGAGTAGGATACTTGAATTTTGTAGGAAACAGGACCGAGTCCATCCATAAGGGATGTGGTGGCTTGATCCCATGCTCCTTGAGTGTATCATCTTCTTTTTCTTTGGCGAGGATGTCGTCCACGTCCTTTTTTGCAAGGGCGTGTGACTCATTTTCTTCTCCATTTACTTCGTTATCTTAAAGATTTGGAGGCGGTTCATTGTTCACCTGATTCTGAAAGGCGATGAGAAGGTTCTCCATCAGAGCTGGGGAGATCCTCTGTCTACTGGCCTTGTTCCAACTGCTGGATACGTGTGAGCGCATGATGTTGAGGTGGATTGCGAGGTAGTGGCTCAGAATTTGTAGCCAGGACATTCATTCCTCAGGATTCGAACTAAGAAATTATCCTGGTGACAGAGCTGGGGCTCATTTTTTTTTTATGAAGAGCTTGAGGAAGGATCACTCCATCGTCCTTGGCTTAAAGGAGCAGGAGATTCTTCTGAATGTCTTCGTATCCTGGAGACGCTGCGAGTCACCGGACGTCAAAGATGGATCTTGGTTGCTGACTTTTGGCGTCTTTTGGCTTTCCCAACCATATGGATAGTAGCAACTTGGTCGGGTCTTTCTTTTTCGACCCATTTGTGAGATACTTGAAGTGTAGGATGCTGGGTCCTCTGCTTATCTAGACTATTTTATCGATATGATGCGCGATGGAGTACACGACGAGCAATTTGAGCTTCGATCTACTCTGGCTGGGTTTTGACAAAGAAGGATGTGCTTCCTCGGGCACAGCAGCCGAGCCTGTCATCTTTGAAGCTAGGCATGGACAGGATCCAGACCTGGTCCTTTGTCTGTCACAGCGAAGCTTTGAACTTTTCGAGTTCGGCCCCAGTAGAGATGAAGGGTCGAACTAAAGGATTGTAGGCCTTGGCATGTGCTTGCAGAGGCCTTGTGTGCATGATTTGATTTTACGCTTGTAGGGACAAGTTGCCTCAGGTTGGGTCAGGCTGGGTTGACTTGGTTGTCAAGTGGGAGACGGGTCTCTCCTCTTTCATGTAGACAAGAGGGTAGAACTGGTTCTCCTTGTGTGGGGCCAAGTATGCTGGCTTGGTGGATGTTTGGGACCTTCTTTGTTTTGATGAAGGTCTTGGGGACCAAGTCTTGGGATAGACCTGGTTGTTTGTGGGTCGAGGCTTCGTGGGGGTGCCACGGGCTTCGGGCTTTTTGGTGCTCGCCTTTGGTGTCATGGTAGTGACACATTAGGAGGCGAGCTTCTACTTCTTGGAAGGAGCAGTTTGTTCCTCGGGAAGTGGGAATGGTCCCAGCGTCCCAAAGACGATAGTCCGGGGAGTCGAGGTCAACCCGGAGTTTAGAGAGTTGCCGAGGGAGTTGACGCTTCGGCAGCTGGCAGGGCGCTTGTAGGTGCGTGTGGTTTGCTTCTGTGGAAGCATGAGTTGGTGCTTGTTCTCATCAAAAGTAATGGTCAAGGAAGCTGTCATTGTTAGTTTTGAGAATTTCTAAAACAATACCACATCCATTAGTAATCACAAGAATATAATCATCATAAATGGGAAGTTCCATGGTTTTGTCTTTTCAAATCGCTCGAGGGACATGACCCAAGCGACATAAAGAAGGCAAAAGGCCATAGATGGTACAATTGTTCTGATCGCAAGTATGGTGAGCCCAGAATGAGCGTCCCAGTGACTGCTAGAAGCAATTGTGAACCTAAATTCGACTTATCGAGAAGCAGAGCTTGCTCGAGGTAAGAAGAATATAAGGTTGGAGTTACAAATGTGTCGGTCGCGAATATAGTAGACCCTGGAAGGGCATACCAGTATTGCTAGGCACAAATGTTTGGAGACCGCATCCATGGGATGAGATTCTCTATTTTGAAAGGTCAAGATTGGATTCATCAAAGAGAGCAGATGGTATTCCGATCCAAATACGGGCTCAACGATTTCCGCAAGCGCCAGTACCCAGAAGGGAAATAACCATAATTTCTTGGATCTGAACTCAAAAATGACGAGATTTTTTTTGAAATGCCAAGATCGGTTTCATTAAAAAGAGCAAAAGGCATTCCAATCTGAACACGGGCTCAACGATTTCCGCGAGCGCCAGTGCTCAGAAGGGAGGAGACCAAACTTTCTCCGATCTGAACCCAAAAATGACGGAAGCTTTTCTTTTAAAATATTTTTAAGATTTTTTTTCAAATCTCTTTTTTTTATTTATTTTAAGATTTTTTAAAAAATATCTTTTTTTAATTTTTAATTTTAATTTTTAATTTTTTTTAATTTTAATTTATTTTAATTTTTAATTTTTAATTTTTTATTTTAATATTTTTTTTAAAAAATCTTTTTTTTATGTTTTATTTTTTATTTATTATTTTAAAAATTTTATTTAAAATTTTTTATTTTAAAATCTTTTATTTTGAATATCTTTTTATTTTAAAATTTTTTATTTAAAAAATGAGAGAGTACACATAGGCCTCCTAACCCGATCTTATGAAATTTCGATTGATAGAATTGCCACCAAGTAAGGGTAGGATTACTTAATGAACCCGTTTGGAGGACCCTTGCCTAGAACAGTCAAGCTGTCTCCACACTCTGGATAAGGCTTTTCTTGAATCAACCGTGATCAAAGAACACAATTGGTTTAACCTTAGTGGTCTATGTCTTCTTTTTTTATCCCAAATAGACTCATCGAAAAGAAAAGATGGCCCAATCCCCGATCGTCACAGGCTCAACATTTCTTCAAGCACCGGTGCCCGAAAGGGAAAGGATCAAAGTTTCTCAATTTTGAATCCAAAATCATAAATCTAATTTTTTTTTAAATCCTGAATAGACTCATCGAAAAGAAACGATGGCCTAATCCCCGATTCGTCATAGGCTCAACATTTCTGCAAGCACCTGTTCCCGAAAAGAAAAGGATCAAAGTTTCTCAATTTTGAATCCAAAATGAGAAATCTGATTTTTTTATTTTTTAAGATCTCTAATGAACTCATCGAAGAGAAACGATGGCCCAAATCCTAATTCGAACAGGCTCAACAATTTCTGAGAGCACACAAACGAAAGGAGAGGATCAAAGTTTCTCAATTTTGAATCAAAACTGAGAAATTTGATTTTTTTTTAAGATTCTATTGAACTCATCGAAGAGAAACGATGACCCAAATCCTAATTCGAATAGGGGCAATAATTTCTACGAGCACACGAACGAAAGGAGAGGATCAAAGTTTCTCAATTTTGAATCCAAAATGAGAAATTTGTTTTTTTTTTTTTGAAAATAGAAAGAGTGGAAATAAATTCAGAGAATTAGAAATATCCAAAAAAATCCCATCTCATTTTTTTAAGATGCGAAATCCAATATAGGCCACCAACTAGAAAGTAGCCAATGAATCCAGAAAAGAGGTATAAGCGTAGAGCAAAAATATGGTGTGCAAATATTTCATTTCCAAGCATCGTGTTCTCAAATGATCGGGATGTCCCACCGGGTGTGCCAGCTTGATGGACCGCGCGTTTGCGCACCGTTCTACTGAGGTCGGCAGACGTGAGAGTCCGTGGGGTACTACCCTTTCGTGACTAGTTGCAAAGCAGGTATCAACATTTTTTTGTGTGTGGGTGTGCCAGATTTTCTATTTTACTTAGAATTGCTGGTAGTGATCCGGAGATCGACCTTCGCAAGTAAAAAGGAAATCAACTTCTTTCAAGTTTTTCATTGCACATATATTTAAGAAAAGAAACATTTTCTTGATTTGCCAAGAAAGGCGATGTTTTGCCATTTATAGCCGATTTTTGGTGTTTATAGCCGATTTACAATTCTTATCAATAATGAAAGACAAGAGTTGTGATTTTTGCCTCTTTTGGAAAAATACAAAATTCAATGAAAAACAAGAAAAGGAGGATCTAACTTCTCAGGAGATTGTGGGGGACTCGTTAGAATCGACGATCGCAAGCCATGCGTGGACTTCGCTATCATCCATGTAGATGATAACAGAGGATGCTCTTGGTTCGCTTGGCTTGGCTATAACCTCAGATTTTACAGGACAAAGACCGAGAGGAGGTCCTATGTTCAATAAAAAAACTAAGTGGACGGGCTGAAAAGCCACGTCTAAGCCATTGGAGGCAGAAGGAGATGGCAAGGACCTTGGGGGGGGGGGTGCCCCCCAAGGGACTTTCATCACCTTGTAGCGGTGGCCGGTGCAGAACTTTTGCAGAGTTTTCTCTCTTTCTTTCTCTGGATTTTCTGTGCTTTTTTCCGATCTGTGATCTGTGGAAATTTTTTCGATCTCTGGAATGCTTTGGAGTGCTCTCCTATTTATAGGCTTTTAGGTAGCCTTTTAGGAGGATTTATGAGCTTTAATTGTCATAAAGCCACATAAAGGGAGGAGTTACAAGACTTATTTCTTTATTTTGTAACTTCTTTTTCTTGGCTTCTGATTGGCCGGTGGAGATTGAGGGCATTTAGTCGCCTTTAATCACCATGATGGGAGGAGTTTCATGGTTTAAATGCCATGAATCAATTGACTTGTAACTCCTAGATGCTTGCTTCCGATTTGGCCATCCAAAGAAATGAATTAATGACTGTAATAAAGCTAGTCAATTAATCGCATTAAGTGGTCGCCGAGCGGTTGAAGAGTCGCGGGCCGTGCCGCATCTTTTGGGATTCTTCTGGCGATGACCATTGATGGAATTTTTATATAGATCGACATTGGATGACCACGTAACTTCAGACATTGATTGTCAACAGCGGGTTGGTGCTGTCTGTCCTGTCGATTTCTCGATCGATCGGGTAGAAAGCACACTTTTTGGTTGGCCGGTTGGTGATCAATGTTGATTTTGATACTCTTGACAATTGACCTGTGATTTTGATGGATGTCGAAGGATTTCGTGCCTCAAAAGTATGAATTTTGGAAAATCCCAGGAGTTGGAAGCTTCAAATTGCGAAAAAACGACGGAAAACGGGCCTTCCGGGGCGAACCCGGCGACCTTGGGCCTGGGTCGCGGGGGTCTGCGACCCTGGGGGGATTTTCCCCCTTTGGTCCCCGTTTTGCGGCCGTTTTGAGGTATTTTTCCATTCTTTTTTCTTCTGTATTTTTCCGGACATTTTTGCACATTTATTGGCCTGATATCCCTGTACAAAACTTGATGAGAAACCTTGCTTTTTAGAGTGCAAAGTTTCCAATTTTCTGGGAAAGTCGAAGACTTTATCACGTAGAGCTGCTGATTTTCCATCAGAAGCTGAAACTGGGCCAAACGATGTCGGAATGACCTGAAATTTGAGGTGAAGCCTCTTGAGCAATAAATAAGACCAACCATAGGGTTTTATTTGAGTTTTGAAGCCGTATGGGTCCTGTCACCAGTAGACTTGATTTTGTCGCGAGGAAGATGTCGCGGCTTGATGTGCGGTCAACTGATGTCCGATTGACTTGAAATTTGACAGGGAACCTATTGGAGTCATTTTAAGATGATCCACAGGCTCTGTCTTGGAAGCCATGGTTCCGGGGAGCTTCTCCACCGAGAGGCCTGATTTGGCTTCCGAGAGTCAAAGTATGGTCAAATGTTGTCGAAATGACCTGAAACTTGACGTGTAGCCCTTTTGTAAGCATCGCCGTCCATGAGCTCTTTTAGATGAGTGATGGCCTCAGTGGTTCTCGCCGCCCAGAGGCTTAATTTAGCTGTTCGAGGGTTGATGGAGGTTCAAACCTTGTCGGTTTGACTCGGAACTTGACTTAGAGCCTTTTGGGTGTATTTTGAGACTATCCATAGGCTCTGATCGAAGATTTGGTATCTCCGATGCTGTCACCACCGAGAGCTCCTGTTCAGCTATCAGAAAAGCGAAGTTAGGCCAAATGATTTTGAAATGGCCTGAAACTTCTTATGTACTCCTCTTTTGGCTGTCTTGAAGAATATTGCAGTTTCTGTTTGATTCTGACAAGATTTAATTTTTTTTAGAACTAGCATCGCCCATTTGTGGTAGGCCGCAACTTCATGTAGCTTTTTTTATGTAGAAGAGGCAAAGTGACATTTTTGGTGTCAACATTCAAAGCTTCGCTGCAATAGGTGAAGGACCGGGTTCGCATCCTGTCCTTGCCTAGCTACAAAGAAGACAGGCTTGGCTGCTACGCCCGAGGGAGGACATCCTTCATTGTCAAAGCCCAGCCAGAGCTGACCGAAGCTCAAATTGATCGTCGTATACGCCGCCGCGCGTCGTATAGACAAAAGAGACAAGAGAAGCAAAGGACCCAGCCTCCTACACTTCAAGCCTCTCACAAATGGGTTAAAAAAGAAAGACCCGAGCAAGTTGCAGCTGTCCATATGGTTGGAAAAACTAGAAGACGCCAAAAGTCTACAAAAGAAATCCATGCCCGACGTCTGGTGACCCTCAGCGTCTCCAGGACAAGAAGACATTCAGAACAATCCCCTGCTCCTTCAAGCCAAGGATGGCAGAGTGAACCTTCTTCAAGCTCTTCATCAAAAAGAATGAGCCCCGGCTCAGTCACCAGGACAATTTCATCGTTCGAATCTCGAGAAATGAACGTCCTGGCTACAAATTCTAAGTAACCACCTTGCAATCTACCTCAAGATGATGTGCTCACATGCATCTAGCAGTTGGAACAAGGCCAGCAGAGGATTGAAATGTTGGAATTTGAGATGTCATGAGCAGTCTTTGAAGAATTGAAGGAATTAATATCTCAAAGTATTGGTTTGAGTTGGAATTCTTGTCAACACATTGTCACAAACATGATGATAATAAGCTGGTATTGATAGAGCTGAAGAGAAGAATCAGAATTGAAACTGTCAGGAATTCAGATTTCCTGAAACAGAGTGACCGGTCGACCGGGCTCTTCATGCGGTCGACCGAGCAAGAAGAAACCTGCAGAAAACAGTTTCAGGCACCTCTCAGTTATTTTCGTGACACAGTGTGTCTTCGGTCGACCGGGACCCCAGGATGTCGACCGAGCTCAAAAGTTGTCTGTTTCCAGTCAGTGTCTTCGGTCGACCGAGCAAGCCAGGATGTCGACCGAGCACGGGAACCAGAGTTGCGCAGAATTAGAAGTTTTGCACGAAAATTCAGCACTCTTATCTAATTCGTTTGGGACTCTTTCTAAACGAATTGTAGCCTGTTTTAAATACAATTAAGGGTTACTATAACCTATATAAAGGCATGTAAGGGTCGTTCTTAAAGATACACCAGAAGAGAGAAAGAATAGAGAAGAGTTTTAGAGAGTTCTTGAGAGAAAGAAGAAGCTGCTGGTGTGTGTTGCTGTGTGCTGATGTGGTGACGTTTTCTACAGCAATTGTGGACGAGATTATGCTCTAGAAGATGGTGATTCGTCCATGAGTTAAGTGTCTCTCTGTTTATGCTTTAATTTCAATTTGTAAGGGATTGAGAGAGAGAGAATTGTAGAGGGGAAGGGCTGTAGACAGAATTAATCTTCTATTCTGTTCTTACATCAAGTTGGTGCTTGGTGTTTGGGGTTTGGTGATCCTATCTGTGGGTGCAGATAAATTGTAAAGGGAGTCGGTGCTTCCTAGATAGTTGGTGTTATCTGAAACTAAGGGTTGGTGCTCTTTGTCGTTGGTGCGACTAAATAAGATTCAGATCTGTCCCGGATTGGTGTTCGGACAGTTTTTGAACCGTGGACGTAGCCTTTCGGTGAACCACGTTAAATCTGGTGTCATTGTGTGGTTTGACTTGTTTTTGTTGTTGAATTGGACCTGTTTTTAGAAATCACTGATTCACCCCCCCCTCTCAGTGATCGCGGTATCCAACAATTGGTATCAAAGCGAGGCTCCCTTGATCAGTTTAATACGCTAAGGGTGATCTCTTGTCAAATCACATGGCAGTCAATACAGGGAATATGAAAGCACCTCTGTTTGATGGTTCTAATTACTCTTTTTGGAAGATTAGGATGCAAGCCTTCATCAAATCTCTTGGCTATGATGTTTGGGAGGCTGTCAGAGCCGGTTACAATGCTGCCACCGTACCCAATGATACTGCATCGAAGAAGTTGGCAGACAATGACTCCAAGGCGCAGAATGCACTCTTTAGTGGCCTTGTGGACAGCGAGCTTGTCAAAGTAATTGCATGCAAAACAGCCAAGGAAATTTGGGACAAGTTGCAAAGCATACATGAAGGTGATGAGAAGATTAAAGAAGCCAAATTGCAAACTCATCGCTCTCAATTCGAGTCTCTTCGCATGGAAGAAAGCGAGAATGTTGACTCGTATATGCAACGAGTGAATGAAGTCACGAATGACATTCGTGGACTAGGGGAAGAGATTAAAGAGCCGGTCATCGTCAAAAAGGTTCTAAGATCTCTTCTTCCCCGGTTTGATTCAAAAGTCTCAGCCATCGAAGAAGCCAAAGATCTGAATGCATTTTCCATGGATGAATTACATGGTT
The DNA here is from genome assembly GCA_012931725.1 of Litsea cubeba. Lineage (NCBI taxonomy): Eukaryota > Viridiplantae > Streptophyta > Magnoliopsida > Laurales > Lauraceae > Litsea > Litsea cubeba. Next base: position 33,780,035 of record CM022955.1, on the reverse strand, counting down.
CTCTAACTGCCTATGAGATGCGCATAGGAAAGACGTCTTCATCTGATAAAGAAGCGGCCTTCAAAGTTCAGAAAAAGGCAAAAGAGACTGCTGGTCATGATGTTGATTCTGATGATGATGAGCTTGAGGCTCAATTTGTTAGAAAGTTGAAGAAAGGAAGCAATGGAAAGTACAAAGGGAAGCTACCCTTTAAATGCTTCAATTGTGGAGGTATTGGTCACTTTGCTGCGAAGTGTCCGCTAAAAGAAGACAATGATAATGACTCTTATGCTGAAAAGAGTAAAGGAAAGAGAAATTTCAGAAAAAGGGGCAAAGCTAAAAACTTTCTATGTCAACAAGATGACAGCACGTCTGAAACTTCAGACGATGATGAATCAACCGAAGCTCTCTTCATGGTCACTGTTGAAGAAGAAGAAGAGCTAGATCCGGAAGAGGATGAGGAGGCTGAAGTCAATCTTGAAGAGGAACTCATAGCCGCACTTGAGGAGCTAAGCATGGAACGCAAATCAAGTAAGAAAAATCTGAAACTTCTCCATGAATCTGAAAGTTCTATTATTTCTTTGAAAACTCAAGTAGAAGAATATAAAAGAATGGTAGAAGTCCTTGAAAACCAAATAAGTATCAAAAAGGAAGAGGCTATGAAACTTGAAACTGAGATCGCTAGAGCAAAGGCTGAAAATTTGGAAAATAGCAAAAAACTCAAAGCACTCCAAGCGATTGAAGGGACTATGAAACTCGATGAACTACTGAAAGTTCAAAGACCTGCCCACTTCAGATTTGGTCTAGGATTTGAGAAAGGTGAATCCTCTAAGATTGCACCTCCTGAAAAGAAAGAGTTTGTGAAGCAAGTAACTGCACCTTCTAACTCTATGAAGCCCACTCAACCTAGAAAGGAGTCCATTCCTGTTAGAAAGGTAATGAAGACTAACCAGCCACAAAGAAGATACAAATTCTATGGTTATTGCTTTCATTGTAATATGTTTGGACATAAAAGAGCTGATTGCAAATTCTATGTAAGAAACAGCCCACTTGTGACTAGGAATCCTTTTTCAATCCTAAGTAGCCACAAAATTGAGTGCTATATGTGTCATAATTATGGACACTTGGCTAGGGATTGTAGGTTGCATATTGCTAACAAATTTCAGGTTGAAAAGAAACCCAAGTTAGTCAAGGCTTGGAGAGCAAAGCAAAGTGCAGAAAGTCCCAAAGAATCTCTCATTGTGCAAACGGCATTCAATGCACAAAAGAAGGCAGCACTATGGGTCCTTGATAGTGGTTGTTCAAGCCATATGACTGGTGATAAAGAGAAATTCATCAAACTACAGCACTATGAAGGCGGTTCAGTGAAGTTTGGCAACAATAATGGTGCCAAAATCTGCGGAAAAGGTGTTATTCAGCTTATGGCAAACAAGATCAGATCTGAAGAAGTCTTATATGTGTCTGGATTGAGACACAACCTGCTTAGTGTGAGCCAGATCTGTGACAAGGGTCACAAAGTTATCTTTACAAAGAATGGGTTTGCCATCAAGAAGAGTAGCAACGGCAAAACAGTGGCAACTGGATCAAGAACTGCTGGAAATCTCTATACATTGTCAGATGGAGCTGAAAAGACCTGCTTGATGAGTCGGACAGAGGAAAGTTGGTTGTGGCACAAACGCCTTGGGCATCTAAGCTTTGATAACATGTCAAAGATTTGCAATTCAAAGGCTGTAAGAGGCATGTCTAAAGTTGAAAAGCCTTCCAATCCCATTTGCGACTCTTGCCAAAAGGGAAAGCAAACGAGGGTTATGTTCAAGTCAAAGGAGCATCATTCCAAGAAACCTCTTGAGCTAGTGCACACTGATCTCTGTGGACCAATGCGAACTCAAAGCACCAATGGAGATAAGTATTTCATGTTATGCATTGATGATTATACTCGTATGACATGGGTATTGTTTCTTAAGCATAAGCATCAAGCACTTGATCGTTTTAAAGTGTTTAAAGCACAGGTTGAAAATCAATTGGAAAAACGTATCAAGATTTTAAGGTCTGATCGTGGAGGCGAGTTCACATCTGAAGAGTTCACTAAATATTGTGAACATCATGGCATTCAAAGACAGTACTCAGCCCCTAGAACTCCACAGCAAAATGGAGTTGTGGAACGGAAGAATCGCACCGTACAAGAGATGGCTCGTACGATGCTAAGTGAAAGCAAGATGGCTGACAAGTATTGGAAAAAGGCAATTCATACGGCTGTATACATTCAAAACCGATGCTTGATCAGGCCACATGAAGACAAAACTCCCTATGAGCTATGGTTTGGAAGAAAAGCAACAGTCAAGCACTTCAAAGTCTTCGGCAGCAAGTGTTACATCAAGCGGCTCGAACAAAATCCGGGCAAATTTGAAGAAAGAGCTGACGAAGGTATATTTCTGGGTTACTCCTCTACTAGCAAGGCATATAGGTGTCTTAACAAAAGAACCAGAAAAATCATAGAAAGTGCTGATGTGAGAATAGATGAGAATATTGAACCAAAGAATGCAACTCATAATGACAGTCCAGTTTATGAGGACTCGAGTGAGATTGATGATGAGATGGCTGAAACTAATGATTCTGAGAAATCAAAGGATGACTCAGAAGATACTTCACCTAAGAAGCACAGCACTTGGGTCAAGCAACACCCTAAGGATCAAATCATTGGAGATCCTAAGGCAGGCGTTCAAACTAGACAAAGTGTAGTTAGCAATTACTCACTTGTGTCCACCATTGAACCCAAGACTGTGGCTGAAGCCAGTCTCGATGATAGTTGGTTGAAATCTATGCATGAGGAGTTGGAGCAAATTGAGAAGAACTCAACATGGGAACTTGTTCCTAGACCTACTGATAAGAATGTTATTGGTACTAAATGGGTCTTTCGGAATAAGCTGAATGAAGATGGTCAAGTCATTAGAAACAAAGCAAGGTTGGTTTGTAAAGGCTATGCTCAAGTTGAAGGCATAGATTTTGAGGAGACCTTTGCACCGGTGGCTCGTTTGGAAGCTATTCGTATGTTTCTAGCATTGGCAGCATACAAAACCTTCAAGGTATTTCAGATGGACGTAAAGTCAGCTTTCTTGAATGGTTTACTTGAAGAAGAGGTCTACATTGAGCAACCTGATGGTTTTCTCATCAGCAAAAATTCAGATCTAGTGTGCAAGTTGAAAAAGGCTCTTTATGGACTGAAACAAGCGCCAAGGGCATGGTATGCAAGGCTGGATCTCTATCTCCGCAAGATCGGTTTCGGAAAAGGAATGGTTGATAGCAATCTGTATGTCAAAACTGAGCTAAGCAAACAGCTGGTTGTCATTGTTTATGTTGATGACATAATCTTTGGTGGCAATGATGAGGAGATGTGCAGGAATTTTGCTGAAGAGATGAAGAAAGAATTTGAGATGTCAATGCTTGGAGAACTAAAGTTCTTTCTTGGTTTACAAGTGCAGCAGCTGAAACATGGTATCTTTATATCACAGATGAAATACATCAAGGAAATGCTGAAGCGATTCAATATGGAAGACAGCAAGCCAGTGAGCACACCAATGTCAACGAACACGAAGCTTAGCAAAGATGATAAGGCCTCGTCCGTTGATCATACCACCTATCGCTCTATGATAGGAAGCTTGCTCTACTTGACTGCTACAAGACCAGATCTTCTACAAGCAGTATGTATGGTTGCATGTTTTCAAGCAGCACCAACTGAAACGCACCTTACAGCAGTGAAACGAATCTTTCGATATCTGAAAGGTACTATGGAGCTTGGTATCTGGTATCCCAAAGGCAAATCCTTCACTCTTGTTGCATATTCTGATGCCGATTGGGCTGGATGCGTAGATGATCGCAAGAGTACTAGCGGCGGCGCATTTTATCTTGGAGAAAGATTAGTTGCTTGGCATAGTAAGAAGCAAGACTCAGTATCCCTTTCGACAGCGGAAGCGGAATATATTGCAGCGGCAACTTGTTGTACGCAAGTGTTATGGATGCGGCAAATGCTCTCTGATCTAGGAGTTCCTACAACGGATCCTACGCCGATCCTATGTGACAACACGAGTGCAATTCATATATCTAAGAATCCTGTTCAGCACTCTCGAACAAAGCATGTAGCAATTCGCTATCATTTTCTTAAAGATAAAGTTGCTGATGGAGAGGTCAAGTTGGAATATGTTCCAACAACTGAGCAAGTGGCTGATATTTTCACGAAACCTCTGCCAAAGGAAGTCTTCGAGTATCTCCGGAAAAAGTTAGGAGTTACTCACTCTCCTAAACCGTAGGAGTTGTGCTTGAAAGGGGGAGCAAAGTATTCATTGAATATCTATTCGCTCCTCGGTTTGGTCCCTTTGGACTTGTTGTCAAAGGGGGAGAGATGTTATGCTATGATAGCAAGGAGAGATGTTATGCTTTGAGATTGCTAGGGGGAGATTGTTGACAGTGCATGGTTGTTATTTCAGAATTGGTTCCAAGTAAGTTTTGAAAAGAACTTGGAAGAGCTGCAAGCTGGAGTTGAAAGTGTTGAAGTTCCAATAGTGTTGCCAACAATTCCAAAGGGGGAGATCTCCCTTAGCGTATTAAACTGATCAAGGGAGCCTCGCTCTGATACCAATTGTTGGATACCGCGATCACTGAGAGGGGGGGGGGGGTGAATCAGTGATTTCTAAAAACAGGTCCAATTCAACATGAAACTCTGATGGAAAACCTTCTCCTCGCCTTCCAAAATCAGGCGAACAATGAACCTCCTCCAAATCATCAAGATGATGAGGTAAATGGAGAAGAAAATGAGTCACGTGCACTCACCAAAAAGGACGTAGACAGTATCCTCGCAAAAGCAAAAGAAGATAATATACTCAAAGAGCATGGGATCAAGCCACCATATCCCTTATGGAGGGACTCGGTCCCATTCCCTACAAAATTCAAGCATCATACTCCCCAAACATATACGGGGAAAGGATCAACCAAACAAAATGTCTTCCACTTCAAGATCTTGACAGGAGCTATCGAGGATCAAGATGCACTCAAGATCCGCCTCTTTGCAAGTACCCTAAAAGGTATGGCCTTTGATTGGTATTCCGTTTACAGGAGGACTCTATCCAAAACTGCGCCATGCTAAAGACACGTTTCCTGACTCACTTCAAAGGTGAGGATCATCCCGCTACTATGGCTCAGCTTTGTAGCCTAAAACAGGGAGAGAATGAGTCAACATACGACATCATTCACAAGTGGAAAGCAATGGCATACAAATGCTATGATGTACTGCACAAGCGTTGCTAGCCGAAACAACATGAGAGCTAGAATCCGCTCCATGATCATCGGCAAAAAAACAAAGAACCTGGGAGCACTCCTAGAAGCTTCCATGGAAGCTGAAACAGTAATTTAAGACCTCAACAGTCAGAAATCATCAAGGAAAGAGCCAACCGCCATTAAAACCCCTAAACCAAAGAAAAAAGTGGTCCTCAATGTGAAAACGAAGTCAGCTCCTCAGCCACCAAAGAAAGCTGAAAACAAAGCTGCAGGTAAGAGACCTTAACTCTCTGATGCCTCCAAAGAGCGAGTAAAAAAGAAATACCCGTTCGATGAAGTTGTTGATGAAATCTTCGGGGCTCTCATGGAAAATGGCAAGCTCACCTTGCCTGGACCCAAAAGACCGGGAGATGTTGGCAAAGCCAATGATCCTCAGTACTGTCCATACCACCAGATGATCTCGCATCCTCTCAATCAATGCTTCGTTGTGAGAGAGAAAAAAAAAACGAGATGTGGAAAAACGGAGTCATCACCTTTGACAAAAACTATGGGTCTGCCTCCGTCAACATGGTGTCATGTGGACAAACATCAAAATCACCTAAGAAGAAGATCACTACTTCCTTCAAGGTGATAAACACAATCCAATCGTTTGAAGAACTGGTTCCTTACCCGACACCAGATGGACAACCCATATTGGTACTTCCCGATCTCCTGGAAGATGAAAATTGGGAGGTCATGAAAACAAAGCCTAAAACTCAACAGCGAAGGCAGGCTAGGAAACATCTCCCCAAGCTCAAACGGTAAGAGAAGACCCAGCCAAAACAAGAAGTCCAAGAAAAGGCAGAGGCCTCCTCTACCGCTTCACTAGGGGCAACAGAAACGTCCCTTCCAGAGACTTCAAAGGGGGTAAGAAAATTCACTCTCAGTGATTTCATGCCACCTCAATTCAAAGAAAAAGCCACGCAGGGGGCATCATACTCTTGCAATTCGGTAGTTGGATTCTCCATTGATGGATACGAGTCCAGTGACACCGATGATGGATTCGAATCCAACAACACCGATGAGTGGGAGGAATCCCTTGAAACAGGAGGATATCTCTCCAATGAAGAATGCATTCTTGAAACTCACCTTATGCCAGTGATCTGGTATAACCCCCTGCAGCCACAAGGATCCTGGTCTGATGATGAAGAAGACCAAGAGGCTGTACAAGAAAATGCTGCTGACCCAGAAGCCGTCATTGCTCCTGTGGAAATCAACTATGTTGAGCCACAAAGAGTAGATGAAGAAGAAGATTTGGCTCCCATGCCTGATCTTGAAGAATATGCGAGGATCTTACAGCGTCTTGCCCTAGAACAATAGCAAGACTGTGTCAACGAGCCTCCTCGCAATCCAGAGCCGGAAGTCCCTGAAGACCATCAGGTACATCCTCCCTTAACTCCTGAAAATGGAGAAAATTGTTGGATAGACGATCCTCTTACATCCAAGGATGAGTCTGACTCCGAACATGTAACGTCTCCTGTCAGAGCTTCATGTAATGTGATAATTCGGGATTATAGCTCTTCCGAAGTGTCGTCTGATGAGACTTATACTCCGACTATGCCTAGCAATGTATCTTCTGGAGCTACCTCGTCTCACGTAACTTACACAGAGACAGAACTCTCTCAGGTTTCTTCTCCTAAGACCGTGACTTCAGAACTCACACTCTTCCCGACTAATCATCATGAAAAATCCCCAGCTATTGATGCTTGGGATGATGAATTGGTCAATGAAGAAGAAAGGTTGCTGGATATTGTTCAGGTCTTGCTCCCGGAAAATGCTCCGTGCAACACAATCACTGAGGGTGTGTCAGACCCCGACCCAGGTTTGGAATATTTAATTATATTTTTAACTGTGATTAGTTGATAAGTGGGGTTAGTGGACGATTAGCTTATTTTATTAAGCTAGATTAGAATGTTTGATTAGCTTTGGGAACTTTTGAGAGTCATTGACTTAGGTTTGACGCGGGCCGGGGCGCCCATGGATTGTGTGTGAATTTGTGGAGTTTAACTTCGATGTTTGTAAAATCCAAATTTTTGTGCATTTTGATTCATTTCATCTAGATCATCAACTTTCATGTTTTGGCCAACTTGATTTAATGATCAGAAATCACATTTTTCGAGGAAAAGGGCAAAACTGACCTTTCACACAAAATCTGTACCCAAATTCCAAAAATTTCAGAAATTGACAAAAATATACTTTTTGGAAAGTAGAAATTTCGCTGATCGTTTTTGTCTTCTTCGTCGTTTTCGTTCGGGGTCCGCAAATGCCATTTTCAGCTTTGTGAAGACCGGTGCCCATAAAACTTATCTTATAAGAAGAGGAACCTTTCTTCTTCTCCTTCATTTCTTTTCCAGCAAAGTTTTGAGCTAGGGTTTTTCCCTCTCTTCCCACACTTTCTCTCTCATCTGAAACTCTCATTTCTTAGAGTTTTCTTGGAGGAATGATCTCCTAAAGTTCTTCCCCTTCATTCAAGCTTCCCAAAGATATCTTTTTCAAGGATTTTGAGCTAAGGAAAGGCCCTCATTCAAGCCTCTCTTCTTTGTTTGGACTTCTTAAGGTTAGCAATGGCTTTCCAAACTTGAGATTCTTGTTTTCCTCTCCATTTAGAGTGTTTTAATCCCATATGCAAGGGTTTTCCTTGGAGATTTACAGATGTTGATTTTTAGGGTTTTCTTTGGGAAAATTTTGGGGTTTTTGTAGATTTGAAGCTTGAGGCACTAGAGCTTTGTCTGAAGAGTAATCTTGCTCCCATCTTGACTAGAGGCAAGTAGATTTCACAATTAATATGATGATTTCTCTTATTTGGTTCCATTTCATGGTTTTTCTTCTTATGTGCTAATCTTCTTTGAATTATGGATTTACTTTGAATGAATGAAGCAATGTTATGTTGATTTCCACTTATGTTATTGTCTTACAATGTATTGGAAGTGTGCTTTCACTTTGGTCATCTAGAAAATTTGTTTTCTTTGTGTTAAATGTTGGTGTTCAAAGAAAGGGAGAAAACTTTGATTTAAAAAGTGTTGTGTTTGGCTAATTAGAATGATTTTTGGATGATGATTTGATGATGTGAGGAGGTCATGAAAGGGCCCAAATAATGGTGAAAATGTGTATGGAAGAAGGGAAGGAAAAAGGATTGAAAAGGATGCAAAAAATGGGAAAATATACCCTGCCGAGCCGGACTGGACGGAGCCCAGTCCGCTCGAGCGACCCAATGGGCCGCTCGAGCGACCAGGCTCTGCCTGGCCCTCGCTCGAGTGACCCAGGCTCTGTCTGTGCTCCGCTCGAGCGAGCCCAGCCCAGCCTGGGGGGTCTGTTCAGGGCTTGGTTCTGGGTCAAACTTTGTGGTCTGTTTGGGCCTATTTCAAGGCCTGCTTGGGCTGTTTTAAGATCTAATTCTTGGGCCATTTTAAGGACTGTTATGGGCCAAGTTAGTGGACTGTTTCGGGCTTGGTTTAAAGCCTGATTTGGACCTGTTTCAAGGTCTGATCTAGGCTATTGCAAGGACTGTCTTGAGCTTGGGTTAAGGCCAGATGTGGGCCTGATTTAAAAAGGTGTTAAAACCATTCTTTTGGGAGACTCATTGGAGTATTGTTAGGGCCCACTTCAAGCCTATGTCCAAGCCCAATTCAGCCCAAATCCCTTCCTATAATTGAAGCCTATTCAGCCTATTTACAAGCCTAGAACCCTCATGTAAATTGGTTTGAACTATGAGTAAGACCAAGTAGGAACTTTCCAAGTTTAAATACACACTTCATCCCTTGTGATTGTCAAGGATCTTCAGTGGCACCAAATTACTTTCTATTAATGACAATGAAGGGGGTGAAATGTATATCGAAACGACCCACATTAGACGATCGAATCATCATACATTCATTCCATGTAAAAAGACTTTTGTCCGGATTCCTTCTCCACTCTTTGAATGTTTTGAAGTGGTTTACCACATCTTTAGATATTGATAAGACTACTCACCTATTTTGCTCGGATTCGCCAATATGCATTTGTTTGGAGTAGTTTTCTTATCGATTTTGGAAATGTATCTTATAAACGGATTTGTATTACTTTGAAGTTTCGAACTTTCATTCTAATGGCACCACTAACCTTAGGTTACCTTGTCGGACTGATCATCCGGCTTGGAATCTTTAATCTGTTCACCAGCTGCAGTTTGGATTCTGTCTGTACCGACCATGGCAACGGTTATATCCGGTCCCACGTGTAGTGGCTACGGTTCTGTTTGATAACGACTATGTTCGTTCCGGTCCCACGAGTAGTGGCTATGGTTTTGTCTGCTCCAGTTACTTCGGTAACAGGAGAATATAGCTTTACGTGGTTTGCCAATGTTTCATGCATTTAATATTCATCTTATGGTATTTGTTTATTTTACTTATCATAACATTGGATTTGTAAACCATTGAGATATTTATCTTCTATCTTTAGTTCGTCATTGTTATTATTCGTGATTTAATCGTGGCTCTCATTTATTTAACGCTTTGCTTTTCTATCATCCTATTATTGTTGTATTTGCTTGCCAGACCGTTGTGTCTGACCCTTTATGCTTGGTGCCAGATGTCGAGCCCCTCGCGGTCGAGGCGCACTTCGAGGCGGATCCCATAGTCCTTGTGGAGGGCGACTGGCAGCCCGATGATGTCGTTTAGACGTCGGGTTGCTTTTGGAGCTGCGATCACAATTTGGGAATAGATACTATGCATTTTGGGATTTTGTTGTGGCCATTGTTGGCTTATACTTCCAGGGAAAATTGTAATTAATGGCTAACTTTACTTTTGTATTAACTTTAAACTAACTTTGGGGCCTACCAATGAAATGTTTCTCCTTTTGATGCTAGTCTCGTGCGTTCTCATCTTATACCCATTTGTGAGAGAGTTTTATGTTTGCTACAATGCTTCCGCGTAAGTTCTTTGTATGAGAGTGATTCTTATTTATAACTATTGGATCGGATTTTGGGAATCCTTACCGCGGAAACCTGTGGGAAACTAGCGTGTGCGGGCGGAATTTTCCGGCCCGTCGCACCACGACCCCGGTTTAAGGCCTCGTTTAGCGGGACCTCGGTCCAAGGGCGTGACAGGCTTGGTATCAGAGCGAGAAATATTTGAGGCAATTAAAATTGGAATCGAAACATAAGGACGTGGCAAGGATTCGTTAGATTTATCATTAGTTAGTATCGATTGGGTTTGGGAACGCCTTATCTATTATATTTTGTTGTACTAACAAGTTGTTTTGCAGCACTATGCCTCCGCGTAGACCTCCAGCAAATGCAAATGCAGCGGGTAGTAATCATGACAGCGGGATTAAAAACCCGATGACAGGTCAATTCCAACAACTTATGCAGATGTTGGTCGAACAGCAACAACGAGCTAATGAAAATCAAGCTAGATTTCAAGAACAGATGGCAAAGAAAGATGAAGAATTGACTCAAGTTCAGAGGCAATTGCTTGAAGTTTTGGGTAGGAGACCCGAACCAATGCCTAATGTGGAAGCTGTGCAGAACAGGGACCGAGATCCTAATGTCTTATTTGAGAAGTTCAGAAAGAGAGGTCCTAAGGAGTTCACAGGACAGGAAGATCCTTTGACAGCTGATGATTGGTTAGCCCACACCGAGAACATCTTCGATATCTTTGTATGCACAGGCAGACAGCGAGTTCACTTAGCAGCTTCCATGTTTACTGGATTGGCAGATATATGGTGGAAGACTATTAAGGAAGGTTATCAAAATGTAGAGGATGGGATTGCTTGGGCCACATTCAAACAGCAGTTCAGTGAGAAGTATATCCCCGCACACATCAATAAGCAAAAGGCAGCAGAGTTTCAGTTACTCAAGCAAGAGGACATGACCGTTCTTGAATATCTTACTAAGTTTGAAAAATTGTCTCGCTATGCACCGGAGCTTGTGGACACCGAAGAGAAAAAGATCACTAAGTTCATGGATGGACTCAATCCCATTATCTTAAGAGATGCTTTAGGTGTGGTACCACCAACCACTTTTCAAGAGGCTATAAAAAGGGCCTACAGGTTCGAAGACATCAACAATCAGATTATTAAGGATAACCAGAGGAAGAGGCAACAGTACCAAGGAGGGCAGAAATCATATCAAGGCAAGAGGCAAAAGAAACAGTAAAATGCCCCACCTCAAGGTGGGTGTGAGCATTGTGGCAAGAATCACCCTTCTCACCAGTGCTATAGAGTTTCGGGTGCATGTTTCAAGTGTGGTGGCACAAATCACCAGATGAGGGATTGCCCGAATAATAGGAACCAAGGCAATAGGGCACCTCAGCAGCGACCAAGGCAAGCCCCTCAGCAGAACCAACAGGCAGCTCAGAAGAAACTGAGGCAGCAACAGAATCAGCAGCCCCGTCAGCAACCACAGAATCATAATATCCGTCCACCGCAACAAAATAGGAATGTGCAGCTAGGAAGGCCAAATCAGAACCAAAATAGACCGCGTCAGCAAGGTCGTCTCAATCACATCAATCAAGTGGATGCAGAAGCAGCGGGAGATGTTGTGGAAGGTAAACTCCTAATTTGTGATGTAGAAGCTAAAGTGTTGTTTGACCCGGGATCTACCCACTCTTTCTTATCCCATGTGTTTGCTAAAATGATTAGTGTACCTGCTAGAGAGTTAGAGTTTGTTTTGACTGTTACTACTCCAGTAGGGAAACAAGTTGTGTGTAATACTTTTTACCCTAGTTGTTCAGTGAAGATAGGAGAGGTCATTTCCCCTGCAGACCTTATCACCTTAGTTATGCATGACTTCGATGTCATTTTAGGCATGGATTGGTTAGCAGGACATCATGCCTCCATGGATTGCTATAGTAAGACCATTGTTTTTAGATTGGATGGGTTATCCTCCGGGGTGAAATTTCAGGGAGAGAAAAGGGTTTCTCCGGCTAGGTTCATTTCAGCTCTTTCTACAGCTAAGTTGTTGAGATCGGGATGTGAGGGATTTATTGCTTTTGTCACCAAGGATGAACAGTCCCTAGGGGTGGAGAACATTCCGGTAGTGTGTGAGTTTCCCGATGTTTTTCCAGAAGAGATTCCAGGGTTACCACCTGTCAGAGAGGTTGAGTTTACAATAGAGTTGATGCCAGGAATTGCTCCGATCTCCATTACTCCTTACAGAATGGCTCCAGCAGAGTTAGGAGAATTGAAATTACAGTTGCAAGAGTTGCTAGAAAAGGGCTTTGTTAGGCCAAGTGTTTCCCCATGGGGAGCCCTAGTGCTATTTGTCAAGAAGAAAGATGGAAGTTTGAGGATGTGTATAGACTACAAGAAATTGAACCAAGTGACCATCAAGAACAAGTACCCTTTGCCAAGAATAGACGAGTTGTTTGATCAGTTGCAAGGTGCAGAGTTTTTCTCGAAGATAGATTTGAGGTCCGGATACCATCAGTTGAGGGTTAGAGAATCAGACATTCCGAAGACAGCTTTTCGAACTAGATACAGGCACTATGAATTTTTGGTGATGCCCTTTGGACTGACGAATGCACCAGCGGTGTTCACGGCTCTCATGAACAAGATTTTTGCACCCTATCTAGATCAGTTCACCGTCGTCTTCATTGATGACATTCTAGTGTATTCCAAGTCAAGAGAAGACCATGAGCAGCATTTGAGGACTTCATTGCAGTTGTTGAGAGATAATCATGTTGGATATCGCGATCACAGAGAGGGAGGGGGGTGAATCAGTGATTTCTTAAAAACCAGGTCCAATTTCAACAACAAAAGATCAAATCACACACAAGGACAACAGATTTAACGTGGTTCACCAAAAGGCTACATCCACGGTTCAAAGACTGTCCGAACACCGATCCGGAATAGGTCTGAATCTATTTAGTCGCACCAACGACAAAGAGCACCAACCCTTGAGTTTCAAATAGCACCCACTATCTAGGAAGCACCTACTCCTTTTCCAAGATGTCTGCACCCACAAACAGGATCACCAAATCCCCAACACCAAGCACCCACTTGATGTTTTACAGAATAAAAGTTTAGAACTTTTTACGGCCCTTCCCCTCTACAATCTCTCTCTCTCAATCCCTTACAAATTGAAATTTAAAGCATAAACAGAGAGACACTTATCTATGGACGAATCATCATCATCTTCATGAGCACATTCTCGTCCACACTTGCTGTAGAAACGTGTAACACAGCAACCCCAACAGCACCTTCTTCTCACCATCACCATTCTCTCAAAATCTCTCTTATTTTCAGATCCTAAAAAAATGGATCTCTAGCCAATAGAGGAAATTGCTCACAACAAAAAGATAGGAGGAATATCTTTTTGGCTTTCTTGCCAAGTAAAAGAACCCAACATGAAATTTCTCGTTTTGGCTAGGCTGACTTACCATTTGGGTCAGATGAATATGATGGGCCATCTGCTTATTACTATCCAGCACATAATGGGACCCACAGCAACCTACCCAGAAGATATATTAATCTCGCAGTGCAGAAAAACTGCAAAATATATCTCCACTGAAAAATTCATAACTTCCTCTTCTAAGCTCGAAATGACATGATTCTTGAGCCAAATGAAAGATATATCAGAGGGCTGCAACTTTCATGTTTTGAGATTTAACCCAGATTGATTGGAAGGTAGAGTAAAAACACCTTGAAGCTGACTGGTTAAGGAAAACAGCAACCTGAGAGAGATAGAGTTGTCCCGCTGTCCGGGCCATAACTTTAAAAACCTAAAGTCAGATCAACCCGATTCCAAAACCAAAAATCAAGTCCTCTCACTGATGCACAAAAGTCATGTTGACCACTTTTTAATCCAGATGTTAGATGTGAAGATATAAGCACAACAACAGTTGGTTCATAGTTGTGTTGTTGTACTTCACCACACTTGTTTGCAATGTTTGTGACAATGTGTTGACAGTAATTCCAACACATAATCATGCTGGACACTTCATCAAAACTCTCCATAGTATCTCAAATTATAACAATCTCCCCCTTTGGAATTGTTGGCAACACATGGAACATGTTGATCTTCATGTTACTTGCAAACAAATTTCTGATCTTCTTATGTCAGCGCTGCTCTTCTATCAGTTACCATCATATTGACAGCTCCTCAATAATCCATATCATAGACTCTCCCTGTCATCATGCTAATTCTCATAGTCTCTGGCCGAAATGAAACACGGATGACGGTTTCAGAGTCTTGTTCTGCACATTCTCTCCCCCTTTGACAACAAATCCAAAAGGACTGTTCAGGGAAGCAAATAAAATAAGCATGAGTGCCTCCTCCCTCTTCCTTGAAGGTCTTCTAAGTCTTTGGAGAGTGAGTAACTCCCAGTTTCTTGCAAAGATACTCGAAGACTTCCTTTAGGAGTGGCTTTGTGAAGATATCAGCCACTTGCTCAGTGGTTGGAACGTATTCCAACTTTACCTCTCCAGCAGCAACCTTTTCTTTGAGAAAGTGATAGCGGATTGCAACATGCTTCGTTCGAGAGTGCTGAACAGGATTCTTAGAGATGTGAATTACACTCGTGTTGTCACATAGGATCGGCGTAGGATCAGTTGTCTGAACTCCAAGATCAGAGAGCATTTGCCGCATCCACAACACTTGTGTACAACAAGTTCCCGCTGCAATATATTCCGCTTCCGCTGTCGAAAGAGATATTGAATCTTGCTTCTTACTGTGCCATGCCACCAACCTTTCACCGAGATAGAATGCACCACCGCTTGTACTCTTGCGATCATCTATACATCCAGCCCAATCGGCGTCAGAGTATGCAACAAGAGTGAAGGATTTGCCTTTGGGATACCAGATACCAAGCTCCATAGTACCTTTCAGATATCGAAAGATCCTTTTTACTGCTGTAAGGTGCGTCTCAGTTGGTGATGCTTGAAATCGAGCCACCATACATACTGCTTGTAGAAGATCCGGTCTTGTAGCAGTCAAGTAAAGCAAGCTTCCTATCATAGAATGATAGGTGGTGTGATCAACGGACGAAACCTTATCATCTTTGCTTAGCTTTGTGTTCGTTGACATTTGTGTGCTCACTGGCTTGCTGTCTTCCATGTTAAAACGCTTCAGCATTTCCTTGATGTACTTCATCTGTGATATGAAGATACCATGTTTCAGCTGCTGAACTTGCAAACCAAGAAAGAACTTCAGTTCTCCAAGCATTGACATCTCAAATTCTTTCTTCATCTCTTCAGCAAAATTCCTGCACAATTCTTCATCATTTCCGCCAAAGATTATGTCATCGACATAAACAATAACAAGAAGTTGTTTGCTTAACTCTGTTTTGACATAAAGATTGCTATCAACCAGTCCTTTTCCAAAGCCGATCTTGCGGAGATAGAGGTCTAGCCTTGCATACCACGCCCTTGGCGCTTGTTTCAGTCCATAAAGAGCCTTTTTCAACTTGCACACTAGGTCTGAATTTTTGCTAATGAAAAAACCATCAGGTTGCTCAATGTAGACCTTTTCTTCAAGTAATCCATTCAAGAAAGCTGACTTTACGTCCATCTGAAATACCTTGAAGGTTTTGTATGCAGCCAATGCAAGAAACATACGAATGGCTTCCAGACAAGCCACCGGTGCAAAGGTCTCTTCAAAATCTATGCCTTCAACTTGAGCATAGCCTTTACAAACCAACATTGCTTTGTTTCTTATGACCTGACCATCTTCATTCAGCTTATTTCGAAAGACCCATTTAGTACCAATAACATTCTTATCAGTAGGTCTAGGAACTAGTTCCCATGTGGAGTTCTTCTCAATTTGCTCCAACTCCTCATGCATAGCTTTCAACCAACTTTCATCGAGACTGGCTTCAGCCACAGTCTTGGGTTCAATGGTGGACACAAGTGAATAATTACTAACTACACTTTGTCTAGTTTGAACACCGGTCTTAGGATCTCCAATGATTTGATCCTTAGGGTGTTGCTCTACTCAAGTCCTATGTTTAATAGGAGAGGCGACTTCTGAACCGTCCCTTGATGCATTGGATTCAGACCTTTCATTCTCTGATTCAGAGATGTTTTCATAAATTGTGCTTCCTTCACTAGAAATAGGCATGGATTCATGATGTTCATCAATTCTAACATCAGCACTTTCTATGATCTTTCTGGTCCTTTTGTTAAGACACTGGTAAGCCTTACTAGAGGAGGAGTAACCCAGAAATATACCTTCATCAGCTCTTTCTTCGAATTTGCCCGGATTTTGTTAGAGCCGCTTGATATAACACTTGCTACCGAAGACTCTGAAGTGCTTGACTGTTACTTTTCTCCCAAACCATAGCTCATAGGGAGTTTTGTCTTCATGTGGCCTGATCAAGCATTGATTCTGAATGTATACAGCCGTATGAATTGCCTCCTTCCAATATTTGTCAGCCAGCTTGCTTTCAGTTAGCATTATGCGAGCCATCTCTTGCACGGTGCGATTTTTTCGTTCCACAACTCCATTTTGCTGTGGAGTTCTAGGGGCTGAGTATTGTCTTTGAATGCCTTAGTGTTCACAATACTTAGTGAACTCTTCAGATGTGAACTCGCCTCCACGATCAGACCTTAAAATCTTGATACGTTTTTCAATTAGATTTTCAACTTGTTCTTTAAACACTTTAAAACGATCAAGTGCTTGATGTTTATGCTTAAGAAACAATACCCATGTCATACGAGTATAATCATCAATGCATAACATGAAATACTTATCTCCATTGGTGCTTTGAGTTCGCATCGGTCCACAGAGATCAGTGTGCACTAGCTCAAGAGGTTTCTTTGAATGATGCTCCTTTGACTTGGCAAGAGTCGCAAATGGGGTTGGAAGGCTTTTCAACTGTAGACATACCTCTTACAGCCTTTGAATTGCAAATCTTTGACATGTTATCAAAGCTTAGATGCCCGAGGCGTTTATGCCACAACCAACTTTCCTCTGTCCGACTCATCAAGCAAGTCTTTTCAGCTCCATCTGACAATGTATAGAGATTTCCAGCAGTCCTAGATCCAGTAGCCACTGTTTTGCCGTTGCTACACTTCTTGATAGCAAACTCATTCTTTGTGAAGACAACTTCGCGGCCCTTGTCACAGATCTGGCTCACACTTAGTAAGTTGTGTCTCAGTCCAGACATATATAAGACTTCTTCTGATCTGATCTTGTTTGCCATTAGCTGAACAACACCTTTTCCGTAGATTTTGGCACCATCATTGTTACCAAACTTCACTGATCCGCCTTCATAGTGCTGTAATTTGATGAATTTATCCTTATCACCTGTCATATGGCTTGAATAGCCACTATCAGGGACCCATGGTGCTGCCTTCTTTTGTGCATTGAATGCCATTTGCACAATGAGCGATTCCTTAGAAATTTCTGCACTTTTCTTTGCCCTCCAAGCCTTGACTAACTTGGATTTCTTTTCAACCTGAAATTGGTTAGCAATAGGCAACCTACAATCCCTAATTTGCCTACAACAATAGTTACCATTCAAGCATAGGGATGGCCCCTTTCGAAGCGTTGTATTGCAGGAAGTGTAGAACCCTAGTGTGTTGGGAAGAAGTCGGAGAACGCAGTTTTCATGGTCCATCTTTGGTTGAAGAAACAAGTGACAAAGTCAGAATTATTCATGAGCGATTGAAAATTTCGAGAAGTCGACAGAAGAGCTATGCTGATGTTCAAAGGAAGGATCTACAATTCCAAGTTGGAGACAAAGTATTCTTAAAGGTGTCTCCGGTCAGAGGAACACTGAGATTTGGGCAGAAGGGTAAATTGTCTAAGAGATTTATTGGACCGTATGAGATCTTGAGTCGTATCGGGAAAGTGGCATATAGATTAGCTTTACCTCCAGAACTTTCGGGTGTGCACAATGTGTTTCACGTGTCAATGCTAAGGAAGTATGTTTCGGACCCCTCGCACGTGTTACATCATGAACTGTTGGATGTTAGAGAGGATGCCACCTACATTGAGAAACCGGCAGAGATCATTGACACTAAAGAGCAAGAACTGAGAAACAGAACAATTCAGTGGGTAAAAATTTGCAGGGAGAATCATGGACCAGAAGAGGCCACTTGGGAACTTCATGATCAAGTCCAAAAGAAGTACCCTCAGCTATTTCCAGAGGTTAGTGATCATTTGGAGGACCAAATGTGATTTTTAGGGGTGGAGGATGTCAGACCCCGACCCAGGTTTGGAATATTTAATTATATTTTTAACCATGATTAGTTGATAAGTGGGGTTAGTGGACGATTAGCTTATTTTATTAAGCTAGATTAGAATGTTTGATTAGCTTTGGGAACTTTTGAGAGTCATTGACTTAGGTTTGACGCGGGCCGGGGCGCCCGTGGATTGTGTGTGAATTTGTGGAGTTTAACTTCGATGTTTGTAAAATCCCAATTTTTGTGCATTTTGATTCATTTCATCTAGATCATCAACTTTCATGTTTTGGCCAACTTGATTTAATGATCAGAAATCGCGTTTTTCGAGGAAAAGGGTAAAACTGGCCTTTCACATAAAATCTGTACCCAAATTTCAAAAATTTCAGAAATTGACAAAAATATACTTTTTGGAAAGTAGAAATTTCACTGATCGTTTTTGTCTTCTTCGTCGTTTTCGTTCGGGGCCCACAAATGCCATTTTCAGCTTTGTGAAGACCGGTGCCCACAAAACTTATCTTATAAGAAGGGGAACCTTTCTTCTTCTCCTTCATTTCTTTTCCAGCAAAGTTTTGAGCTAGGATTTTCCCTCTCTTCCCACACTTTCTCTCTCATCTGAAACTCTCATTTCTTAGAGTTTTTATGGAGGAATGATCTCCTAAAGTTCTTCCCCTTCATTCAAGCTTCCCAAAGATATCTTTTTCAAGGATTTTGAGCTAAGGAAAGGCCCTCATTCAAGCCTCTCTTCTTTGTTTGGACTTCTCAAGGTTAGCAATGGCTTTCCAAACTTGAGATTCTTGTTTTCCTCTCCATTTAGAGTGTTTTAATCCCATATGCAAGGGTTTTCCTTGGAGATTTACAAATGTTGATTTTTAGGATTTTCTTTGGGAAAATTTTGGGGTTTTTGTAGATTTGAAGCTTAAGGCACTAGAGCTTTGTCTGAAGAGTAATTTTGCTCCCATCTTGACTAGAGGCAAGTAGATTTCACAATTAATATGATGATTTCTCTTATTTGGTTCCATTTCATGGTTTTTCTTCTTATGTGTTAATCTTCTTTGAATTATGGATTTACTTTGAATGAATGAAGCAATGTTATGTTGATTTCCACTTATATTATTGTCTTACAATGTATTGGAAGTTTGCTTTCACTTTGGTCATCTAGAAAATTTGTTTTCTTTGTGTTAAATGTTGGTGTTCAAAGAAAGGGAGAAAACTTTGATTTAAAAAGTGTTGTGTTTGGCTAATTAGAATGATTTTTGGATGATGATTTGATGATGTGAGGAGGTCATGAAAGGGCCCAAATAATGGTGAAAATGTGTATGGAAAAAGGGAAGGAAAATTGAAAAGGATGCAAAAAATGGGAAAATATACCCGCCGAGCTGGACTGGACAGAGCCCAGTCCGCTCGAGCGACCCAGTGGGCCGCTCGAGCGAGCCTGGCCCTCGCTCGAGCGACCCACTGGGCCGCTCGAGCGACCCAGGCTCTGTCTGGGCTCCGCTCGAGCGGACCTTGGGTCGCTCGAGCGGGCCCAGCCCAGCCTGGGGGGTCTGTTCAGGGCCTGGTTCTGGGTCAAACTTTGTGGTCTGTTTGGGCCTATTTCAAGGCCTACTTGGGCTGTTTTAAGATCTAAATTTTGGGCCATTTTAAGGACTGTTCTGGGCCAAGTTAGTGGACTGTTTCGGGCTTGGTTTAAAGCCTGATTTGGACCTGTTTCGAGGTCTGATCTAGGCTATTGCGAGGACTGTCTTAAGCTTGGGTTAAGGCCAGATGTGGGCCTGATTTAAAAAGGTGTTAAAACCATTCTTTTGGGAGACTCATTGGAGTATTGTTAGGGCCCACTTCAAGCCTATGTCCAAGCCCAATTCAGCCCAAATCCCTTCCTATAATTGAAGCCTATTCAGCCCATTTACAAGCCTAGAACCCTCATGTAAATTGGTTTGAACTATGAGCAAGACCAAGTAGGAACTTTCCAAGTTTAAATATACACTTCATCCCTTGTGATTGTCAAGGATCTTCGGTGGCACCAAATTTCTTTCTATTAATGACAATAAAGGGGGTCAAATGTATATCGAAACGACCCACATTAGACGATCGAATCATCATACATTCATTCCATGTAAAAAGACTTTTGTCCGGATTCCTTCTCCACTCTTTGAATGTTTTGAAGTGGTTTACCATATCTTTAGTATTGATAAGACTACTCTCCTATTTTGCTCGGATTCGCCAATATGCATTTGTTTGGAGTAGTTTTCTTATCGATTTTGGAAATGTATCTTATAAACGGATTTGTATTACTTCGAAGTTTTGAACTTTCATTCTAATGGCACCACTAACCTTAGGTTACCTTGTCGGACTGATCATCCGGCTTGGAATCTTTAATCAGTTCACCAGCTGCAGTTTGGATTCTGTCTGTACCGACCATGGCAACGGTTATATCCGGTCCCACGTGTAGTGGCTACGGTTCTGTTTGATAACGACTATGTTCGTTCCGGTCCCACGAGTAGTGGCTACGGTTTTGTCTGCTCCAGTTACTTCGGTAACAGGAGAATATAGCTTTACGTGGTTTGCCAATGTTTTCATGCATTTAATATTCATCTTATGGTATTTGTTTATTTTACTTATCATAACATTGGATTTGTAAACCATTGAGATGTTTATCTTCTATCTTTAGTTCGTCATTGTTATTATTAGTGATTTAATCATGGCTCTCATTTATTTACTGCTTTGCTTCTCTATCATCCAATTATTGTTGTATTTGCTTGCCAGACCGTTGTGTCTGACCCTTTATGCTTGGTGCCAGATGTCGAGCCCCTCGCGGTCGAGGCGCACTTCGAGGTGGATCCCATAGTCCTTGTGGAGGGCGAGTGGCAGCCCGATGATGTCGTTTAGACGTCGAGTTGCTTTTGGAGCTGCGATCACAGTTTGGGAATAGATATTATGCATTTTAGGATTTTGTTGTGGCCATTGTTGGCTTATACTTCCAGGGAAAATTGTAATTAATGGCTAACTTTACTTTTGTATTAACTTTAAACTAACTTTGGGGCCTACCAATGAAATGTTTCTCCTTTTGATGCTAGTCTCGTGCGTTCTCATCTTATACCTGTTTGTGAGAGAGTTTTATGTTTGCTACAATGCTTCCGCGTAAGTTCTTTGTATGAGAGTGATTCTTATTTATCACTGTTGGATCGGATTTCAGGAATCCTTACCGCGGAAACCCGTGGGAAACTAGCGTGTGCGGGCGGAATTTTTCGGCCCGTCGTGCCACGACCCCGGATTAAGGCCTCGTTTAGCGGGACCTCGGTCCGGGGGCGTGACAGGGTGGCAACTCTGCTGCAGATACATCCTCAATAAATGAGAAATGGCAGCCTCTTGACCTTGAAGACAATCTTCCAAATGAAGACCCTTCTCAAGAAGCTCTCGAAGTTCGTAGAGGCACCCGTTCTGGCCGGGACTACCACAAAAATTACAACCAATTTTCCTTTACTTATGTAAATCCTTCAGGAAAAGATGTTGTAAGCGCCCCCAGTGGCAACAATGATGAACTTGTAGGCCCCAAGGAGGCTTTCAGGTATGACTTGATCGAACACTTCAAACACATACCTGCACGTCTGCACATCCTAGACTATTACGAATGTATCCGCGCACTCGTGATAATCTCATCTCTAAATTACAAAAGCTGAATGGGGATGTCGACAAACATGCCCCATAAGTCCTCCAAATTAAAAAGGACTACCAGATCAAAAACTCAGAAACTTCCTCAAAGGGAGAAAAGAAGAAGACCGAGGGATCATGCACTGAATGCCTCTCGGTTCAAAAGGCAGCAAGTACAATTATCGCCTTCACAAAGGAAGACCTCCTACTTAGCGAAACAAGGCACAACCGACCCCTGTACTTCACAGGGTGCATCAAGGAAATGCCTATGCATAGAGTTCAGATTGACCCAGATTCTGTACTCAACCTCATCTCCACTT
The DNA here is from genome assembly GCA_012931725.1 of Litsea cubeba. Classification (NCBI taxonomy): domain Eukaryota; kingdom Viridiplantae; phylum Streptophyta; class Magnoliopsida; order Laurales; family Lauraceae; genus Litsea; species Litsea cubeba. The sequence continues at coordinate 33,757,680 of CM022955.1, read as the reverse complement.
CGGCTCTCGAAGAGTTGGGCATCCCACCCAACAAGCTGAGCCACACATCTGTATCTATCTTTGGTTACGATGGGAGCACGCAAAGGCCTATCGGCAAAATCAGGTTTAAATTACAAATCGGTGATCTTATCTCTGAGGTCACTGTGTATGCAATAAAAACCCCTTCATGCTACAACATCCTTCTCGGACGCCCCTGGATACACTAGAATGGTGTTGTCCATTCATCTTTACATCAATGCATCAAATTCATCGGCGACGACGGCATGATACATCGAGTGTTTGCGGACAGAAAACCATTCAAAGGTAAAGAAGTCCACTTCGCAGACTCCTAGATGTATGAAGGTGAAAAAGAAGAAGAGGAGATAGCATCCTCTGCCGAAAATCTCAAGAAAGATAAAGGCAAGGTCCTCAATAATCACCGGAAGTAAACAAACCCTCAGGTAAATCCGAAGCCTTTGGTCATCACAACTAAAGTGAACTCCCTTCATCATTTCCCTCAAACCTTCAAAGCCTTTGGTCATCACAACTAAAGTGAAGAAGGCAAAACAAAAATCTGGGGGCAAATTTGTTTTCTCTTTCATGTCTATCATGCAAGACACGGATTCAGATTCAGAGCCAGAAGACGACACACCTTCAATCCAAGCTGATACTCAACAAACTCAGCCTGCTCTTACTCTAATGGAGACACCTTCTGACATAGAAGATCATACGTCAGCTTCTTGTTCCAGTAACTTCAGCAAAGGAAAAGCCGATCTTCTTCCATAGATCGGATGCTTCTTCATCAAACTCCATGCTTGAACCTTTCCAAAATGAAGCTATGCCTCAACTATCCTTATATAGTCCTGTGGCACAAGCAATTATAAAGAAAATGGGCTATGATGCTCAAAACCCAGTCAGTTTGGGAGAAGACCGTGGTATTCTCACGCCATTGGGGCCCGCCTTGACCAAAAGTCAGCTGGAAGATTGGAGACTCTACGGCCTTGTAGAAAGGTCTTCACACGGGTTAGTGTATGATCCCGACACTCCTCTGAGACAGTTGACACAAAGGCTTAAAAGTCAGTTTGTTGACCAAGCCTCAACATCTCAAGTCCATGAAGATATCGATCTCCCTGGATATCTCTTCGATGAGTCACCTGACAAAGATCCAGGAACTCATCCAATTGGTACGATTTCTCTGATGATGAAGAGAAATTGTCCGATAACATAGACATATGGTATTCTGACCTAGAAGAACCCTCTTCTCCAAAAGAAGATTGGGACCATCTCATAACTAGCCTTGAGAAGATCACCGATCAAGAAGACCGATGGAAAGGAACAAAACCTTGGTCTGGAAATGCCTTTGAAACCCCAGAAGGTTTCGTTGAGCTAGAAGCCTCCGAAAATATTGTGGAGGAACCACCTTCGAACCTTTCAACAGAAGGTCATATTCAAAAGATAGACTTGAGAACACCAGATAACCCACGCCCTATATTCATAAGCAAGAATATAAAGGATGATGAGTTACCCGAGTATATCACTTTTCTTCATGAGTTTGTCGATTGCTTCCAATGGTCTTATGCTTAAATGCCTGGTTTAGACCCCAAAGTAGCATTCCACAAACTCAATCTTCAAAAAGACATCAAGCCTGTCAAACAAGGCCAAAGAAGATTCCGTCCAGATGTGATGGATAAAATTGAACAGGAAGTTCAAAAGCTTAAAAGCGTCGGCTTTATCCGTGAGGAACAACATCCTGAATGGTTGGCCAACACTGTCCCCGTGACAAAGAAAAATGGGCAGATCAGGGTCTGTATTGACTATAGAGACCTGAATGGCGTTGCCCTAAAGATGAATTCCCGATCCCGATACCGAAGGTGATGATTGACAACACCTGCGGATTCGAGCGAATGACATTCATGGATGGCTGCTCTGGCTACAATTAGATAAAGATGCATCCTGAAGATGAAAAACATACATCCTTTCGGGCCCCATTTGGCGTGTATTGCTACACTGTCATGCCATTTGGTCTGAAAAATGCTGGTGCCACATATCAAAGGGCTATGATGAAAATATTCAAAAATATGCAGCACAAGATAGTCGAATGTTACATTGTTGACCTCTCCGTCAAAAGAAAAAGAAATCAAGACCATCTCAAAGATCTTCAAGTAGTCGTCCTCCGGCTTCGCAAACACAAACTGCGAATGAATCCTCTGAAGTGCTTCTTCGCGTCTCGTCGGGTAAGTTCCTCGGATTCTTAGTTCGGAAAGCTGAATTAGAACTTGACCCTATCAAAGTCAAGGCTATTCTAGAAATGCCCTCTCCAAGAACCTTGAGAGAACTAAAAGGGCTTCAAAGGAGATTGGCCTACATCAGACGGTTTATCTCCAATCTTTTGGGGAAGTGTCATCCATTCTCTCGGTTGATGAAGAAAGGTGTAGACTTTGTTTGGGATGCTGACTGTGAAGCTGTATTTTAGGATATCAAGTCATACCTTACCAAACCTCCAGTGTTAGCTACTCTTACTACTAGAAAACCATTCATCTTGTACACAAGAGCCCTTGATCACTCTCTTGGCGCTCTACTTGCACAAGAAAATGATGAAAGAAAAGAAGCTGCTCTATACTACCTCAGCCGCATGCTAGTAGGTGCAGAGCATCGCTACTGTCCAGTCGAGAAAGAATGCCTTGCAGTGATGTTCGCCATACAAAAGCTATGTCACTACTTGCTTTCCAACACGGTCTACTTGGTCTCGAGGATCAACCTTTTGAAGGTCCTTGTCACAAAAGCAGGTTCTCTCAGTGCCCGACTGACAAAATGGTCCATCCTTCTGTCACAATTTGATATTAGGTATGTGTCACACCCCCGGACCGAGGACCCGTTAAACAAGACCTTAATCCGGGGTCGTGGCTCGACGAGCCGGAAAATTCTGCTCGTACACGCTTGTTTCCCACAGGTTTCCGCGGTAAGGATCCTCGAAATTCGATCCATCACATAAAACTTATTATATTCGGGATGAATAAACTTTGTGGAAGCATTGTAGCAAACATTAAGATTCATAACATATGTATATGATGAGAAGGCTCAAGACTAGTATAAAAAATGAGAAACATTTCATAGATAGGCCCCAAAGTTAGTTTCAAGTTTAATACAAAATTAAAGTTAGTCAATATATACAATTTCCCAAAAGAAAATAAGCCAACAATGGCCACAATCAAATTCCCAAAATAAAATCAACCCCAAAATGTGATCGAAGCTCTGAAGCCAACCCGACGTCTAAGCAACATCATCAGGCTGTCACTCACGTTCCACAGGAGCTATTGGGTCCGCCTCGAAGTACACCTCAAGGGCGAGGGGCTCAACATCTAACACCAAACAAAAAGATCAGACACAACGGTCTGGCAAGGAAATATAACATATAATAGGATAATAGAAAGATTAAAATATTGAATAAATGGGAAATGCATTTGAAATCCTGAATAACAGAAATAACAAGATAAAAGATCAATTTCTTAAACATTAGCAATTTCAAAGATTATAGAAAACTAAAATATACAAAGATCATAAAACAGAACATCAAACGGATAAAACATTGGCAAACCACATATAGCTATAATCTCCTATTACCAAAGTAACAAGAGCAAACAGAGACCGTAGCCACTACTCGTGGGACCGAAACGAACAAGGTTGTTATCAAACAGAACCGTAGCCACTACACGTGGGACCAGAAACAAAACCGTTGCCATGGTCGGTACAAATAGAATCCAAGCTGCAATTGGCAGATAATTTAAAGATCCCAAGCCGGGTTATCAGCCCGACAAGGTGACCTAAGCTTAGTGGTGCCTTTCAATTTCAAAACTGAACCGATACGAATCAGATCATAATAATTCATTTTCCAAAATCGATAATAGGACTACTCCTGATCAAATGCATATAGAATATACTGACAAATGCAAATGAATCTAATGAGTAGCCTTATCGATATATTTCCGAACGTGGTGAACCACTCAAATCAATTTCAAATCAATTTGTAGAAAATAAACAAATCTATGAACTTGGAATGAAATAGTATAAAGTGACTCAATGGTTTCCTAAGGAATTCCTTAATACACACTTAGTTTCCTAATGTCACTATTAATTGCAAAATTTTGTGCCACTGAAGATCATTAATGATTTAGGAGATAAAGTGTATATAAAGGCCTGAATAAATTCCCGGGTAATTCAAACATCAAGAGGTTTCATCACCTTCTCAATAAAGTTTCACTATTCATAGTTGTTCAAATCAAAGTATCCCTTCCGGGCTTTCATATGTCAAATGGGGATTGAATTGGGCTCCAAACTATGGAGAGACAAGGGCCAAAGAGGGGCCGCAAATGGTCCTAAAATAGGTTGGAAATTGGCCTTAAACAATCTGAAAACAGGGCCTTAAACAGGTTGAAACAGGCCTCAAAAAGGGCCTTAAACAGGCTGAAACAGGCCTCAAAATAGGGCCTTAAACAGGCCTCAAACAACTTGGTAAACAGCCTAGAAAATGGGCTAAAAATAGACCATTCCAGAAGCCTGGCTCACTATAGCGGGCACAAGCTCGCTATAGCGAGCTGGGCTTCTGCCTGACACTCGCCAGGCAGAGGACTGGCTCTCTATAACGAGCTGGTCTTCTGTCCAGCCCATCAGGGGGGTGTTTTCCTGCCCCTTTTTCCTGATTTCTACACTTCTCTCTTCTTCTTTTGGTTCTCCTTCCCCTCCTTCTCATCCATATGTATTCTCATATATTTTGGGCTTCTCCTAGCCTCATCAAACTTCCATTACATCATCTCCACACTAGTTCATTCCATTTTCCAAAAATCTAACACAAACATAACTTTTTCATTCACTAAAGACAATAAATTCTGAAATATACAAAACAAATCCAAAAGTGATTCATATTGTTGAAACATCAACTTAGAGAAGCAATAAACATAAACCATTGCTTGAACATTTCAATGATAAATCAAAAAACTAAGGTAGAGAATCATAGTTTCAAAGAAGAGAACAAATACTCATATTAAACAACATACACCACATTATCTGAATATTTACTTGCCTCAAGCCAAGATGAGAGAGGAATTACTCCTCAAACTACTCTCTATAGGGCCTCTAGCTCCAAACCTACAAAAACCCCCAAAATATACCAAGAAAACCCTAGAAAAATCAATCTTTTTGCAAATCTCATGAAACCTCTTTGCATGTATGAGAAAAATGCTCAAAATGGTTTGAAAAACTAAGATTTCATGGAATAAAAACCATGGCTAACCTGGAAGAGCTCAAATAAGGAAGAGAAGCTTGAAAGAGAGCTTTGCCCTAGCTTAAATCCTTAGAAAAATGTATCTTTGGAAAGCATGGAGAGTGAGGAAGAAGCCTAGGAGATCAATCCTCCTCTTTGCCTTCAAGGAATGGGTGCTCAAGAAGAGAGAGAAAGTGCTGGGAGAGGAAGAAAGCCCTTGGCTCAAATAGTTGCAGGAAAAAGATAAAATGAAGAGGGAAGAGAACTATTCCTCTTTATAAGATGGGTAAGTTGGTCCCAACATTAATAGAGCTGAAAATGGTACTTGCGGGCCCCGAATGAAAACGACGAAGAAGACAAAATTACTCAACAAGATATTTACTTTCCAAAAAGTTTATTTTTGTCAATTTCTGAAATTTTCAAAATTTGGGTACAGATTTTGTGTGAAAGGTCAATTTTGCCCCTTTTTCGCACAAAACGTGATTCCTGATCATTAAATCAAAATGGTCAAAACATGAAAGTTGATAAACTTAATGAAATGAGTCAAAATAAATAAAAATTGGGATTTTATGAAAATCAAGGTTAAACCCCCAAGGTTCACACACAACACACGGGCGCCCCGGCCCGCGTCAAGCCTAAGTCAACGACTCTCGAAAATTCCCAAAGCTAATCAAACATTCTAATCTTGCTTAAAAGAATTAAGCTAATCATTCACTAACCTTACTTATCAACTAATCACAGTTAAAACATAATTAAATATACCGAACCTAGGTCGGGGTCTGACATCCTCCACCCCTAAAAATCACATTTGGTCCTCCAAATGATCACTAACCTTTGAAAATAGCTGAGGGTATTTCTTCTGGACCTGATCACGAAGTTCCCAAGTGTCCTCGTCCGGTCCATGATTCTCCCAACGAATCTTTACCCACTAAATTGTTCTGATTCTTAACTCTTGCTCTTTAGTGTCAATAATCTCTGCCGGTTTCTCGATGTAGGTGGCATCTTCTCGAACTTCCAACGGTTCGTGATGTAGCACGTGTGAAGGGTCCGAGACATATTTCCTTAGCATTGACACGTGAAACACATTGTGTACACTCGAAAGTTCTAAAGGCAAAGCTAATCTATATGCTACTTCTCCAACATGACTCAGGATCCTTATACGGTCCAATGAATCTCTTTGATAATTTGCCCTTCTGTCCAAATCTCAGTGTTTCTCTGACCGGAGATACCTTCAAAAATATTTTGTCTCCAACTTGAAATTGTAGATCCTTCCTTCGAACATCGGCATAACTTTTCTGTCAGCTTCTCGCAATCTTCAATCGTTCATGAATAATTTTGACTTTATCACTTGTTTCTTCAACCAAATAAGGTCCATGAAAACTGCATTATCCGACTTCT